>JACRUU010000013.1:6287478-6692478 GCA_030449085.1 Kryptopterus vitreolus | reverse complement strand
TCACAAGAAAGTTTAAGTTCAAGGAAATTCTATGGCTTGAAATGCAACATGTATAATATATGAAACGTATTAGGTTTAAAATCTACGTACAATATTTATAACACATTTAGTGCATAAAGTGTGTCTACAATCATTTTAATAATAAACAAACAAACAAATAAATAAATAGAGCTGAAATCTCACAGGTGGTAGGTGGTACCACCGTGGATCAGGTATTGGGTTCAGGACCAGAAGGTTGGAGGATCAAATCCCAGCACCACCAAGCTGCAACTAGTGGGACCTTCAGCAAGGCTCTTAATCTAAGTAAGTCGTTCTGGATAAGGACGTCTGCCATAATACCGTAAATGTAAATAAACTTGTAGCGGCGCGAACATGTTTAGCACACTGGGAATTTCCCGAATGAGACCCAAACCCAAAGACTGTTCAAGTGCGAGTAGGCACGTACGACATCTGGCATAGACGGGGTTAAAACCCCAGCTCAATGCGGAGCTCTGCTTTTGCAACTTCGCCAGCCCACATGCGCACACTGCAAAACACTGACATTCCTGCATGCCGTCTGCCACAAACACATTTAAAGACTCCTTCGGGCTGCGCTCAACAAATTTAATTACACTACAGTTTCTTTTAATATCTTCACAAGGCTTCGTTCCTTGTTCTTGCTGCAATGCAGCAGCAATAACCGGGAGCTGAAAAAAAAATTAAAATCTTTCTTTTCCTAAGACATTTGATGCACGGGGAAAAAAATAAATAAATAAGTTAAAAAAAAAAAATCAAGCAGCTTCAATTCAAAGCAGAACCTCAGGAAGGGAAAAAAAAAAGTTCTTATGTAGCTGTGCAAAGATGCAAAAGGAAATTCAAAAGAGTGCTAAATAAATAAACCAGATACGCTGATAGATGGATGAAAGACAAGATTTAGAAATGCTCAGTGAAGGGGATGTATAGAAGCAGCGAGGATCCCTTCCACCTGCTGATTGCAGACCAACATTTCTTCTCATCGTTTCAAAGACGAAGCCGTGCGTTTAGTTGCGGAGCTTTTTTTTGATGACTTCAAATAGCTGACATGACTGATTAAATAAAAACAATTAAAAAAAACGCATGAACTCCATTTTAAGGGTCTCTGTGCTCATCCTTCTTCTTTGCGAAACAGTGCTTCTCAGAGATCAAAAAATGAAGGGAAACCAAAATTCCTGAGTGATGAAACGCACGTGCATACTTGCCGTCCAAGAAATCTTGAGAAATATGGACACAGAGACATGAGGAAACGGAGACACTCACCTACAGGATGCTCGGATGCCCATGAGAGATGGAGGTGGCCAAGGCTCGCAGGTGAGAGCCAAAGCCATGAACCAGAAGCTGCAGCTCGCACGCTCTGCACATCGAGATATGACTACAAGAGACTCACACACACACACATACACACACTCTCTCTCCCTCTCTACCCCCCCCTCCCTCCCCCCCTCACTGTCACAGAAAGATCTTCCTCGCTCTCTCACTTATCATAATCACATTTTCTCTCTCATGCTACGCTGGCGTCAGCTCTCAAAGCCCGCCCCTTTCTTTCCCTGTCTCGTGCTCTGATTGGCTGGAGCAGGATGGCACTGCATTGCAGGTAAGAAAAAAAAAAACATAACCGCCTCCTTATTTCTCCTTCATAACTGCAGAGAGTTCTGCTTCTCTCCACGGAGCCTCTTCTTTCTCTTCTGCTCCTTTTTTCTTCCCTGCATGCTTTCTTTGCTACAAACGGTATCTTTTTCCTTGTGCTTCATCTAGTACATCTTTTTTCATGCACTTTTTCAATCTCTCACACGGCGAGGGCTCTGACTAACAGGAGAACTGAATCAGACACTTATCAGATTGGCGTCGGCACCTCGCCTTCTCTGACTGTAACTTATCAAGAGTCTCGGACAGCTCTGTGCGAAGCCACCTAGTGGAAACACCTGGCTAAAGCATCACAGGCAAATAAACTCCTTCACTATTGAAAAAATAAGTATATATTAAAAATGTGCAACAGCAAGGTGGTGTGGAATTTGATACCAGAACAAAGATGATAATTTTTCGCCACCCCCGCTTTCTTCATCACTACAGCTATTTGTCAATGACAAATCAGTACCATTTAATGCAGCAATTTTCCATTTAATGCTCTGTTCAAGTTACGCCAAACAAGCAACAGTTGCATTTCTGTTTTACATCCTAACACAAATGCACATCTTTTCCAATCGCCATCACTTCTATGAAATAGTGCAGGATGTCTATGTCTGTTATTCAGCATTTTGCAGTGTTGGTTGAAAGCCCTGCCTAATTAAAGCCAGGCACGTTCTGATCGAGATCCCTATAATCTTGTTGCTCATGTACTTATAGAGAAACGGTACAGCAAATAAAGCGTGAAACGAAGCCCTAGTGTTCTGTACGCCCACATTACCGAGAGCAGATTCTAGGAAAATTCCTTACGCATGTCAGAGTGTCCAAATAGCTTATGGCTGGCGATAGAGAGTAACCATTCCAATACCCTATTTTCTCTTGCATTCAATAAATAAAAAGTTCAGACAGGTCATATTTTGCTTAGCCTAACAAGCCAGTCCATTCACTTTTCATTAACGAAACAAGACCAAGAGCCTCAGCTCTTTTGGCTGAGAGAACAACGTTGGAATTTGTTCTGAATGATTGTGGATGTTGTTATACAGCGGTACAAAAATAATGATATAGTGCAGTTGCTGGTAAACAACTCTCTCCACCTTGTTCCAAATTAGGACTGAGATCAGGAGAATGAGAAACCAAAGGCCATGCTCCTGGTAGAATTGTGTACATCATCATGCTGGAAGTGTACAGACCGCGGACTGTTGCCATGGACACTTACTTAACGTTCCTGAAGATCCCTACTCTATTAAAGTGTTTTTGTGCCCTTAAAAATTCTACAGAATGTTCAGGAAGCCAGGAAGTGGCATTTTGAGAGAACCCCTTAAATATACAAATTATCCCTCTTTTTTTTTTAAAGGGGGTGTTTGTTATGGTAGAGATTAAAATGCAATCCTGTGCATTTTAATCAGAGGTCCACAAACTATTACCCACCCACATATTTGGAACAGCTCAATAAGTAATGCCATAAACATATTCTGACAATTTATTTAAAGCCTATATTTAATGATAAAGTTTGGATACAAACTCAAATATCATGTCCTTTTTAAGACATATGGAAGAGATTGAGGCGTTTAAAGTTACTGAAACTATTGACAAAAATATATACCTTAAGTTTTTCCGGCTATTGGTTACAAGAGCGGCATCTAGAAGCGATTCACTGCCACCATGTGCTGTTTGTTTTAACATGCTCTGCCAGGAGAGCACTACTACACTTAACAGCTGAGCAAAGGATCACAAAACTCACCACTGCAGATCATCTTGTCTCCATAATACCCTGTCTTTTAAAAGCGCCTTTCGCATTTTTCTTTCCAAATATAACACGTCCCTCCTCTGAACATGTCCAAACCACCTCAATCGCACTTCCTTAACCCTGTCCTCATCATGACCAACATGCGCTATCCCCCATTGAACTCATTTCTAATCTTTGTCACTCCCAATGAAAATTTCAACATGACTGCTATGTGTAGTTACTTATAAACCAATATCGGTAGGAAAAAAAAAAGGAATTTGCTGATCGTTAAATTAATCCACAAAAAAGAGATTCACTACTATCCTGAATGGAGTGTTTTTTTTATCCAGTGTTCATTTTAAAAACTTTTAATCAGATGATTAATCAGTTATCGGCAAGTACGATCCAACCAAGTTATTCACGTGTGCATAAATGTCTGTTCAGACTTTTCTGTTATTTTACCTTGATTTTCTTATGTTATCATCACCTGCTTTTTATAAATGAAATGTCAGATGTTTGTTGATCAATTGCACATGTTGGTTTATAGGGAATTTTGCGAGTAGCCATAAAGCTACATGCAAGATTGAATTGTTGTATGTGCAAAAGTAAGTAAAGCCTTTTATTTCGTATCTGGTGACGCCTCCTTTAGCCATCACTTTGACCAAAAGTCTTCTGTAACCACAGAGCAGGCTTTTCTCGTGGCGGTTTGGATTATAACCAAATAAATACATTTTGCCCTCATCTGTGAAAAGTATGGACTTCCAAAAGAACTTTTGATTTGTCCAAATGGTTTCTAGAATTGCTCTTTTTGAGAGAAGAAGCAGCACTCTCATAAATGTCAGGTCTGTTCAATTTTCATCTGCTTGTAGATGCATGTACATTCAACCCAGATTCTGTCAGAGTGGTCCGCCACTCTCTATAGGTGATGTGTGGTTTGGCCTTTACCTTTTTTTCCTCCCTTCCCCAGACTGATCGGCTTCTTCCCAATGTCCCCTGATGTCTCCTTTCCTCTTTACATTGTCAGCACTAAAGTGGTTTGGTTGCTTTACCCTCTTTTTTAGTCAGTGTTGCCCAACCACTTTTTTTAAGGACGTCTAATTTAATTACAGACTAATTAAGCATCCAAATGGGTTTCCTCTGAATCTATTACCCACTTGACTAGCAGTGTAACTGATATACAATTTTCAACATAGATCTGACATTTAATTTGTGTTTGAATTTGAACAGCCTGGTTTGACTTGGATTAAACTACATATTCACCAAAAGCTTTATCCTGGTGTATTCTGGGAATGTTCTGCAAATAAATCCTGGATGAGACCTGTGTGCCAGTGTGAGACCAATGTGGTTTCTGGAAACCGGACAAGACTAAACCACGCTGAGGAAACCCACACAGATGACAAGAGAAATTATGAGGAAAGTTCGACAAGGTTGCGATGAAAATGTCTTCCATCATAGAGACTTATTAAATCTGGTCCCTTCTTGGAGAAAGGCAAGTGCACAATTAGGCCGTGTGCCCGCACAGAGCGTATAGTCCCAGAGTGTGCTAGGATGTTCAGAGTATCCTACTTGTGGGTGTGACACATTTTCCACAACCCATTTCTTTTGTAATTACAGTTAAGCTTGAGCCGAGAGCCAGACATACATAAGGATGGAGTACACAGTGTGTTATCATCTATACTTTACAAAAAGCATTATTTATGAAACATAATTCTTACGTTTCCACCTAGACCTCAGTCAGATCTCGGTCAAATCGATGAGTATTGCTTATTGAAACCCAGCATATGTAGGGCACTCTGTTCCAGGTAAACAATGTCTTTGTTTAGGCTTGGATTAATAGTAGCATCATCACAGTCGTAAACGGGACCTGCAGACTGTGCATCTCCTGAAGCCTCTCCCCATGGCCTTGTTTGGTGCGCTCGGTGCGAGCTCTCTGCAGTCGAGCACAGCCCAATGCTGCAGCTGAGGAAGAAGGTGCTTACATAACATAAGCATTGCTGCAAGGCAGTGGAAAATGCATGATGGACTTGTGTAGCACTGGGCATTGATTTTTTTGTTTGTTTTTGTTTGTTTATTGGTTCTTGCTTATAGGATTGCAATCATCAGTCTCATCTAACCACCCACCCAAAAAAAAAACTATTCTATAGTGAGAAAAAAGTTAGAACTATCACTACAACTCCTGTAAAAATAAACCAGGTAGAATCGATGCAGTTAAAGACGAGTCAGCAAATTGAGACAGGGGAGGCATCAGTATTCGTCCCACAAGGAATCTGTTCTGTCACACAACACACCACCATCTTACGCTCCCGCCACTTAAAACTTAGAAGGTCCGACAACCAGAGTCACTCCGCTCATTAAAAATAAACCGGATCATCAATAAGTCAGGAAATGTCCCGGTCCAGTCACTGCAGCACTGCCTCAGTGGCTCTCTGCCACTTCAACACACACATACACAAAAACACACACTTACTTACTTGCACCTGAGCCCACTGGCCAGCTTCACCACAGCTGTGTTAAGTGAAACAATCCAGTCCAAAAGCCACATGGCGTGGGATGAAAAAGTCGAACAAGACGGAGCAGCCAGAGCCTCTTCTTTTCCGTTCTCTGCCTTTTGTACTGCTTGATCTCTTCTTTCTCTTACAGCCAATCACACTGCCTTACTGCTACAGCACTACCAAATACTAGTGAGGCAGAAAACATGAAAATGAAGGGGAGAGAATGAGGAGGAGGAGATGGAGGTGGTAGCTGGGTGACTTGAGTGACACTCATTCTACCCAGCAGGATGGCGTGTACACCGCAGGGGAGAGGGAGAGAGAAAGAACGAGAGACAGAGAGAGAGAGAGAGGGAGGGAGAGAACATGTGCAAAAAGCAGAACATGAACACAAACCATGCAGCTGCGTTGGAGCAGATTTTATCAGTTCAGTCAGATAATTACTTTGCAGGTTCCGCGGAATGATTTATAGTGCGCATTAGAATTGACACCCGAGATTGATTTCCCACAACAGTGAAAATGCTGCATGTAAAGAAAAATTGCCACCTATTTTATTCTACAACACGATACATAATGCTGCTCAGCAGCTCCTGACTGCACTTCTCATTATAGTGTGACTTTATGCATATGCATGCCTATGGTTGGGTATCATTTTAATTTTATCAATTCCGATTCTTATCGATTCTGATTTTTATCGATTCCCAGTTTCAACTCCAAACAGTGAACCGACCATAGATACTTAGTCATGCTGGCTTTGACATCTTTCTTGCAACTAGGGCAGCAACGATTCCTGGAGAAACTCAAATAATCCCATAACAAAAAATTTGTCAAGGCAAATTAAGGTGCCTCAATGATTCGTTTAGTCCATTTAACTAAACTCGGAGCACTGTATTTCCCGCGGACCATTACGGATCATTTTTCCGGATCCGCAAAAATAAGTTCTGCTCCTCCGCTAGACGTGTTGTTGACTAATCCACATGTTCACGCGAACACATGACTGCTCTATCGGCAAGGAAAAGAGTGCCCTTCACTCTGTGATCATTAAAAATTATAAATTTTTTAAAAATAATCTGTGGGTCACATTTGCACCGCACCAAACAGTTATGGTACACTGTATATAAATAAAAGTTACTATTTAAAAAAAAAAAAGCAAATTACATGTTCATTTTAAGAGATCTGTCTTTTCTCTCTCTCATATGTAGTATTGCTCCTTTATAAAGAGAAATTATCTATTAACCGATTACTTACTCGATTACTAAAAAGATGTCAAATAAAAATAAATAAATAAATCGATAACAACAGCCCTATTTGCAACATATTAGTTTATAACAACAATTACACCTGCCTAAGTTCATGCAACCGACCACAATAAGTCAAGGTAGTCCATACAGTTTCTGGAGAACCGTCTATGTAATTCTATTGACATAACTGGTCTGTGCATTCAACTATTTCACGAGCATATACTTATCCTTTACTCCACATCATTCTTTTATTCGCTTTTTCTTTTATTTTTAGAACGTGTAGCCACTCTTGGTGCTTCCCACAGGCCATTTTGTAAAACTGATGTTTAGATTACCACATAAGGTCCTGAAAGATTGGACGCGTGGAAGTTTGCCAGGTAAAAAAATGATCCAGGAATCTATACGAGGAATCAAAATTTTATATATACATTTTATAACAAGTATTTGTTATTTATGCCTATGGTTTTAGACTGGGACCTTCAACAGTCAGGTTTCCAAAGCAGAGCTCGCCTGCCTGCTTTGTATAAGGCTTTCAAATTGTGTAAACATTTTCCATCTAATGATCACTTCGTAAGGATGCCGCTAAATGATAGTCATGTGATGAAGATGTAAAGGTTGGTGGTGTACATGCAAATCTGATGTATGTATGACTGACATTTTAAACATTCAAAATGATTTGTGCCTGAAATGCCATCCCGTAAACAAGCTCCTTCCTGTAACTCACAAGAAGAAATTTTAAATATTAAACAACTATAATGAATAAAATATAATGAATGAACAGAATAGAGTTGGCTGAAGTGATTTTGGCTAAAATAATTGTTCATAACCTGATCTTCTAAAAAAGAATCTGCTATTTTCCAATAAATCTAAATCAGGACTAACTAAATTCCCATAACGCTTTTCAAGTTTGGGCGAGTTTCAGCACCTTTTCTCCGAGAGCATCTTGTCGAAATAAAGTGGCTTTGATTTCTGGCCAATGAACTTGCATCAGATGTGCTGTGCTCAAGCCAGAAATGAGAAATATGCTATCTTTGTGCTCAGTATGTGACATATAGTACTATTGTGTAATCTCCTCAGGATCATCCAGTGTAAGAGAGAGTGAAGGAGGGGAAAAAAGGATGAAACGAACACACACATACACACACACAAAAAAAAAACAACACTGTCCCAGAAGTGCAGCACTCAGCTCTACCGATCAGCAGCCAAGCCCTGCATCCCAATTTTTGCAACTATTTTGAGCTCTCTGACTCAAAGGACTGCAGTGACCCCATAACTACCAGTGTTTAAATCTCAGTTTTAAACTGGCTAATCAGAGTCACTTACAATTAATATGAACACATCTGACTCTTTTTAAACTGCCAGTGTTTGTTGATAAACCTCTCTCTCTCATTTATATACCATTTAGTTAATCACACATTTTTTTCAATGTACCATAAATGAATACTTTTCATTTTTCTAATACTCTAACTGTAACAGATGTTATAATTATATACATTTCTCTCCAAATCTCTCGCTTTAATACCATTATTGATCATTTGATATTTATGTACTCTGGAAATTATTCTTTTAATATTAATTTCTCATTAATTAATTCATTTCTTGTTACTTTTTTAGTTGTAAAAAATCAACTGCAAAATATCAATTTTGTGGATCAATTGCAAAATGTGGTACACGGCTCCTTTAATAATCATGTTCTGGTTCCTTCCAATATAAACTGGAGATAAGTTTAGGTTATACAGAATTGCATTGACTCCAGAAAAGAAAAACCCTTCTCTTGACTGATACCTGTTAACAATGAGATCTCTCTGATGCTTTGGAAGCTCTTTGCGAACTTTGCACCAAATGTGAGGTGCGACTAGGAAAATGACAGGAAAAGCCTACTAGAAGGGCTGAACTTTATTTAGCGTTAATTAGAGGCACTTTAAATGATGGCAGGTATACTGACGCCTATTTAACATGAGTTTGAATGTGATTAGTTAATTCTGAACACATTCCCAGTTCTAAAAATGTGGGCACACTAATGCATTAATCTAGCTTTTTATTTCCCACTTAATCAAGACTTAATCAAGGCTCCAAAAAGATATTTGCATTAAAGCATTAGAGCTATTTACACAGTCAGCTGCAGGGCTCATCATTCCCACTGTCTCTTAGTGGTGTGTGTTTGGGCATGGGTTATAAGAACGGGAAAATGAATCCAACCCATGCCAGGGAATTGGTCTGAGGAATTTACTGGGTCAGCCATTTGAGTTTGTCCCTTTTCCATTTATTTACATAGAAAACAAACCTAAATTCAAATGTCAACTGGTGCTCAGCATCCGGGTTTCGAACATCCAAAGTATTGCTCGTTAAAACAGTCTGGTCTTTATGAGAGCGAGCAGATCTTTGTGGGTGTGGCTAATGTATCAGCACAGCACAAACTCGGGCAATCGCATAGCTAAATAAATCACACGTGTCAATAGTGTCAGTGGTCCGCACTTTCCAACATCGGAAGTCAGTCTACAGTACCAGTATATTATTAGTACAACAAACCAAGTAACAGGTTTAAGTGTTCTATATAATGCATGAA
The DNA here is from genome assembly GCA_030449085.1 of Kryptopterus vitreolus. Taxonomy (NCBI): domain Eukaryota; kingdom Metazoa; phylum Chordata; class Actinopteri; order Siluriformes; family Siluridae; genus Kryptopterus; species Kryptopterus vitreolus. The sequence goes on along the minus strand of JACRUU010000013.1, from coordinate 6,682,818 downwards.
ATTATATACTTTACAGTCTATGTGCAGCTGTTTTAAAAGTTCACTACAATTTATTTAGTTTTTATTTCATTTTATTTTTACAGCACTTTTGACAATCTTATAATGCAACTTTTCAGAGATGAAGATGTGATAAAGTATGAATTTACAAGTTTAATGCCTACAAATGTATAATATGCTTTTCAAAAAACATGACAAATACATATAAAATGACTTAAAATATTCAACATTAGAAACTTTAACTGTAGAGCTTCTGTTTCTAATATAAATATAGTATAAAGTGTGAGTAAATGTGGTAATAAAGATGGAAAGTTGGTGGAGAATGTTGTATACTGACTGAAAGAATAACTAGAGCTTATGCAATTTTCAAGTTTCACACTGATGCAAGAACAATGCTAAAATTAGTTTTATAACGCTGTCAAATGTATCCAATAATAGCTGACAAAAATTTATTTTACACCTAGGTGTATATTTGATTATAATGATTATATAATTATTTAATATATCTGGTAATAATATATAAGAATATCTACTAATATTTAATGATAGTCACTGTAAACAGGATTTAATACAATATTACATCGAGTATTAGAGAAATGAAAAAGCTTTCTGTGAAAAACACTTCAATGGAAATTTGATAATCAGTCATCATAGTTATGCAAAACGATGGGTCATATTTACAACTAAGCAAAGCATGTAGTGAGCATTATACGTGATATTCATGTCATTTTTTCAGACAACAATTGTTTTTGACACAGACAATTAAAGAAGGAAAAAAGTACACTTTAAGTCCACAACGACAAATTGCGTTAATAAAATGTTCTACAAGTAAGAATCAATCTGACAATCTACAAATCACTGTTCATATATATGTTCAATAAGTTTAAATGATGTATTGTCTAAAGGTTTGGTATTTACTTAGGCAGAAATTAAATATCAATGGAAGAGCAAAAAGTAAATAAAAACCATTCATAAAAAAAACCCAGAGGACTAATCTTAGAGTAAGACTAAATCCAAGATTACAAGACATTATTCTCTATAAGAACAGTATATGCTACAAACTAAGTTCATGCATTTACAAGACGCTAGAGAAAGTTCTAAGGTACAGAACGTAGGCAATTCTTTATAGGTGTTAGCCATAACTTTCAGAATAGACAATGCCTTTCAAATAAAGATCAAATATTCACAGCCATGGATGAACACCTTTATTTATATATGATTGGAATTTATCAGTTTTGTCTAAATGGCGTTCATGAACACAAAAAATTATTCCCTTACAGCGAATATCAAAAGAAAAATTAATCAATGTCCAATAAATATTTACAAATAAACATGTAAAAAACAATAACACTAGAGTATTGTAACCCATCAGGTTCCAGAAGATTGAGAAGAAAACTTAAAGACACAAACTACATACCACTGCTCTTCACCTGTAAAATAAATACCATCCAAAATAAAAAAAAAAAACAGTGAAGAGTGAAGCGAGTCAGTTGAAGAGACCATCAGGGTGATTTTTTTTTATGTGAAAATATAGACCAGAAAGCACTTTATGGAAGTTACACATCAAGTAATGGAGTGTTGTAAACTTGGAAATTTTTCAATATATTCCCAATATATTCCATGAAACACTCTTCGATCTACCTCAAACTATCCAAACAAAACCCTGAGCAGGCCCTCTTTCATAATTACATATAAGCCAGAAACTGATAAGGGCACACAGTCACTCTGATAGAGTACAAAAAAACATGGCCTGAAGATGCACCAGACAACCATGACATAAGCTACACAACTAATGAATGAATAGCCTTTATTTGTCACATATACGTTTCTTAAATTCTTCGCATATCCCAGCTTGTTGGGAAGCTGGCGTCAGAGCGCAGGGTCAGCCATGATACGGGTTAACAAAAGGTTAAGAGCCTTGCTTAGGGACCCAAGGGAAGCAGCTTGGCAATACCATGGCTCAAACCCCGATCAGTAGCCCAGCGCCTTAAACCACTGAGCTACACCCTCAATGGTGTGGTAATAAAGATGGAAAGGTGGTGGAGAATGATGTACACTGACTTAAAGAAGAACTAGAGGACTGTATAAAAGGGTCCCGACAAACAACCAGCCCCAATAGAAAAAACACGGTGGTGGCACCACCATGCTCCAAGGGAGCTGCTGAATCCTTAAAACCTGGCCTTATTTTGACAATGGAAGAATGGATAGAGCAAAACATGAGAAGGAAATATATTACAAGAGACCATGCTTCAATACCGGTCAGTTCTACAGTCAAATCCAGACCTGAATCCTAAGGACAATACATGGCAGGGTTTGGAAATTACATCAACAAACAACTTTCAGCCATATAAGGAATATAGAATAAATCAGCAAGGAAAATCCCTAGGGGGAATCCCTTTCAAAAACATGTGAAAAGATTATTTGCCTAACCATCGATAAAGCTGTAATTGCAGTAAAAACATGATAATATCACATACTAAAGGCAATACCAATGCACAGTTTTGAGTGTTTTATCAAACATCTGCTAACAAATAATAATTATTATTATTATTATAATCTGCAATAATCTGTATACATTATATTTCTAATCCAGACCAATCCGTTGACCTTTAAACGGTATTCAATTTCTACACAAAGGATCCACCAGGTCTTTGTCAAATATTCACCCTGATTAGCTCCAAAATAAACAAATAACTTACTTTTTGCCTGTTTTTTTCGGCTTGGTCCTTTTCTTCCTCGCCTGGAGTGCAAGCACTGTACAAGACAACAATAAACAAAACAGATTATACCAGAATTCATAATTATTATTCATAAGTATAAATAGCTGTTTATGCTGGTGTTCAACTCACTTCTCAATCAAACTTCAACAGCTAACTTCTACTAGCTAGCAAGTGTCTAACTGCTCCTAATGACTTACATCCCGAACCCACTCACACACCCTATATAAGTGCACTACTTAGGGCCTCAAATAAAGCATTGGTGCGTTTATCACCAAGCACCCTTTATGCCTAACAGAGAAGCATTGAGGACACGACCTTAGATATAGACGAGTCTTCTATTTAGACTCAAGTTTAAACAGTGTTGTAATGTATTTTAACTATATAGGTATGCATGCCAATGTGCCCGTTTTTAAAGATTATACCTCGTCAAATACATATTTTATAAATAGTTATCATCACAGTTGCATGGATTACCCGCCTGAAAAGTTTCCCTCCAGGCAGTGAGAGTTAGCCGGTGTTTGCTAGCTCGTGCAGGAGTGGAGAAATCAGGGCAAAATATCCGCCATGTCTCAAAATATGGTTAAAATTTGTATTCTTTTAGTAAATGGAACAGATTTCTTTTACGACCTAGTTGAGAAAGAGTGTAACTGTAAAATATCGTTAGGATACAGCTGGAATGGAGTTCTTAGGAATGAAACTACTCAAATATAGGGTATTTCTATGAAGCATTTCTGCTGTATTATTAATATATATTTTTATTATTTTTTTAACACCTTTATATGACTTATTTATAATTACTAAGAAAGCACTTTAGGTCGTATCACACCCGTGTGTGTGTGTGTGTGGTGTGGTGTGTATGGGACTAGGCAGTAACATGAGGCTTTTGTTCAATCCCAGTATACAGTGTATTACTCCTTGTTCTGTTCATGTCACATCCACCGCTAGCTCACCATCTAATCCACTCCTCACACACCTCACTGTGAGACAATGTTTAGGAATGAAAGCTGCTCTGATATTGTATTAGAATCGCTCACCTTTCCTTTCCATGCTGTAGTACCGGCTCTGCCGCGTGTTTCACCCCCTGCACACACGCCGAGGGGGGGGGGGGGGGGGAAAACTCCCTCCCTCCAGATTACTCACACAACATCCACTTTCTGTTCACACTGGCCAAGACTTTTCGCCTTATACAAATCCATACAATACTATACAGTTATCACAGTCATCACAGCATATCTACGGTATTTTAGGGCTAAATTAAACCCATGATTATTTTCAATAATTTCTGTACTTACATGATATGACAGGAGGATAGTGAAAAAAATAACATTTTTTTTTTTGCTTTAAGCGTCATCTGGTGGTCAAATGATGGCAACGCATCTTAGGTCCACAGACTGTTCAAAGTGAAGAATCTGCAGGCCGCGTAATTCCTTTACTGTGATTGAATACAATTTGTGTTTATAGCGCTTTGAGCAATGAAAAACAATTAACATTGCCCCAAACAGAGGGTAATAGGTAAAAATATGAATTTCCATTTAGCACTTATAAGTTAAACCTTTATAAGTTTACAACGGTTGGACCCCGGACCTTACAAACCAGCAACTGAGCTGCCACCCCCCCCCCTCCTGATAACTTTAGCATAATTTCACAGTACATCAACAAAATACAGTTTAATCTGTAAGCATCAATGAGTCAGTGTCTTAGCAGTGAAGTATAGTTTTCAGTAGGGAGTTGGAAGATGGGAGAAAGCTGGCCTGACCCTGCTGGTTCAAGTGCATATGCTCATTTCTTTCTTTCTTGATATTTGTTATTTTAATAAGAGAAAGTCCTGAGATGGCATGAAGACAAAATCCTGACAAAATTGTACTTCTTAGCCATTCTAGTAAACTATTTGTATTAATTACAGTCCATATAGTATATATATATATATATATATATATATATATATATATATATATATATATATATATATATATATATAATATATATATATATATATATATATATATATATATATATATATATGGGCCTCCTGTCAATAATTTACAGGATTACATGCCAAGACACTGTAGATTTATGAACATGAGTGGGAGTGAAGTTATTGGCCCAGAAAAAGAAGAAAAACATTCTAAGTGCGAAACAAACATACAATACCGTTGGGAAATTCCCATTATTGACACATAGTTCATGAGCTGATCCATAACTTCCTCTATCTTTATGTTGTTCATGTAGAGCCATATTCAGCTGGAAGGTACAGTATACAATTAGAGATAATACTATATAGAAAAGGTTCAATGGTGACTATTTATTTAATTTGGTAGTCAAAGATAACAGGCAAGCACATACTTGCAGAAGTTATTCCCTCGGGTTTAATGTTTGAGATGTGTTTCTGCTCACTGCTAAAAATTAAAGTGGGACATGGCAGCATTATGTCTTGTAGTTTCCACAGTCCATTGTCCATCCAGGACCATACATTCCTGTTTGATACCAGATAAGTTAAATGTTTTCAGGTCTTATACATTCAGGTTTTGCTTTATCTTGATCATTTGAGGGTTTCTCACTTTGTTAGGCCATTTCCTTGTAGCCCAATCTATTGGAGCATTTCCTTTGCTTCTTCCTTGCTTTGTTTTCATTTGTTCTCTTGCTAAGAGAACAAATTGCTCTTGCTATGCTAAGACGTCACCGTTTTGTTTGTTATAGTTTTGAGCCCATTTAACAGGTAACTTCATCAAATAGGATTCATCTAAAACTTGACACACCGACACACACACACACTGCTGTAAGTATAAATTGCCAAAAAAAAAAATGTAATACAAAATATTTAAGAAAATACAAAGGCGCGTAAAAAATAGGTAATTAAGGTTATTTTGAGCATATTTTATAATTCGGATTGTATTTGACCCTATAGTCTCCAATCATACTTTTTTGTTGTTTTTTTTTAGGTTTAGACAATATGGAGATAAGTTACCAAAAGGGGGCAGTGTTTCCTTGCTTAGCAAACCAATTACAAAACGTATGCGACGGGAATCATGGAGATCCTCAAGAACAATAAAAAAAAAGTGTTTATCATTTCATGCATGCCCAGACAAACTCTGATGAAACAAAGAAACAAGGACAGGATGCTCACCCTGCTGAAAAATAATAATTGTCTTTATTGAACTAACCAGTGGTTTACAGGTTGTCAGATGTTTGCACTGATGAATGAACCAAGTGGTGCATAAGGATTTTAAGTGCCTTTCCTTTTCGCATTACAAACAGACCACATGAAAACAATACGGTTGTGAATAAACTGGTGTACAACTGACCACTTTTGTGATTATGTTTTTAAACTGAATTATTGTAAACATACAAAAAACAGCCGTACATTCCCTCACACATTGCTAAATCATGCTCAAAACAGAATATTGCAGAATGAAATGAATAATATACACCATGGAAAACACACACGAAATAATCTTAACAAATATTACTAATATATAATAAGTTAGATGCTGGCACGGTTTATTATGTTCGGAAAAAAAGTAAGAAAATGAGAGAGGAAAAAAAAAAGTGTCCCAAAACCCATTAACTGGAATATTTTTAAATAGTATGCAAGTTTGTATGTCTTATTCTATTTAGATCAGCAGGGTTTGAGATGTACCCACATTACTGGAGTTGGTCTTGTTGGCTAAAAATAGGATCACACTCAGAATTTGGCTCAGATTGGCACAGTCTCGGGCGGCAACGAGACCCGTTCAGAATACCAGCAAACGAGAATCCGACGTTGTGAGAGGGAAAAAAAAAAAAAAAAAAAACATCCTGATGAGGGACGATGACTTTATAGGACACCCAAAGAAATGATCATATAGGAACTATCGTCTTTGACCGACTCACCACTCGACACAGTGCAAGTTATCTATTTGACTGAGTGAGCAGTGGCCTGCTTAAATACGTATTGTAGAATGCTATAAATAATATGTAGCACAAAAAACAAACAAACAAACAATAAGCGAAAGAACACTCGGATGTACAATTCATAGAAAATTAATGTAAGGGGAAAAAAATACATGACGTTTCTCAAAAAAAAAGAAAGAAAAAAAGTTTCATATTTATAATTCCCACGAGCATCCCATGTATAAGAAAGTGAAGACATTCTTCTGATTATTCTGAGCACTGATTAATATCTTTCCTACATTTTGGAAGAGCTAAAAATCACAGCAGGTAAATGGGTATTCGCAAAAATGCAAGATGTGCTGCATTTTTGTTTTTGCTCCTTTCCAGCTAAAAGAGGTGCCTCAAAAAAAAAATCAAGGGCATTAAACATACAGTGGATTGATTGAACCCCGAACTGGTAAGAAGCAAAAAAAAAAAAAAATCGTCTAGAGCCCCTGAAGTTTCTGATACTGGATTCATATTTAGCATCACAAAAAAAAAAAAAAAAAAAAAAAAAAAAAAAAGTGTTAACACGCTCATCCTGCAACGTTAGGACATCATGATTTCTCATTCACTTCAATTGAAAGCTTCGATTCGAGACCCATTCAACAGATAAACGACAGCAGATGGAAATCATTAAAACGAATGCTCCTGCATGATCTCATTTATTTACAAGTGTAATGTTTTATTTACAGCTCTAAAAACACTAACGGGTCTCGTGTAAGAACGTCCTTGTTACTGTACCGGGTGACAGAGGGGACCATACTTGTGACTTCATATTCAGGGCCATAAGCTTTGACAGATCAGACTACCAATCCCTCTTTTAAGATTTAAATATTAATATCTGTTGTGAAAATTCTACCGTCTTTTTTAAAATGGCGTTTAAAAAAGTCAAACAGGAAGAAACAGAAGCAATAACAGCAATAGAGAAAAATATTACTCAGTAATACTCTACATTCTCAGTGTCCAAAGTGGAGAAGTGTGTACTGTGTGTTGCCTTTTTCCCTCCACCTGTAAATAGTCTCTGATAATCAGGAAGCCAGGACTGAATATTGGCGCAGGCACGTTAAAGGAGCAATGTAACCAAACTATGCTGAACTACTAACAGAACCCCAATTAGCACAGGTTTATTTGCATGACGCTAATTTAAGGCTTTTCATACTTGATGTGCGTTTCTTTTTTGGTCAGACTGTTCCTTTAATGGTGCACTGTGCACGCGTGTGAAATTCTTGATGTGGTTATGAGGCAGCTTCTGTCACCCAGGGAGGCAAGAAAGGACAGACTCATGACTCCATCTCATCTCCATCAAACACGGGTGGCTCGAAAGTCAAGACTTCCTCGTACGTCAGCCCTGAGAACACAGGAACATTAACATTTACACTCTAGTCACAGCTGTCTGAAACAGTGTTCATTTTCAGGTTTGTGTTTAGTTCATCACCATTATACACCAGAATCCACCGAGTCTTAACTGTGACCTCTAGTGTCAGACAGGTTGCCATAATCACGGTGACCAATAGTTTCCTTCCTTCGTATAAAACTTGCACACAATGGAAATCTAAGGACAGTTTTTTTTCCCCCAGAATGCTTTTGCCAATCGTGATGCTAATTAATTTTTCCAAAAATAAAAAAACACAATACTCTTTTTAGAAAATAAATTCTGAACATGATGTATGACATATCACAATCTACCGGGTATTAAACAGCTTTCATGCCTCAAGACTGCCTCATATCATGGTTAGAATTTGAAATTGTGATCCCATATTTAAAACATTTATTCACACCATCGACTCCCTATAAACATACATTGTAAATACATTTTGAGCAACACCCATCTAATGCTTTTTAACACTGGCGTTCTCCTAAAACAGCTTTACAGAAATCAATTGATGAGGAATATACATTTTAGCATCAGTAACTACACCATATATATTTATTCCTATTGATGTGCGCGCGGCAAGGAAAAACTTCCTAAAGAACCAGTTTCAAAAGGGAACTCATCAGATTGATCCATCTTTGTTGGTTATCAACCGATCACTCGATTGGCAACCCCAAGCCATTGTAACAAACTGTTTATATTAATTAGTCCACATGCTTCTTAAACAGCAACCTGTGTGATCTTTACTCTGCTCACATGGAACCTCTCTCAGTAATACTCTACATTCTCAGTGTCCAAAGTGGAGAAGTGTGTATTGTGTGTTGCCTTTTTTCCTCCACCTGTAAATAGTCTCTGATAATCAGGAAGCCAGGACTGAATATTGGCACAGGCACGTAAAAGAAGCAATGAAACCAAACTATGCTGAACTACTAACAGAACCCCAATTAGCACAGGTTTATTTGCATGATGCTAATTTAAGGCTTTTCATACTTTATTTGTGGTGAGACTAATGTCACGCTGTGCACGCGGATAAATTCTTGATGTGCTTTTTAAGAGGTTTTAGTGTGACGTTATGAAGTAGGAATAGTTTCAAACTGTTCATCGTCCATCGAGATGAAGCATAATGATAAAATGGTCAGTGTTCATTTAAAGGTTTAAATGCTAAGAATACTCCTGTGTTTCGCAAATCAATGTGATTACATACATATTGAAGTGGTTTCTAACAAAGAGTTCTATTACAATTCACTTCTTTTCTTTATAACGCCACTAACCATATACAATCACTTACTTTTCCACTCCTCAATGTCCAGCTCTCGGCTCTCAAAGCTCTGGTCGTACGGCTCGGCTTCAGGCTCATCGTCTGGGTCATGGTACTGCGCAAAGTAGGGATGGGCGAGCGCCTCGGAGGCCGTGATCCGTGTATCCGTGTCCAAAACGAGCATTTTCTCCAGCAGGTCGACGGCTAAATGAAACAATGAGCATCACAGTGATTAGACTTTACTTATTTCTTTACTACTACTTTACTTTATTCGCACAAACATAACAGAAGACTGGAGTTCTAATACCTAACGGGTTGGCGCCAATGAACACATCAGCAAAGTTCCTCTTTGGCATGTGCGGCAAAGAATTGATGTAGTTTCTGGCCTGTTGAAAAGATGGCAAAAGTCTCTGAAATAGTTTTCTATTTAAAAAAGAAAAAAGGAGGAAGCTACAAGTGGAAATTATAGACTTCAAACAGCAAACAAATGTTTCCAATGGAAATGGTGTGTGTGTGTGGGGGGGTGGATATTAGTTTTGTATTTATTGTTTTTCCTTGCCCACTGTAAACCGCAGTGCTCAGTAACTACTGCTGAGCACACCATCTTTAATGATTCTCCATTCACTATCAGTCACGCTAATAAGATAAGCAGTGATTTATACCCAGTATTAAATCTAAGCTTTGGCAAACATACCACTGAAAATATGCTAAAAACTGGGTCAGAGCCGCAACTCAGACACAAAAAAAAGAAGCAGGCAGAAGGCGGGAGATAGAAGGGGGTTGGGGTGACTAGAGGATAAAGGATAAACCGGGATAAACGTCCCTCTGAAAAACAACTTTCTGCAATAACAAAAGATCAGCACAGCATGCTAACAAACAACACAGCATCTAGGGTTATGCTCGTGCAGTTAGATGTTCAAAGCAAGACCTCTTCCAAAAATGTTGTTTTCACCAGTTAGCATCCTAACTGTACCGAGTAGACATTTGAGTAGACACACCGAGTAATGCTAGCCATACTAGCATTACTCATTGCGATGTTTGACTATACAGCTTTATTCATTTATTCAAAGTACTGCCAAGCAAATGACTTTATACGAGTATATATATGCAAAAACTGCTAAACTCTTGGGAAAGTTAATTAGTCACGTTTGCTACAGTTAAATCTGAAATATTTGTTATATCATCAACTTCACTTAATCTCATTGGAGGGATTTTTTAAAAAATTCTGGTTTGAAAGATGGTACAGAATTCTGTACGAAAAAAAATCAGAAAACAAATGCTATCATCACGCTGAAAACATCCTAACAATGAAGCATGGTGGTGGTGCATCATGTTTAGAATTATCCCGAGGCCTTTAGCTGCTTTTATTGCATCTTGATTACCATATGATTTTTGGCTAATGGCCTCCCGTATGCAATCGTGGTTGTGTTCAATTTGTGCTAAATTATGCATTTAATTGATTTACTGATCCTCTGTAAGAAGGTAAAAAAAAAATCAATCTATACAGATATTGTTTACCATAACAAACACCTAGATCATGTTGTTTCATGACATAATTCCACCTAAATGCATTTTACTTAAAAAAATTATGCAAGCCCTTGTTCATTATCAGTATGAGTGCAGACAGATGGACACATAATGTGTATGGTTCACAGCTTATTCTCTCAGTCTTAAAAAAACAAACAAAAAAAACAAACAAACACAAAACAAAAACAAAACAAAACAATAGAACCACTCTCAATCGATGGGATTACAAGCTCTTCTGTAAGCCTAGAAGACAGTGGTGGTTCCTGCTCACCTCGTGGCTGGGCATCCTGCTTATTAGTGAGGCTGGAGGAGTTCCAGTCAGGCGCATTATCTGCTGGAGCTGGTTTATATCTTAGGCACCCAGGTCAAGGGGCTTACAAAAGCAATACAAGTGAGACACTATCCACGACACACAAACGTTTAATGAGGCATGTTTGTGGGTGTTTTCTTCCAAGTCGGGCAAGAAAACCCTTTTTTCGCACCATTTTCTGAGACAGAACGTTATATAAATTTGAGGTTTATAATGTACTGAGACTTAAACAACAGGCTGCAGGGAGAAATAAAGATTACAGATGTTAAATCTAACAGAAAACAAAAAGGGATAACAAGAATAAAGAGATAGGAGACAGCATGAACCACAGTGCAGGTCAGCCCAGTGCTCAGGATCAGTCACAGTTCGAAAGTGCAGAAGGTGAAACCTCACACAAAAGCGATTTCAAGCCGTGTATCAGTACGGCAACAAAACGAACTATTATAGTACCCAACTTGGGGACAGCAGTGATTCATGCTCAGGCGGGAAGAAGTCGATGTTGCAAACGCACTGAAGCATTAAGCATGGCTGGCCGAACCTCAAGCAACACACTGGGAGTGAAACGCCGAGCCGGAAGGTAAAAGAGGAGTCACACTCAGGCATAACTGAAAACTCACAGACTCCGAAGATATTTTCATCAATAGCTCAGGCCCTGGGGTTCCGACGAGGAGCATGATAAGCTTCAATTGATCAATATCTTCAAGAAGCAACATAAAGGAAAAAAAAATGCAAGGATGGCTATGGAGGTATTTAAAGGGGAAGGGGGCTGGGGCACAGAAACAAAACGGAATGAATAAAAAAAGTAAAAGAAGAACACTGTACTGAAAAATAATAAACTTGGAAAAAGAATAATGGATCTAATGATAGGAAAAACTATCAATACACAAGATATATATCATAGGATTAGGATTATACAGATTATATATAAAAATATATACACACAATAGATAGATAGATAGATAGATAGATAGATAGATAGATAGATAGATAGATAGATAGACAGACAGAAACAGATAGATAGATAGATAGATAGATAGACAGACAGACAGACAGACAGACAGACAGACAGACAGACAGACAGACAGACAGACAGACAGACAGACAGACAGACAAACAGATAGTCCAGGATATTGGTGGACAAAGCAAGTCTAAACCCTATTTGTATTTTTTTTGTGGTGGGTTAATCCAAGATACATGAAAGCATTAGTGGGAATCCACAGTCACCAAGTCATCAAAAGTGCCCAGATGTGCATGACAAGTAGAAGTTTAAGGAAACTGACAACAGAATAGTGGTTACACTGGGATGTGATCATACATATGGCAAGAGTAAAATTAGGGATGCACACCTTGGCTAAAAGGTGTTCTGAAGGATAAAATTCTGCTAACAGAGTCTGAATGAGAGAGAGAAACAAAACATGCTAAAATGATAAACAATGAGGATAGGCATGCATACAATTAGTCTCCACGCAAATCAAAAACACACTCAGCATGCAAAGAAGTGGTGAAAACGTAAGTAAGGAAGGGTGGACTGAATGTTCCGACTGGCCATGTCACTTGTATGTGCTGTTTCGAATCCATGGAAACAGCAGGTATTTTGTGGCTTAAGTGCATCATCCACCAATCACTAGGGTTTAACTAATCTCTTGAATTTACAAGCAGTTACATAAACACTTCACTGCACAGACACACACACACAGAGAAATATCAGAGCAAATATGGGCTCAAAATGCAAGAAAAAAGGTACAGATAGTCTCAGATCAACTACAACCATTCTCCTGCATGGTTAGACATGCAAAAAATAGTTCATATAATAAAAAAAGCCCAGGTGCATGTTTGGTGTGCTCTTTTTTGTGTTCCAACAGCCAAATGAACATTATAAGGAGTTTAGTGCTATGTGTTGATACTCCTGGTGTGGCATGTGTGGACTGGTTTCAAGGTAAGCCTGGGAGTGTGTGTACAACAGTATGAGCAAAGTTCAAACTGTTGTGAAGGCAAACAGGCCCAGTGAGTTACTGCAAGGAATTATGCTTGTTTTTTTAATGTTCCTTCTGGGCAAAGAGGGAGTGACGGAAAAAGGGATTTTCAAAGCAGGCCCTTGAAACATAGCTGCTGAGCTAAACGATGTTCTATAAAAGCCATTAAATGTCTTTTGAAAAATCACAGACTATGGCAGCATTTATACAGGAGGTAGGGAATAAAAAAAGCCCTCATCTGTGTAAAGTGAAGTCTTGGCAGCCAAAAGGTCAATTAACGCCTCACTAGCAGCTTTTCCTGAAAGCAAGCAGGATTGTTTGGGGGGGGGAGGGGGGGGCCGGGGGGGGGGGGGGGCGGTAGGGAAGGATACGATCAGTGCCAGGAAACAGAGTCCGTCCAGTGAGAAGCTCGGCCATGATGCAACCGACAGACCAGATGTCCACTGCAACACAGCATAAAGACAAAGACAATCATTTGTACCATCAGGAATACTCTAGACATCTGTTGTATTTGTCCCACATACGCTCTGCCTAAAGTATCAATTACAGAGAGATTGAACTATAGCTTTTTTTTTAAGCTGAGGTATGGCACCAGCCCCAAAAAACAAAAGCAAACCCGAACTCAGAAAGCCTAAAACCTGTCATGTTGTAGTGCATCCAGTTGAGCATGATCTCAGGAGCACGATACCATCGCGTGGCCACATATCCTGTCATCTCGTCGTCTGTATGTCTCGCCAGGCCAAAGTCCAGGATCTGAGCATGAAATGCAACGGAAGTGAAACAACCATAAAACGCAATTGACTCATCAGCAAATTTAATTACACCTCATATTCATATCGCTGTTTGTTTGCTGCACTATAAACTTGACACTGGTCATCGCAGGTTTGTGGTTACACAAAAAACAATAACAAGTAAAGTATGCCAAGGTAACACATCTCTCCTGACCTTAAGCTCACAGTCTTCATTCACAGCCAGGTTACTGGGCTTCAGGTCCTGCAGGGTGAAAATAATAGATTATTAATAAAAGTGTGTAATTGCCATAGTTATGGATCATAAAGCCATAAATGTTTACAGATTCAGTGCTGCCAGCAGCATTTCCACAACGAGCCACGGTACAGGCGGTAATAAAATCGCAGCTCCGAAATAATGACAAAAGCCAACAAGGCCCCGTGGTCATGAAGTGAATATTACACAGAGCTTGCAGCTCTCAGGGAACAAGCTGTGCTTTTTAATGATCATCTCAAAAGAAAAACATGATAAGGGGAATAAAGAAGACGTGATTGAAAAAATAAGAAGCGTTTACTTACTCTGTGGATGATGTCTGCCGAATGAATGTACTAAAAGGAGAGAAAAAAAATACTAAGTTTTTACTAAATACTAAGCTAATTTCTGTCAACGTTAAGGTTCGCTGTGAGGAACTGTAAAAATAGTCGGTCTTACTTTAATAAATGAATCATTTGTTAGAGAGACAACATATACACCATGATGAACAAAGAATAGTCAATTTATTTTAATGCATAGTGAAACAAATGGCTTCTGTCTGCATCACACTAAGTGTGTCTATACATTATCATCTTAAATCAGGAAATTGACTTGTGTTTGATTTTACCTAACACATAGACTAAACAAAATCTTGGCACCGAAAATAGCCTTTTAAGCCCATTCAGGAACACAATACACCATTATGCGTCACCGAGGTGGAATTAAAACTCATTTCAGATACAATCAGTGTCCCGAAGGTCAAACCGTGTGCTGTATAAAACAAATAATTCATTTCATTTACCAGCGTATATACACACACCAAATGCCCACTGACTACAATTATTACCAAGCAAGAAAAGATTGTTCTTGCAATATTTGAGAATATAATTTCTAAGAAGACACTATTGCAAAAGATCAGAGGAAACAGAGCTTCTGCGAGTTCTATATTAGGCTACAAGTGAACTTTTGTGCTAAACTGAATTAGCCCCTGCCCCAGATAAGTGCTGGCTTATGGCTGTTCACTGGAAACTATTTTTTTTTGCACTAGTAAAGCTTTGTATATTCTTCAGTGCATGAGTATAATTAGGTCTAGAAACAGTAAAACTAACAGAGGTTAGCAAGCAGTAAATACAAAGTAAGAATCACTATTCTTGTGTTGAGCCTTATAAAAAAGAATCTATTGTTGGAAATCAATTAAATGAGTTAAAGCCTGTTTGAAAGGTACTAAATGACAACAGGTATTAATCAGAGTATCCCTGAGGTCAATGCAAAGCATTTGCATTCTATCTGGTATCAGTTCTTTAGATCAGTGTGCTTCACTTTTAAACTCTGTGCTTACGTACTGCTCTGTAATACTGCAGAATCACCAATAAAGCTGTTCTCATTTACATACTTCCTGTATGTTCACGGTTCAAACAATGGATGGAATGGAGTATGAAATTGCGACTAAAACCAACCAATCCTGAATTCATCCCCATAGTCCAACAAAATTAACATACACACAAGTTTAAGCTTTAATATCTCTCTTATTTACATATAAAATAGAGCTGCTTGTAAGAGAGTTATGGAGACTCTATTCTATGTAAGAATAGAGAAACCGGTTAAAAGGTTCTGGACTTCAGAATAACTCTTCAGTTCCATCTAAAGTTTTTTTTTTTTTGCCTACATATTTTCAACACTACAGTCTAGATATCGCTAACGAACACTGTAGGTTTAGGAATAAAAGCACGCTTAGCTTATACTCATGACATAGCATTTACCTTGTCTAACACCACAGAATAATTAATTAACTTATGCATGAGCTACAGGTCTACCGATGAGCTAAGCTAGAAAACAACAGTCCAATGATCCCACCTACATGCTATGTAAACTATTTCTGTCTGTCACCATACAGCCTTCAGTGCAATTAAATGACTCGTTTTGCTAATAAGATGCAGCGTTGTATCAATAAAGAAAACATAGTCAGCTGGCTGACATTTTGTTCATTTATTAATGCTTGTAAGGCCTCTTGTGCATACTAGGTGTAGCATGATATCACCAAAATCTAAATATGATGCACATTGATAGAGGTCAAAAACGTAGCGACTACATTTGCAATATTGCAGGAAAAGCAGTTAAGTGAATACTGAATACAATTTTTTGAGAAAGTAGCTCACACCAATTCTTATGCCAAGTCTGGCATATTCCTACTTGCCATTATTTGGATAACAATAATAATAATACCACCAATAATTCCACATGTGCTAATGAACAATCAAAACAGAAACTGTTTTCATCAAGATAGGTAACATACATATATACATATTATTCCTCAACTACGCTAGCGGGAACTTATAGAAAGAGAAAAAAAAATAGACATGCTAGCTATCATTACTAACCACAGTAATGTTAATAAATATTTAAGATGCATGCTAAGGGTTTACCCTGCTGCACTGTTAAAGGAAAATTAAGAAAAGAAACTGACCTTCAAACCACGCAAAATTTGATAAATAAGGAACTGCACATGGTCGTCTGTTAGCTTCTGGCATTTGACGATGTTGTTGAGGTCGGCGCCCATTAGGTGAGTCACCAGGTACCTGGAAATCAAGAGAAACCACAATGACAGAATAACAAACCAATGACACATATTAAACAGTTAATAACAGGTAAGAACCGTGACTTCATCGCCTCTTTTGCATTCAAATGTCTTAATTTCAGGGCTTGATCTGTGGTTTGCTGCCATGACATAATTGTACATTTGACACAAAGTCAAACTCAACGTGACGTTGCTCATTATGAAAAAGGCCGATCTGAGAGTATCACATAACTCACTTTTTCCTGCAACAGATTGCCAGATGTATTTAAATACGACAAAATGCTCAACTTGATGGGCAACAAGAACGAGTGCATTATGTTCCTTTACTCATTTTGTGATTCGTCAACGAACTGACATAGTGGCAAGAGTTTCGATTTTGTTCAAATTCTCTGTGATTTCCCTTTTATATTACAAAAACAGCATTGATAAAATGTCGATAAGATTCCGAGAAGAAATCATATTCTTCTGTGGTCATGTGTGGCAGATCCTGGTTCTATCGAGGATCTGTGTTTGTGGGAGGGTGAGAGGAAAATATAAACGGAATATTAATAATGCATTAGCATTTCATAGACAAATGGTTGTTATAACAAAAAGTCAAACAAATATGGTAATACTTTTCCACTATTCTTGCAGTGCTCTGCAGAAAACAAGCTATTTTCTAGTTCTTCCTTGTTGTTCATAGTGCACAATTCTCCACCATGCACAAGCTTCACTTTGACATATTTTGAAGTTTATTTCTGCAAGAAAATAGGATTTTTTTTTGATTATGCATGCTGTGCCTGGGATTTGACCAGCTGACATTTGAGCATTTTGTGGAGTAGCTATACAGTTAGATTGACAAAACAGATCAAAAACATGTTAGGGCACTTTCTCAGCAACAGATCTGTTCCATGTTCAAAACACTCAAATAACTCAAAAGGGAGGCAGACCGGCGAGGTGATCGCAACAGAGTAGCAGCGGCAGTTTACTTTTTTTTTGTCATTCCAACCATATATAGCTGACACAGTACAGAGCGAAACATGATGTTTCTCCGGCACCTTGGTGCTATCTACAACACAGAGTTACGAGTGAGAACTTGTGTGGCCTCCTGCCAAAGTGGTGCCAGGCGCGTCGTTCTGTGATAAGAATCATAAGAACCAGTTCCAGGGTAGTAATACTAATGCTGAGCTTTAACCAAAACAAGTAAGATCTGCTTTCCAGCTAAACTTCACCTTCAAATTGTGCAAACAAACACATATTACAACATTGTTTTCTGTTAAGGGGATGCAGTCCAGCCTGCAGAGTGAACAAACACACCCATGTCCACACAATATGAAGGTCTTGCTAAATTAAGCCCTGGACGCTTTGCCCCTCTTGGCGTATTCTTATCTCTGTCTCCATGGCATTATGCACACGCAGGCGGAAGAGTACGAAAGGAAATGTCCGGTGTGATAGTGTGCGCATGCGCACACTTTTGCGTGAGCGTTCATGCATTTAAGAAAGGAACATGTGTCTATTCACTACAGCCATTCCCGACTCTACAGTGTGTCTCTTGTCTCTCATTATGTATGTGTGTGTGTGTGTGTGTGTGTGTGTGTGTGTGTGTGTGTGTGTGTGTGTGTGTGTGTGGTCATGGTGTCAAATACCCTTCACCCTAGTGAACTGCAAGCAGAAAGGACAAACTGCGCTGGCTCTGTACTGTTTAGCACAGCAAGCAGCATGTGTATCTGTGCACTGACAAAACACACAAACACACACACAGACACCCACACATTAGAAATAGTACAAACTGTCTTTACATTGCTCGCAATTAAATCTGGCAAAGAAATGTCCACAGTACAAGCAAATAAGATCATTATCTATAAAAATAGTAACCGATCCCAAGTGCCCTGAGGAAACTCACAATGAATTCCCACGTAGGAGTTTCCCATAGTCGCTGCCAGGAATTTTTCCCACCATCCCAAAAGACTAAGCTTTAGGGGGACCATATCTTTTTTTTTTTTTTTTAGAAAGGCACTAGGGTACTACAGTCGCTATGCACCATGAAACTGACCTAAATTCATAACTGTGGGTTAAAACAGGGAGGTGTAGCTCAGTGATTAAGGCATTGGCCTCTGAACCAGAAGATTGTAGGTTCAAATCCCATCTCCACCGATCTCCCACTAGTTGGCCGCTTAACACTCAAGTGCTCAGTTGAAAGTCACTCTGAATAAGGGGGTATGCCAAATGTCGTAAGTGTAAATTATGAATGAAGGTTGGTCAACTTTACTGGTTTATTTTAGATTTAATTGACCCTGAAGAGTCCAACTTTCTGCATAATTAATTAAGTTTTAATTTGAGCATATGCACAACTTGGTCTTTAAATCCTGCTTGCACATGTATTATATTTAACTTAACTGTTTGCGACATTTTTGTGCAAAAACAATTGTCAAATCTAAATAAACTAGTGACCTAATTAAAACCACCACGGCCCTGACTAGGCAGTTACCAAAGATGCATATGGATATTCACCTGCTGGCTTGTACCTATGAAATGAAAGTACAAAAATCATATCTTTAGTATATCTGAATAATAATGTCTGACACTACACTCTGTTATAGAGTTGGTAGATTAAAGGTCATTATCGATTAATTCAAGTTCATGGTTTATTTCGATGTGGAAAAAACAAAAATAGATTTTAAGATTTCACTTTGGTTTGGCACAGCGAGCTTACATAGTCTTCTGCCACCCGCCCTGCATTACACTTGCGAAATACAAAATACAACATGGCGGCATGCTGTGATGAATCCAAGAGCTTGTTTCCAAGATAGGCACTGATTTCATCAATATGCAAATGCTTCTTCGGCTTTGCAAGCCCGCTGTAAAATTTGCCTGAAGTTTGTGGCAACTGAAGGTAGCAGCACAACTAATTTATTCCTACACCTCAAACAGAATCACGTTGTTGAATGTGGAGGCGTGTGTGGCGCTGCGGGGATAAACATGACAACGGCAGCCCCAAAACACTGGCTAAAAACGGGTTAAAGTAGCGACGTTTTCCCACTGTATTAAAATTGAAAATCAAATTTTGTCTTTAAAAAAAATCTGATTCAATATATGTAATATCGCCCAGCTCTATACTGATCCCAACAAACATTTATATGCAAAGCACAAAAAGAATGTTGTAATGTACATGACGATAAATTTTTAAAAATTCTCCCCGTCTTTTATTAGGTCGCTTCTATACTGCAAACCAAACCATGACCTACATACATGGGCAGTATGTAAACATGTGCAAAAACCATTAGTAACCTGAACGTTGTTTGAATCAAGCGATATGTGGTGAGCCTTGAGCCTCATGAATTTAATGTTAATGACACAGCAAGGGTGGTATAAACACAACACGGTGTTGATACAACGATTTACTAGTTATGAGGGGTGTCTAAACAGAGGCAATTTTCATTCAGAAAAGAATGAATTATTCTTAGAATCACACTACTCAATATTAATAGAGGCCCTATGGTGGCCATTAACATTACTCAGCTTGAGACTCAATATAAAGAGAAAACATTCTCTGAGCATGCTTTGAAATCAGTCAAAGCAGCAACACGTTTATTCCCATTTGTAGCTTGTCAAGGTTGAAAGCGGAATTTAACTGAGTCATTATTTAAGCTCTGGGATATCAAGCTTTAGCTCAGCCTTCATATAAGCCTTATTGACCTGCCCAGGTAGCCCCATTACTGCCACACCTGAACAGATGATGTTAACAAACTTTACCCCGAGGTTGTGGAGAGTGTTGTGTTTCAGGAAACAATTACAGAATTACTCACCCCTATTCTCAGTGACGCACCACTACTACAAAGTTTGCATTTCTAACTCCATGTATCGTCTTAAACCACATACAGAAAAAAAAACTTTTTTTTGTTTTGTCAGTCACAAAATTCTAATAAATCCCTTGTGTGTTGGAAATTAAGACTATGGTTTTGAATGGTGCATAAAAATATAAACGCCACCAGAATACACATTCCCACACGCTGATGGTCCCCCCTGTGCAGACTTTCACAACATCTGCACTTAAAAAGAAAAAACTGACGAGTGCAATGAAGCAACATCAGGGGAAATCCTCACAAAGAACAAAAGAAGTGATTAGAAACTGAGACAATCTGTTTGTCGTGCATTCCAAATCCGTAACTGCATCACTTGTATGGTAATTACTCTACTTTGAACTGTATAAAGAAGTCTAGTTAGAGTAGTGATATAGTAAGTGTAGTGTAGTGTAGTTAGTGTAGGTGTAAATTATCACCATCAACCCATACTTCAATGTATGGTGCAAAAAATATTGTCTGTTCACCTGTCTGTCTCTCATTCCCTCTTTTCTTTCTCTCCCTCTCTGTGACGCATGTTCTCTTCGGTTTTAGAAAGGTGGAGGTTAGTGCATGTTCAAACATTATGCATAAAGAGGTGAAGGCCTGTTACCATAGGAACTGTGGCTATTCCCAGCACGTGTGTGCTCTAATCCCTTCAGACGGTCACACTGCTCTCACACACACACAGACACAGACACACACACACACACACACACACACACATATATATACAGACTCCTGACTGAAACAGTGAAGGGGCCCCAGCATGCATATTGTCAACAAGCACATGAAAGTGCTGCAAGTGCACTTTTTTTCACAGTTGCGATAAGTGTGTGTGCATGTGCCTGTCATAAACTCCCTGTTGACCATGAAGAAACACACTTGCTAAAAAGAGCAGTGGCCAATCAGGAAGCGATATCCTACCATGTGCAATTCATCTTCCCACAAAAACGGACCTCCTCTCACTGTTCTGCCTGGTAACCATCACCACCCCCACTCCCCCTCCCACACACACACACACACACGCACGTTCCATTCAATCTGCTAGAACAACCGCCTGCTGCCTCGAGGCGGACTCTGCAGCATGCACGAGGCTACTTTGTCAGATCTGTTTGTGAAAATCTCCACATTTTGAGCTTAGACAGAAGAGTAAACACAGAATGCGTGCAAGAGATTGCATATGTACCAGAAAAAGATAAACGTATGACCTAAAAAAAAAAAGTATCTGCCCAGCTCAGGATGTGCAGTGTGTAACAGTAGCGCCTGTCAGTGCCATTCCCTCCCTCCTTCCCTCCCTCCCCCACCAAGCGCAAATTTAAAAACGGGAACGTTACACAACGCAAAATACATCAAAGAAACATTTCTGTCTGATAGAGCTGCACAGCTGCAAGAGAGGCTGGTGGAATCAGCACGGAAACACACAAAAAAAATCATTAACAACCATTTACTCACACATCTGTAAATTCCTCAAGAGTGGTGGCAGGTGTGAACACATCCAACAGGCCTATCACCTGCAAAGAAAGAAGACAGTCAGAGATTCAGACAACGCAAATCCGTCTGCATGCAGCATGGAACAAACAAATTCTCACATGATCTGGTATTTGCATTTAGAAATAAAGCCTGTGTGTCTTTTCAAGCCTCATAATCCAAGCTCAAAATCAGCAAATCTAATCATTATGTGCAGAGTACAAAGTCTAAATAAAATTAAAGTTTAAAGTTTAAATAAAATTAAATTTAAAGTCTAAATACCCTTTAAGCAAAATTATTATTCTAACAGAGAATGTGTGTGGGGAGAAGTCAAATAATAAATACTATTAATAATGAAAAATAATCAGGTTAATTAAACTGTTCAGAGCACAGCTATAATCTGTTTTCTTCAATATCATTGAAGCAGCTGTTCAGACTTATGAGACTGATCAATGGACAGCTGACACACCAGGCTTTTTCACCTGTTTCTCAGCTTGTACAACGTTCCAGAGGCAGTAAACTGTCAGAGCATTCATTAGACATGTTATATAGCTAGGTGTGTTCCTGACTAACTACAAGAGGATTTCAATAGGCACGTTCACATCTGTTCAGCAGCTTTAATCAGATTAACACTTGTGGACACCTGGTCTGAATAGGCCTGAGACGTTCCTGGAGGAAACCATTCCAACTGTTTTTTCTGTGTCAAGTGTACCCATGTGGCCAAGAGAGTAAACTCTTTTCTTGCTATATTCCAACCCCCTTGATTGCATCACAAGAACGAATCACAGCTTGCATGGGTCAAATGCTCTTCATCTCCTGAACACAGGGTGAAAATCTATTTGGGAGTCCACCGGGGGGGGTTGGAAAATAGACCCCCCCAAATAGATTTTCACCCTGTGTTCAGGAGATGAAGAGCATTTGACCCATGCAAGCTGTGATTCGTTCTTGTGATGCAATCAAGGGGGTTGGAATATGCCCACTTGCTGAGCAGCCTCTGAGATCACCCTGGTTACTGCAGCTGTGACACACAGTCGCCCGTGCTTTTCTGGGCTTGGCTCAAGTGGGGACCCCTCTCCATGCATCCTGTGTGACTGTCTGAATCACGTAGCTGCACTATAATGAAGACACTGCTGGGGTTACACTAGGATGGCGAGCGGCAGTCAGGTCACGGTTGAATTAGGTGTCAGCCATTACAACGGTGTTAAGAGTGAGGGATTTTAGGAATACAAAGATAACATCAAAAAGCTGATATGGGTAAGATAAAAGGCAGAATGTGTTAATGTGTAGAAGCACTGAGAGCGCGCGCGTGTGTGTGTGTGTGTGTGTGTGTGTGTGTGTGTGTGAGTGGCTGAGGCCCACCACAGTGTCTCACCCACGCAATGACACCAACTCTAATGGTTAAAAGAAAAAGCTTGTTTTCACAAATGTGAGCATACAAGCCGAGCAGCACTCAGGAAGAGCTTCAATACTCATTACTGGCTTAGTGCCTAATTTTATGCATCACCGTCTAATCTCTTTCATACTTTAACTTACTGCCATTCCTGTGTAGTTAATGCTCTTACGCAGATTGATGGAAAAAATCCCTGAATGCCACATTGCACAATAAAAATCCATATCGTTCGATTGATACCGGCTAAAAAGTAATTACACAAAAAGTGTTGTTGAATTCTCCAAAGTGAAGAATCATTTGCTGTATCAGCAACACTATAGTCAATAGCTCTGCCTTTTTCTAACTTTCTATGACACCATCTTACACAAGTCCACCTGAACGCTGGACGATGTTGATATCTTCCAGTGTTAGTCAGAGGTAAATCTGTAACTAATTTTCCAGTTTTTCCCCAAACAGGAAGATAAGGCAGAGGACTTCACAAATTGTGAAATGTGCTTTGTAATCGGAATAAAATATTATCAATAAAATAATAAAAATAAAAAAAGGTGAAATGAAGCGTGTAGTAATCAAGATTTTTTTTGTTTTCCCTCCCATCAAGCTCCGAATCTATTTAATTCAGCAATATGTATATCACTAACTCTGATATTCACACTTACAATCTGCAAAAAAGAGATAGCGATCAATAGTTGTGCATGAGAAATGCACACTAAGAAAAAGTCGGGGTTCAGGCATCTTCAAAAAGAGGATGTTTGTGTTTAGCTGGTTTTGTGGGTGTGGTTACAGAAGACAACATTCACACGGTGACTGAAATGAAGTAAAAGATCATTGGGATAGCCATGCAAGAAGATCGGTACAAAATCTATCTATATCAACACAGTTGATATAATATAGCAGTATTCTAAACTCTGGCTGTTTGTAGTTGTGTAATTGTGGAGTGAAATACAACTTACATTCTCGTGCTTCATGTGCTTGAGCAGCCGCAGCTCTCGGTAGGTGCGCTTGGCGTGGATGATGGACTGGAAAGGTCGCGACAGCTTTTTAACAGCGATCTTCAGGCCCGTCTTTACGTCATACGCCGAGCTGCAGAGAAAAACACAACGTCACAGGCCTCCCAAACAATTTATTGAATACATTGAGGACTCGGGATAGGCAAAAAAAAAAATCTTTTTAAAACTGCTAAAAACAACACACTCAGGTTATTGGCGAACATATGGAAATATTTAGCATTTAAGATACTGTTTGTTGCAAGTGTTTAATTAGATATGAATACTCAATCGGGGCATTTGAATGCATTTACACAGCATTTAGATGAATAAACTTTGTACATGTTTGGATTTACGCCTAAAATACCACAAACTAATCATAACAACACATCATATAACAAGGAGTGAAAAAACAAGGTACTTCCAACTTATCTAAATAATGAACTAAAAGGTTAAATTCCAGTATTTGCATTTGTCACAAAAGTTTAATTTGATGAATCATATTTGCAAGCATTTAAAAAAAACTACAAGATAGCATAACACCAGCATATTTTTGTGTGCTAATCCAGTAACAGTTACAGGTAACAAGGAAATGTACACCAAGCGGCAAAAAGGCTTAGCTATATGAAACACCAGAACCATTATAAATATTAGACAATATAAAGATGAGTTTAACATTCAGTATGGTAGACTTTCTAAGTAAAAGATTAGAAAAGGGGCACTATGCCATATTTACTAATGTTATTTTGGCTAAAGACCAAAGTTTTAGTCTGATTTTCACAGACATTTCGAGTCTGTGGGAAACCATGACCCTGACAATCTGTTTAACCTCAAAGCACTCCCAAGATGGCCGCAGACAGAACGGATTTTACAAGGACTTTTTGTACTTTATTATACAGATTATTTGGAGGCTGAACTCTAGTAAAATGAAACATCATCTGGAAATATCAACAGTTCTCTCAGTCACTATATATCTGGCATCAGCCAATAGAATAATCCAAGGGTCCACCACTGAGTTAAACCAGTCAGTGGTCAGGACATTGCCCAAGTGGCAAAAAAGTGCAAGGACGAGTTGATTATATAAGATATGTGTTTTAAAAAAAAGTGTGAACATGACTTAGACAAGAATTAGAAAAGACTGAAACATAAAATTCATTTGTTCATTTTAATGATCTGGGCTCTTTCCAGTTCTGTCATCTACCATTTACGGGAATTTCCTTCACGGAGAATTGAAATTCTTGTTAATTGTTTGTGGAATCCATACAAAAGTCAATCGTGTGTGATCTTTGGGAACAATGGCTTGACAGCTACAATAGCACTTTGCTCTGGCATGCTGTGAAAAGGAGTCAATAAAGATTCCAGGAAGCGTAACTAGGCCAAGCGTGTACAGATGGACGAGACAAAAAAGGTACAGGCACCATTAGCAGTCCCCAAAGAATACGGCGCGCCATACGGTCGCTTGCATAGATAAACTTATATTAAAAGAAAGTGTTGGAGACTTCTCCAAGGAGTTCTCGATCCTGACAAAATGTCAAGATTATTTCATTTCAGCAGCTCTGCAAGAAGCATTATAGTAATGCACTTATTCCAATACGGCATGGTTTTAGTATCAACTTTCACAGGGGCATTTCTGAGGGGGTGCGTGAATGACTGCCTATAGCTGCCATAATAAAGCTTGTAACAGGAAGCAAATGGACTCGTAAAACGTATACGCACTGTGATATAAGTGGTATGACTTGCTTCACAATGTTGTATTATTGGCTTAAAAATCTTCTCAATATCAGATCACTTTGCACTACACCACTGTTAGTTATTTTCCTGGAGAAATTCTTTGTCTCTGCACCAGTGGAGTCAGCAATGTCTTATTTGGCTGCCCTACCTTCTTCTTTACACCTTATATAAGAGTAAATGTGACTCAGCTTTGCCACGCGCAGCCAAAATCCCACTCAAATGCACTTGCTTAAAAGCATCAGCGTGCATTCAACACAAGGCCGCTCTGTTAAAACGCCATCCGAAGATTTTCATTAGACACGCCAGGCATATGACATATACCATCTGTGCGCAAACGGTTTGGAAACTGTGACTCAGGTTAAAGATTGTGAAACTCGGGAAACCACCACGGCTGCACGGACAGCTCCCATTTCCTTATCTAGGCACAGGGGACTTAAAAAATAAGTCAGGAACACGCTATCTGTGCAGCACCAGTCAATTAAACTATGTGAGCAATGCAACGGAAAAGCTTCTGTGTCACGATTGTTGCAGCGAATGAGAGGACTTTGCACGTTAGACAGATTCAGTTCATAACAAGATGCAAAACAAAAAAAAGACATGACTAGCTCACAGGGTACTCCAGAGACCAAAAAGCAGTGAAAGAACAAAGTCTTAAAAATCCCCTGATGTTCCTGCGAACGACAGCACACATTCAGCCAGATGGCTTGGCCCCTGAACACGGGTAGCATTAATGCTGAATTTCCCGCCTGTTGGTGCCAGACCCAGAAAGGCTGCGGTTAAATAAGAGCAAGCAGTCTGATGAATGCCCAAAGTATCCTTCCTACGAGCTTTACCTCAGAAATGAGGCTTAGAAAGTGATTCACACATTGCGAATAAACAGCACTACTTTTGTTTTGTTTGTGCAAGATGTTTTCGGTTCAACCCAGACATTTAAGCACACCTGAACCTGTGTCCTATGTCTGCGCTCAGAAAGCATTCCAAAAGTCCCACAACCATCCAGGAAGTCGAAAGCGTGTCATGGCACACTTTGCTCTCAACGCATGCGTGAATTCCACAAAGGTTGCGAGAGGAACTACCTACAACAGCACACAATTTTCCTTTTCAGCTCGAATGGGGGAGAAAAAAGCCATGCAAACAATACCACACCTTTGCCCACTGAATAGAGCATGTGATTCTTTTATTTAAAAAAAAAAAAAAAATCAAAATTGCAAATTGTTCAGGTGGCTTTTTTTTTTCAGGTGAAGGCTATAAAACTTGACCAAGAGAAACAACCCGGACCATCAACACAGCCATAGAGAGCCATCTACCAAGCTGGCATTTATATAGCAGAGCACAGTGATCTATTTATGTTTCGAGCCGAGCGCGCTGGAACGAGACGCTCTTGCACTTCTAATCCAAGCCTGACGCTTTGGACTGGTGGAACACAAGAGATTCCTAATATCCGAACCTTGTGGTCCACCTCCGAACAGGACCTACATTGTAATGTAGACTTTTTCCCCAGCACTCCTCGGACCAACAAGCGAACCAAACCCCTGCTGCTCAACTGAGCTCAGACTGTGCCTTAAAACAGCCGTATGCCATTTTTAAATCCTGCTCTGGCCTCTGAGGTGCATTAAAATAACAATATACAAACCAATACCTGAGTGTTCAACTGATTTGAGTAGGAAATAGGCCGACTTTTGAGCCAGAATAAAACAAGCATTGGTTGTATTG
This sequence comes from Kryptopterus vitreolus, assembly GCA_030449085.1. Lineage (NCBI taxonomy): Eukaryota > Metazoa > Chordata > Actinopteri > Siluriformes > Siluridae > Kryptopterus > Kryptopterus vitreolus. The sequence continues at coordinate 6,655,088 of JACRUU010000013.1, read as the reverse complement.
TGCACAAATCAATAGAACAAACCCAAAAGCAAGGTGGAGACTTTCCAGCTGATGATTCTGCAGGTCACAGGTCAGGGTTTTAAACTCCTCCATCACAGAAAGTTTTTTTTGCATGCTAATATATCACACCCCTCCCTGATAGGATGGAAGCCCCCATCCAGCATGAGTCACTAAAGGAGCATTGAGGAGACCACCTAATCCTGGAAGTGTGAGTCAGACGCATTCCGGGTGACATCATCCTGTCCAAGAACACTGCATAGCATACGTCTTACCACAATGCCCACCAAACGACACACAAACCTTATTTGAATGGGAGAACTTCTATATATCACTCTATAACTTGCGTATGCTCTCAACAAAAGATATAATACACAAGAGATCAACAGATTCATTGGGCAGGCATGCACACACACACACACAAAGAGAGTGAAGATCAGTGCATGCATGTTCTGTTCGAGCATCTACAATGATTGTAAAAGCCCCTGTTTTTGGTTCATGCACAAGATCCAGCAACTTTTGAGCAAGCGTGCACGCGCAAGCAAGGTTTAGTTGTGCAACACTCGAACGCCAAAAGAAAAGGGGGAAAAAACTGATGTAATACCCACCACACGGATCCATAAGCGCCCGACCCGACCGGAGCGAGGTTCTGGTACCTCTCAGGTACCTCCCAGATGGTTTTATTAAGCTCCTGTCGGTAGAAAACGGGTCTCTGCTTCTGGGACATTCCTGCCGATCCTCGGCCCCCCTTCCTCCCCCAACAGCAGCGAGCTCAGTCCGGCTGAAAAACTTCTGCTCTTTCTCTCCAATGGAACCGAGAGCTCAAGAAAAAGACCGATACACGAAATCCTCGGGAAAGCAATCTCAGTGCATGGATTTGTGCTGCAGGTGCAGTTCGAGGTCGCGCGCATTCACGCGTACTCACAATCGCACTCTCTCGCGCTCGCGCGGCCAAGTTGCTGCGCGTGTTTTCTCGGACTGAGCTTTTCGCTAGAGGAGTTTCCCCCGCCACCTCATTCCGTGCCGCGTTCAATACGCCTAACCCCAATCGCGTTTCATTACCGTTTTCAACAATTCAATTCAAGCGGGACGTTTCTTTTTTGTTTTTGCAAATGTTATGTTACCCAATAAACATTCCCTCTCAGTATCATTACTATTCCATTATATCTAGCACATTGAATTAATTTGGTCAGATAATATCGAATTGTGTTTCAGAAAAACATTTGAATCGTTTTTAAAGACATTAAATGCCATTCTAAATAATCATATGTATTGTTCAACTTATGACTATATATCAACGTATATAAATGCAACATTAGTTGTTTGTATTAGATTCGATTGTATAGGCTACATTCAGCACATTTGTTTGTTTGTTGTATTTTAATAAATCATTTATTGTAATATATACTGATTTACCGATGAAAGGTTTTTGGACTGTTTTGTGAAAGAAACGCAAATAAAGTTCCCCTAGTATTTAGAAATATCAATGCGCTTTATTAATTTACTTGTTTTATATTTTCATTTATATTGCACCAGCCCTACACTACACAAAATTGCAAATATGATTTAAAAGAAAAATCATTCCGGTGTCTTATTTACGTTTCCGTTTTAATTCCAAGCGAATATGCAACGCAATTAAGAACAAACTTTTGTTTTGTTTCCAAAACACTTTGTGTTCTTGAACTCTACACGAGTCCGCCTTGTTTGTCGTCATGGCGTGAGCGTGCACGCGATTTGCCCAGGTCTCGCGTGGATTGGGCGTGTGTGCGTGCGGATAAACGTGAACGTACAGAATGGTTGACGTGCAAAACACTTGTGTACAAGCTCGTGTGTAAAAGTGTTATTCGATCACTCGTGATCAGCTGTGTGTATATTTGTTGATCCATACACACTTTTTTTTAATGATGAAGCAGTCCTGATTGTGCACTATATTTGATTATTGCTTCCACACACGTGTTGTGTGTGTGTGTGTGTGTGTGGTGTGTGTGTGTGTGTGTGTGTGTGTGTGTCTGAGTTGCTCATAAATCACATACGTTTCTCGAACTCCTATAAAGTATTTGCTCATCGGTGTTTTCCGCACATGTATTTGCAATGCGTCACTTCCGTCTTTACTTTTTCGCCATCTTGTGGCAGATCAATGTAAATGCAACGTTATTTAAAAAATACTCCCACTGTACACACATCATTCTGTATGAGCAGAGGTTCTGTTGTGAGCTGTAAATATTCTTAGTCATAAAAACACTCATCATCATCATGTGATTCAGGGTTCACTGCAGTCTCTAATATGATTATAACCATCGATCTGGTGCTTTGCCCAGATAATGATTGCATTACACTGCTGTAACAAACTGATGTAAAATAAATAAATAAATAAAACTGTAGTAGACTGGAGGATTACTATCACTCATGCCATAAAGACAGGCTTTATACCTATAAAAATGAATTATGACGAACGTTGGGATGCTTTTCCCTCACATGAATATGGTCAGCATTTTCCATTTTTCCATTCACATGTACAAACCGGATTCCAAAAAAGTTGGGACACTATACAAATCGTGAATAAAAACTGAATGCAATGATGTGTAGGTGCCAACTTCTAATATTTTATTCAGTTTAAACTGAGAAAATGTACCATTTTAAGGGAAAAATATGTTGATTCAGAATTTCATGGTGTCAACAAATCCCAAAAAAGTTGGGACAAGTAGCAGTAAGAGGCTGGAAAAAGTAAATTTAAGCATAACGAGGAGCTGGAAGACCAATTAACACAAATTAGGTCAATTGGCAACATGATTGGGTATAAAAAGAGCTTCTCAGAGTGGCAGTGTCTCTCAGAAGCCAAGATGGGTAGAGGATCACCAATTCCCACAATGTTGCGCAGAAAGATAGTGGAGCAATATCAGAAAGGTGTTACCCAGCGAAAAATTGCAAAGACTTTGGATCTATCATCATCAACTGTGCATAACATCATCCAAAGATTCTGAGAATCTGGAACAATCTCTGTGAGAAAGGGTCAAGGCCGTAAAACCATACTGGATGCCCGTGATCTCCGGGCCCTTAAACGACACTGCACCACAAACAGGAATGCTACTGTAAAGGAAATCACAGAATGGGCTCAGGAATACTTCCAGAAACCATTGTCAGTGAACACAATCCACCGTGCCATCCGCTGTTGCCAGCTGAAACTCTACAGTGAAAAGAAGAAGCCATTTCTAAGCAAGATCCACAAGCTCAGGCGTTTACAGTGGGCCAGGGATAATTTAAAATGGAGTGTGGCGAAATGGAAGACTGTTCTGTGGTCAGACGAGTCACGATTCGAAGTTCTTTTTGGAAATCTGGGACGCCATGTCATCTGGACCAAAGAGGACAAGGACAACCCAAGTTGTTATCAACGCTCGGTTCAGCAGCCTGCATCTCTGATGGTATGGGGTTGCATGAGTGCGTGTGGCATGGGCAGCTTGCATGTCTGGAAAGGCACCATCAATGCAGAAAAATATATTCAGGTTCTAGAACAACATATGCTCCCATCCAGACGTCATCTTTTTCAGGGAAGACCCTGCATTTTCCAACAAGATAATGCCAGACCACATTCTGCATCAATCACAGCATCATGGCTGCGTAGGAGAAGGATCCGGGTACTGAAATGGCCAGTCTGCAGTCCAGATCTTTCACCTATAGAGAACATTTGGCACATCATAAAGAGGAAGGTGCGACAAAGAAGGCCCAAGACGATTGAACAGTTAGAGGCCTGTATTAGAAAAGAATGGGAGAGCATTCCTATTTCTAAACTGGAGAAACTGGTCTCCTCTGTTCCCAGACGTCTGTTGAGTGTTGTAAAAAGAAGGGGAGATGCCACACAGTGGTGAAAATGTCCTTGTCCCAACTTTTTTGGGATTTGTTGACACCATGAAATTCTGAATCAACATATTTTTCCCTTAAAATGGTACATTTTCTCAGTTTAAACTTTTGTTTCGTGTGTTATGTTCTATTCTGAATAAAATATTAGAAGTTGGCACCTACACATCATTGCATTCAGTTTTTATTCACGATTTGTATAGTGTCCCAACTTTTTTAGAATCCGGTTTGTATTTCTTTTCTATTCATTATGCATTCATTATACCAGGGTGTCAAAATCATCCATGATGGCATCTTTACTTGCTTACTTAAATCAGATATATACCAGGCCAGGTCAGTCTTTGTTTTATTAAATAAATATATAAACAGACAGACAGACAGACTCTCAACAGTTTTTGGTTGATTGTGTTTTAAGTTTGTAATTTAGCAAACCAGTGTTGAATTCTTAGAAGCACTTTTTGTACGTCTCTCCAGACGTAAAGGCTTCTGCTAAATGCAGCAAATATAAATGCATCCCTTTTTTCTTTTACATCAATAAATAACAATACACACACCCTACATTTCATTATTTATGTATTTTATTTAACAATTTCTAGTTACACTTAACTTGGAATAAACACGCTTCTCTCATCATTTACATTAGAATCTGTAAACAGTCGCTCCATCATGCTCTCTTTAAGATAAAAATACAGCCTGTTGCCAGCAAAGTACAAAGAAATCTTTTTTTCTTTTTTTACAGCATGGTGCATGCCATTATTTCACGTTGCATGTCTTCTGGCCAATCAGAATGGAGAATTCCACCACATGAATTGTATATATTTTTTATTTCATTCTAGTTAAATACAAAAAAAAGAATAAAGCAACAAAGACACCAAAACCGTTCCAATTCACCATTCCTGCTCCAGAACACAACAATATGTATTTATAAAAAAGAAAACCCTAATAGATGTTTCAAAAATGATTTATTTTAGGTCATATGACAGGCTGCAGGTACAAGGCTCGGATTTGTACGTCAATATTAAAACCATGACCAATTTTGCACCGACTACATGAAAAGTAAAGTACTACGTGAGAGGGGATCGTCAGATTTGCAAATGTCTGAATGAAAAGACAGATGGCTTATTAGTTATTGCTTTAGATAAGAGGGGAAAAATAATCCCATACCAATTTTAAGATCTGCTTTTTAATATAATACTATTTACTATATACTATCTCATACAATATATTTAAAATTGTAACCTCCAACATTACACTGCACTGATGTCTATTATAATTGATGATCTCAATTATAAGGAGATATTCAGACTACAGAACCTGAAAAAAACCTGCATATTCTTACTTTCCATTTCTTCTCGGTTTATCCATTTGAACTGACCAGATAACTAAAGCCTCGAACAGAAGTTCTGTTTAATGTGCATCAGAAAATAAAGCATGTCATGGCATCATGCGGACATTACTGCCACTGAAAATCATTACACCTTATTTCTATGACGACTGACGTCGAATCAATTGTGCAGCCATGCGACAGCCATAATAAACACTCATTTGCCTCTACAAATGTAAAAAAAAAATGTAGTGTCTTTCTAATTATTTTTACACCTTTTAATATTCAACCATGATGGAAAACCCCATTGATTTCAGATGTATATCAGACCAGCTCAAGTCGAAGACAAATGATCATATGAAGAGGGAAAAAGATATAGACAAAATGGTTACAACTTGAGGAACAGGAAGAATGTAGGAATGTGGAGCAGTCTCTGTGTGTCCTGATGGAGGGAATTCCCGCCTGTACGGCGTTCCCAGTGGCACTCCAGGCCTCAGCGTCCAAACAGTGTCCATGATCCGGGCCGATCGGTGTCATTTCAAGAAGACAAGATAGAAGGCCATGCCCAAACAGGAGAGCGCCACGGCGATATGAAGCCGAGTCCCGATTACCGCCGCTGTGATGGAGGAGAACAGAGACATTACAAAAAAAAAAAAATAGATAGATAGATAGATAGGGCAGGAAAATAATAGATAGATAGACAAAGACAGACACATTAATAAGGTTAATACACACTCTTGTAAATGACTATGAATTATGAACTCATTCCAAGACCAAATGAACAGGAGTTGCAGCTTTCAGTGTACACGCTCCAATCAGTGCAGTGGGTTACATTTTTTTTTGCACTTGTGTTGTATTTCAGGTAGATAAGCAACACTAAGAGCATGCATTAAACAAAGAGCAATGCTTCTATTTAGGATGATTACACACACTTACACTTCTCTCCCTCTCCAATTACAACCACACTGTAACAACAAATTGACCGGGATTGCCTTTCAGTGTGGCATCAATACATCATGTGTCTGAGAGAGGAAAAGGAATTCCCAGGAGATTCAAAACGTACTTTACCGAGTAATCACATGCTTACGGGATCACATGCAAAAGCTCCATTTGACAAAGAGATATGAAATGATTTGTGATTTCATTTCAATATTCACCAGTGAGGAAATGTATCTTAAGAATCGGTTGAACTGTAACAAAGTGTAATTCTTTTACGCATTCTGGAGTTTAGGCCTTTTCATGTGCAATGGTTTCTCTCTGGTAGGGAACTTTCGACTTTCACTTCATACTGTGAATGCTTGTCTGTTGTTTTTTTCCCTCTGTAGATCATAACATGGAAATGACAAACCCTCAGGATGAACAAAGCAAACAGAAAACGATTCTCACCTTTATAGAAGACACCCCACACGCCTTTCTTCTCAGACAAGAGCCAGCTGTTGAGGCGAGGAACCTTCTTCAGGTATGCACACGTACAGATAAAGAGAAGTCCGAACACTAAGATGCCGTCGAAGGAGTACACTGGGGATCAGAATTAAAGTCGCACTTATTGTCAAGGGTCTAATGTGCAAATGTGTGTGCTATAGACACTAGGAAAAGGTAATAAATAAAGATAAAACTGTTGACTGGACAGGGTATGCAACAGGGGCACAAATCATATTTTGTGAATAATTTTAAAGGTGCAGTAGTATAGTAGTCTTTGTGTAAATATAGTACATATGTAATGACAGTGCCATGTGTAATATTTTTATGGAGACAGATCAGAGAGGATAGTGGGATCTTGGTGTTCCCTCCTACAAAAAAGGAATGCCTCAATGTCAGCCACAATCATAACTGCCTATTTAAAGGTGCAGGAAATGTACAGGCCCTATAGAGGTGGAAGACAGTGAGGCGGTAGCTCAGTGATAAAGGCAATGGCCTCTCAAGCCGCTAGTGGGCCCTTGAGCACAACCCTTAACCCTTAATTCAGGGGTGGGCAAACTACGGCCCGGGGGCCACATCCGGCCCCTTGGTCCTTTTAATCCGGCCCGCTGAACTGCTTCGGCTTCTTTGCCGCACAAGAAGAATGTATAACCACACAGCAACGCTGACGTTGTTGGAGTATGCTCAGTGTTAAAAATGAAGGAAAAATACAGCCATTTTTTTTGTTGTTTCTTTTCCTTAAATAGAATATCCTTATTCTTAAGGATAGTGGGTAGCCTAATGAACATGATGATATTTAACACTCTTTACAAGAGGAAAAAATTCATATTGAACATAAGTTACGTTCAACGTTATTGTTGGTTCGGCCCACGAACACACCTCAGGTTTCTCATGTGGCCCTTTGGAAAATATAATTGCCCACCCCTGCCTTAATTGCTCAGTTGTAAGTCGGTCTGGATAGGGGAGTCTGTCAAATGCTGTAAATGTAAGATTCCAGCAAAATCACCTCCATAGCAAGGTAGATGCCACGCTGCTTTGTCTTTAACAATGACAGTAGCATAAAAGATGGTGATGAAATAATTCATTTCTTTCATTTGTATAGCGTTTTTTATTGACTCAAAGCAGTTTCAGGAAAGAAAGGCCATTTATAAAGGTGTATATAAGGATGTATAAAGGTTGTTGCTGGAAGAAGGAAACCCCCTTGAGAGAGAAACTTGGAGAGGAATCAAGACGCAAAAGAAAATCCCATCCTCACCTGGGCGGCACCAAATCCGTTCCAGGTAAATATGTAGAGCATGTGACCGAGAAAGTTTTACAGGGATTAAAATATGTATGCGCCAAGTCTACTAATAAAGCCAGTCTGACAGCAGATGGGATTCTATGGTCCTGATACTGAAATGCACGTGGATATTTCGTTATTAATGGGCTAAAGGGAGGAACTCTGGTTTCCTGTATCTGTATTAGATGTCGTCAGGCTGGTTTATATGACTTGTTTAAGATCTGTGTACACTACAGTCCGTGTGTCGTGCACTGCTCACATCGAGCCAAAGTTCTTGGTGTTTTTGTTTTGTAAACCCGATTTGAAGCCGTTAACAGTGTGAACACTGGGGAATATCAAATTCAGCCACGTCCTCATCCAGGGGTTAGCTACAAGGCTAAAGTGAGCTTGTTCGCTCATTAGCTCTGGATCTAGCCTGTATGTGAAGGGCAGCTTGTTAAATCGATAATGTGGTGAAGGCGGACCTACCGTTTGTCATCGTGGCGTCGTTTCGTTCTTTTCCGAGTGCGCGAGAAGCGAAATGAGTTAAAAGGTTTCTAATTCCCACCCATGATCAGCACCCATTCCAAATCATCAACAAGGACTGACACTTCCGGGTAGAATGGAATCGTGGGGGGGGATCGCGTTTTTTTTCCTGATAAACGACAAGTTGATAAACTACCGCCACCTACTGGCATTGCGGAGTATTGGCCATGATGTTTCAAACAAGAAGAACAAACAAGCAATCCAAACAAACAAAATTAATATACAATTTCAGCTTAGAAAAACCAAACGATTGGATTTCTGTAAGATACTGAAGATTTATTCTATGTATGTATGATAAAGTGTTGCTTTTCCTGCCATTTGGTCCCAGTGTTTATTGGTCATTTGCCACCTACCTTTTGTTGTTCACAAATAGATTGTTACTTGTCACATGTAGTACAATACTGCAGAGTGAAAATCTTTCCCCACATATCATCGTATAAGGAAGCTGAGGTCAGAGCACAAGGTCAGCCATAATACAGAACCTAGGGTTAACGGCATTCATCGAGGGCCTGATAGTGGCAGCTCGGCTGTGCTGGAGCCTTAACCATTGAGCTACCACTTCCCCATATCCTATCAGAAATAATTATCATAAAATAAACGCCTCCTCCGTGTTACCTTCATGCAGATACAGGTCAATAGCCTCATGTTAATATCAAGTGTCAGAATAATAGAGGTTGGGATTTGTTCTTAGTGACACTAATGTGGGTGTGGTTGCCAAACCGGCTGCTGTGAGAATTTCAGAAAGTGCTGATATCCATAAGCTTTTCCTACACAGATTTGGTACTTTTGGCTCTATAGTGAAATACCTGTTATTAATATTGAATGCAGTAAAACAACACCAATACACCAGTCTGCGGTTGATATTTACAACAGTGTGTAATATTCTTTGAAATCTCTGCAGAATGCAGCAGCGTACCATCCGTAGCACAATGCCTTTGTGATCGCCTCCTGCTTAATCACGTTTTAAAGAACATGGAAAGACCATAAACAGCTTTCCTGGCATATACATCATCACACACTGTGTAGTCGGCTGTCGTCTCATCGTTTTTTATTACCCGTTGTTTCAGTATGTATGGCAATTTGCCCAGGTGCATCTGTCTTAGTCTGAATGAGAGTCTATGTGAGAACAAATTCACTGTATTATTTGATCAGTGTTAAAGCTGAGAGGCCTGTAAAAGTTACCCGATTATATAGATGTTTAAATATAATATATTATATAATCATGTGCAATAGAAAATAGACTAATGGGTTGAACGCAGCAAATACCAATGACTCCAAAAGAAAATGCTGCAGTTAGTCCATTTGATTTAAAGTGTCTAAAATAGCTGTCAACCTCCAGACTGCCATCTGCTCGGTGTTAAGTCTAATCAAGACCCATTTCATGCCCTGCCAGAGGTGTGATTAGATGCCTAATGCCATTACGTACAGCAACTGAGTAAAAAGTCAGCTCAAACCCTCCAGTGGATTTTTCCAGCAAGTGAGCGGACTGTGTCTCTACTAGCGTTTAGATGTGTTTCAGACTAACCAGCTCCTTACTGAAAAAGAGTATGCTGCTTTACTACGTTCCACAGGTAAGCTTGTATATTATGATTATGATATTATATTATATGCAGTAGAATTTAATAGGGTGGGTAGGATATGTATGGCTTGGAAGAAATACAATGTGATTAGTATTTGTTCTTTCTGTGAGAAAGAGAAAATGAACAGAAAAATAAGAGCATGTCATATTCATTTACATATATCGGTGGAAAAAATTACTCAACAAAATAAGCCACACAGCAGAAAAGCTACTTAATTTAAATGTTGTTGAAAGAAACACTTGATATCTGATATTATTTACTAAAGAGATTGGTTTTGTTTAGCAAATGAAGAAACAGGAATCTCTAGGTCTAGGCTTTACAAGTAGATTTATCAACAGAAGAAAATAACATGTCATTGTTTTCAATTTTATTGAACTTTAATAATTTTACACTGTCCATTTTTACTCTTATTTTTATTTAGAATGTACATACGGTACTTTAAACAGGTTTCACTTTCTAAATATGTTTTGCAGCCATCTAATCCTCTGTCATCACACATGTTCAACCAAAACAGAATGTACTCCCCTATTTAATCTCGTTGCACTTTTGTCCTTTTAAAGCATCCAGGATCTGCTTTGCATTATTCATTTGTTTAACTACTCAACTAACTAAAAACAGCATTCAGTTAAGTTGCTACAAGTTTGTATATAAACATGATGTTTCTTAAACATGACTTGGTTTTATACCAAGCACTGATCATATGGGTTTGGTTTGATATTACTGTATTATTTTACACTAATTACTATTCATTTGTCCAAAACTAAATCCAAGACCATGTATTTTACATTCAATCTTATATGCAAATAATTCATGTCCATCAACTGAATATTTTTGCTTCCGCTGTCTGCCGACTGAAGACGGTTTCACCAAGAGTTATAGACAGAAATTGTCACACAGGTATTTCTTTTCCATCATTCAATTATCATCTTATAAGACACTGATAACTTAAACAGAGGGTATTTTATACAGGGTGTTTTTTTTATATCAGAAAACTACAGGCCTGAACCTGTAGCACAGGAGCGGATTATGGAAAACCCTGATCATCTGATTCGTCCTAAAAAAACGTCAAACCCTGTTCTAGAGTCACCGAGTCACCGAGGGCTGCACCGGGAACTTTGTGTCAGCCACAGATGGTGAGATAATAGTTTAATCTCCTCTAAAGTAAACATACACACTGGAATTACAGTGTCTTTAAATAATTCTGGATCTCCACAAACTTAAGTGTTATATGTATGTAGGTTTAATACAAAGACCTCCTGAATTAATTTTTATATGTTTATGTACATATGAATACCTAATCTTGGATCAGGGTTATAGTGTTATGACTATAAAATTACTGTATATACTGTATATACTGTATATATATATATATATATATTTTTTTTTTTTCCTTCCAGGCTGAAGGAAATAGCTTGTTTGAGCTGATTTAGATGCAGATATATCTTTTCTCACCCACAACACTCCTGATGCTCCAAAGCAAAGCCAAACAGCTTATTCCCCAGAAAGCTGGCTTGGGTTTTCTACTGAATGTTAAATAAATGCTAAATGGTTTTGAGATTCCTCTATGTACATAGACAATATATTAATGTAAATTGAAAACTATTAATAATGAATTCTCCGACAGATCATTTGGACACTTGACCAACACCTTGGGGAAATTCTAACAGCAAATGGGGAGAATATTTTGTAATGGGATTTCAAAAAAGAAAATATACATCTTCAGGTGTTCACAAACATTTGTCCATATAACTTCTAAACCTTCTATTAGGCTGGTGGACATCTAAAACTCACGAAAATTCCAGAGATATGATATGATATATAAACCAAGAACACTCCACAACCACCAGAGGAAAGAATGATGACTTCCAAATGATTATGCAGGAAATTTCAAATATGTCCCAAGAACATTTAATCCTCTTTAACCAATTGTACCTACACCCATATGGGATTCTTCCCCAAAATGTAATTACAAAATTTAAGCCCACAATTTTACAGGATTTCTTGGGCATGACAATGCCTATGCACAGAAAGCAAGCTCCATGAAGACATAGGTTGCCAAAGTGGGAAGAAGATACAAATCCCCACAAAATCTAGTGTTAAGCCATTCCAGAAAAATACGAGGCTATTCTAACAGTGGGAATTAAATCTGAACGCAGCATTGAAAGTGATGGCCAAGTGTCTGTACACACACACACACACGTGTAAAATTTGTTTTTCCCATGTATGATGATGTGTTGAGTATGCAGGGGACTGCTACCTGCTGAGAAGTGTGAGCTTCAGCGGGTGATGGAGCAAAGAAGAGTGGAACAGCAAAAGGAGAGAGAACAGTCTCTAAGACCCCTCACTGATCTGGAGCAGGAACTGAGCAAGAGACGACAGAGATTACTTGCGGTACCAGGATTTCTCATCAGAACCTAACTTCCGAAATATTTATTTATTCTGTAGCTTCCTGCTACAATATTACAGCACCTGTAGATATAAATAGACACATGATGTGGTATAAATCATAAAACATTAAAAGCTTTTAACCTGACAACAGTATATAAACATGATACAATGATTTTGTCTGATAAAGTATAATACTGTTCTTTCCTCAGTACGAACGGGAGGAAAAGAAGAGACAAGAGGATCTGAACAACGTACCAGAGTTTGTGCGCGTGAAGGACAATCTGAGACGTGTCCGCTCGTCCTGAACCGATATTAATTATTTGGAATGAGATTGTAATTGTAGAATCAAGTAAAGGAAATTTTTTTTTCCTAATTGTCCTTATAGCCTCAAGTGAGTTGGAATTTCAGCAGAATTTTATTACAATAAAAAGAACATGATCAAAAGCACTGCGTAACAAAAACCGCTTGGTAACGCGATGGAGGTATAATTTGTGGCTCAGTAGTAACAATTGAGTGTTAATAATACAGCACACTGACATAAAAAAAATCTCATAGAGGCAAAAGAAAACATGTATACAAACCTGCCTGCTACAGTATTTTATAAACAGAGCTAGCTGAATTAGACATAACCTTGTTGAATTGAGCAATAAGTCTGTCAGTGTGTATGTGTGTGTGAGTGTGTCTGTTTGGAGGGGGGGGGGTCACTAAATAGTGAAGAGGAAATAGTGTTGGAGGAAAGGAAAGGAAAGAAGGTATAGAGAGGCTGAAATAAGCAAACATACAAATCCATTTCTGCTTTTCTAACCAGTCTGACACCTTTTCTTCCAGTTCAGTTTTGCACAAAGGTCTTCTGCATGGCATTGGCACAATCCAAATAAATAATCAATAATATTAAATAAACATCACTCAAATTGTAATCGTGATCCACAACACTTGTTTTGTCCTTTTCATGTTGAACATTTCTGCAAATCCAGACCCCACTTATCCCCACCATATCTAAGCCTGGATTTAAGAAGAAGAAACCCTCACAGGTACAAAAGAGAACTGATGCAAGTCCATGTAAGCTGGCTGGCCGGTCGAGCTTGGACCACAAATAAATAATTAACAATGAATGTGTGTGGCATCGTCAAGTAAGTCATGGGATACCGTCTTTGCGCTGACAGCACTGTGATGGCGGGACGCTCCAGTCATAAATATAAGACAGACGCAGTTTAACCTCTTCCTTGCACAGACGCCCGTCCCTTTGCAGCATCTGGTGCTTCTCGAGCATGTCCTCCAGACTCTGTTTGTGAGTGATCAGATACTTATTGCTGCACCCCCTCGACTTGTACTCGGTATCGAAGCGCGGGTCATGCAGCCGCTTTACGTCAACGGGTGCGAGCCAGGCGCCCAGAGAGACGTCCTCGCTCTGCCACGTTTTTAGGTAAGCGGAGCTCAAGTGAACGTAGTGCACTAGGTCAGAGGAGAGAACGTAACCACCGCCCAATGCATACGGGATGTAATAGTCACATAGCTCCCATGCGCTTTCTTTCCACTTCCCGGCAGTTTTCACGCGGCCTCTGCCTGAGAAAAAACCCCAGTAAAGACGCCTGGGGTCCTTACTCTTCAGCTCCTCCTTGAGCAAGTCCAAGCGGGCAAACGTATCATCATCTGCCTTCAGGACGAACTTAAAGTCCAGTTTCCGATCAAGCCACGAGTAGGCGTGAATCAGCTTCAACGTTAGATTCTCATAGGAGTCCCGGAGCTCGGGAAGGAGCAAGAGGTCTCCATGACGCGTCTGCTCTGTCTCCAGATTCCGCATATCCTCGGGCGACAGGCCGTCTGTGCCAATCGCGAACAATGCGAGCACATCAGGATCGCTCTTGGAAAGCCAGGTGCTGCGGATGATGCTGCGTCGCTCAGTGTACTTCGGACCCGTCGTGATGAGGACCACCAGGAAAGCCGAGATCTCCTTGGCGTCCGAAGGCGCAGCTGGACGCTCTGGGCGAGGTTGGGCGCGGGGTGCAGAGCCGGGTGAGTCGGGAGATTTCAATGTCTCCGAGGTGCATTTGGCGAGGAAGAGGAGGACGGTGGCGAAGAAGAAGAGAACACCGAGCACCAAGGCAGTCTTGTGGCGGCACACAAGCCGGACAAAATTCATGGTGCTTTCAAGAAGAGTACAACTCAGTGATTGACTGCGAACAACCGAAATGTAATCTTTACGACACGGAAAAATTAAAAAGCCAACGAGATCCTCGGATCGGCTACGATCTGGACTTTATTTGGAGGAGCTGAAAAGATGACAATCTCACATCGGGGCAAAAACCAACCCACAGACCCGCATTACGATTTGGGAAAATAAAACAGTGACGGTGCAAAGAAAAAAAAACACTTAAAACAAAATGACAGTCAGGATGCGCGGTATCACTATCCAGATTCACAACAAAAAAACATTATTTATTATTATTGCAAGTTTGGAACACAAATGCTGTAATTCGTGTTTACCCGGGATTTAGGCGCTGCACCGCTTACTGACGCTGTTATGGGTTTCTCTCGTGCATTGTTAGCTTGAGGCTAACAACCTACCGAGGCACACCGCTAGCATCGCCTGGTAAGGCTACACAGCACGTTAACGCCGCTTGCTTTCCCCTCTCGGTACAAAGAGTAATAAATAGCGCTGTCACGAAATAACTGGAAGGCCAGACATGTCGCTATATTTCGTAAAAAGCGACCAGCTCTACACTGTTTCTCCTCAGTGTGAACAGCGCCACACTGACAGGAGGTTTCTAGCTGTAGGTTACTGATGACGCAGGCAGGAAACTAGCAGGGACTGGACACAAGCGCACTTACTTACTAAAAAGTGTGCGAAAATAGTACTAATCCATATAGGCAATGCTGTGTACTATCAGACAACAGTATACTACCGTATACTGCACATTTCATATACTCACACTACCGTACTAAACAGTATGAACAAATATGTCACAATAATTAAACACCGTACTAAAAGTATCGACACGTATTCTAATTATCTTCATACTTCCACCCCAAACAGTGTATATGTATTTTATTGCCATTTTATTCGGTAATTTTTAGACTATTCCAGATATTATTATTATTATTATCATTATATTTAATTAATATAATTTTAAAAATGTTTAACTTGGAAAAAACAAACATTTATGGCACGTTAAGGCATTGGGCTAACCAGAACTCATTTTATTGTCTAGGTCAGTGATTCTTAAACTGAGGGCCGCGAACCACTGGGGGGCCACCAGATGACGCTAGGGGAGCCGCGGTGAAATTCTACAATCTAGTTTATTTAAACAATATATTTTACCTGTATGCCAGAATTGTCAACTTATGCAATATATGGTGTATTTAAAAAAAAAATAGAAATATTAAAAAAATAAAATATCAATTTTGCACAGCACACTACACAGAAGCTTCACAAAAACCTCAGGTGACATACTAGTGCACAGAACGGTTAGGAATAAACACACTGATAAATGCTAAGACTCTTTAAAATTGATACATTTTTTGATAGATGCAGGTTAATACAGAAGAGGTTTTGAAAAAAAAAGCTACAATCTAATGTTTTCAAATAAAATTTTAAGCTTGAGGATGTTTTGCATCATGAGTTTTCATTTGGGGGACCTCAAAAGGATTCAACCATACACAAGAGGGCCTCCTGCTGAAAAAGTTTGACAACCACCGATTTTATTATTTACATTTCTTAAAAAAAGTATATGTATATACAATATTTCCTGTTTCATAATACAGATTAAATTTATGTGGCTCCATGTAAAGTAATTCAACATACCCAACAGAATTACAAGACTTTTTTCTATAAGGGTGTATACTGACCAGATTTATTAATCATGCAAAAATAATAATAATAATAGTTCAAACCAGAATGTATTTCCAGCAAGGGATTCTCCTAATACTTTTGGAATCATCACTGCAACCTGTCTCTTATGAAACACGAACAAATAAACATGAAAACAGTTAAATCAATTCTCACACAAACACACACACACACTCACTCAAAAGCACACAGAAGAGCCAGAATTGAATTGTGTCGTTTATTCGATGGTATCACAGCGAAGGCTTTCCGACGTATGTTGTACGTAATTTGACATTACAAAATGCACACAGTATTCAGGTAGTCTATGTGAAAATGTTATCTTGACTTTGAAAATCAACTGCCAAACACGGAGAGACAGAAAGTCAAGGCACATCATCTTACAGAGAGCAGAACAAGTAAGACCATAAAGTTCAGATAGTGTTCTTCTGAGCACAGGATCTACACACTGAGCCAGTGCTTAGTCACCAAATATCATCAACCTGCCCTACACCAGTGAATGTGCCCCCCCCACCCCTTTTCCAGGTGACATTTAAAACATGCTCAAAAGATCACCAAACATTGTGCCCTGGACTTTTTGTTAGGTCGTAATTTTTGGTGTTAAGTATGTCATTCTTCAAAGCACGTTCTCCTCCTAATAGCATTAAAGTCTCCACAGCACATCAATTCAGCAAAAGAATCAACATGAATTCCTGAAGGAAAATTCATCAGTACATTATTCATTGGCTTTGACATGATCACAGTTCTAAAACCCCACCCACCCCAAAACTCAAGAGGCATTAAAGGACTTCAATAAGATAAACAACTCCAGACAAAACCAGGAAACCGTTCGAAATCTATCGTTATACGTTCACAACATACGTCCTACAGTTTTCTACCTTGCCTTGGGATTAACTAACACTTAAGTCTTGACTTAAATAATGGAGCCACGTGGGCACCGTACACACTCGGCATCTTTTTTTTTTCCTCTTCTTCCTTTTCTCCCATTTCTTTTCAGTCATTTCAATACACAGATTCAACTAAAGTAAAACACAAACACAGTGGGAACATAACTTAAAATGATATAAAAGAGGGCCTAAACAGAACACAAGACATTAAAAACGAGTCCTAAAGGGGTGAAAGTGGGTTACAGGGTTAGTGTGGAACTTTTAGTAGTAGACTGAGAAAAGCAGGAGCCACACTGTTGCTGACTCCTGCAGTCTTCTCTTCGAGTCAGCATCTTTAATAGTGTTCGTCTATTGCTAACGAAAGTCATTTTGAACACATTTTCTTCTGAGCTAAGAAAATAAACTTAACCCTAACTGATAGCAGAAATTTGTAAGAAGGATATAAACTGAGACCGGTAAAATAGAATATTTCTAAATATCAACCTTAAAAAAAAAAAAAAAAAAAAAAAAAAAAAAAAAAAAAAACTCTAAAATAGTTCACTTAAATAGGTAATAGCAGGTTAAGGTGTTGCAGCAGTTTCAACGGCGTGGGGGAAAGTCTGAGGAGGAGGTCACTATGCCGTACTTGGTTCTCCGGCAGTGAGCCTCAGATATATGGATACTGAGGAACTCTACCGGGACTGAGCTGATAGCCGCTATAAGTTCCGCTTCCTCTAGTGGTGCTGGTGTTCGCGCCCACATATGGGTGGGCAGGGAAATGTTGCTGGTAGTGGGCGGGCAATCCGTGGACAACGCCACTTACTGGCTCTTTGGGGATTAGACCAGCCACGTAGGGGGCGACTGGAGCGTGGACGGAAGGGGACGAGCCGTTAACAAGGAGCTGCTCCATAGCACGGGGAGCAGACCCAGGGTATGGGTATAGGCCGGGAGCACTGGTAAAAGACACGGCCTCCTGAAGGCGGTACTGAGAGGAGGAAGGTGGGTATGTCTGCTGGCGCCGCAGTGACGAGCCGCTAGTGGAGTCTTGAGATGACGAAACGGTGGTCTGTAGACAAATAATCATTATTATTATTATTATTATTATTATTATTACTACCACCATTACAACTACTATAAAAATTCTACTGTTTAACTGTGATATTAACACCATCAAGCTACCAAATTTTCCCGCAATAAAACAGGTTTTCACCTGGCTGAGGTTGAGTGGTTGGGATCTGCTGGGTTCCTGATGATTAAAGCTCTCTCCGGAGCTACAAGGCTGACATGTGGAAACCTTCTTCGGTTTGACGTAGGAACCGTGTGGCACTCCTTTACATGGAAATACAAAATTTAAAGGAGGCTTAAAACATGCTGAAATCCAACAGATATTTTAAAAGACCTTTAACTAAGAAATAGTATGTAAAGTGGAATGATGCTAATATGCACAACAAATTAAATCCCTTTTTAAAAGGCCTCAGAAAGCCTTTTCTGAATAGAGTGAACACTCACCTGGAGCTGCTTTGGTAGATATTAAGCTTTCCACCGGCTGCATTTTTACTGACGGAACAACGATGGCTAAAGACTTGGCCAGACGTGAGGGCTGAGCTCCCACAGTGCCATTCCGGGGCAGAGGGGTCAAGGGGCTTGCAGTGGAGGAATCGGAATCCAGCACAGTCACACAGCTAATAACGTTGGTTCTCTGACTGGATCCACAGCTAAGAGGGGACAAAAAAATGCAGCATTCAACTAGAAAATATAACTCATAAAAGCACTTGCAAATAGGAATTGACCTCACCTGGCAGGGTGATATTTTCTCTCATCCTCCTCATCAGAGTCGCTGTGAATGGTAATGACGCTGACAGCAGGGCTTGGCGTGTCGGAGATTATGATTGGCTGGGAGAGGACTGCATGGTAGGAAGGACAGCTGCAGAAAAATAAAAACAACATGACAATTTAGTCTCTTTTTTTGATTACATAAAGATTATTAGTGTATATAGAGATTCTGACATTTGTTCTTATCAAAGAAAAAATGCCCATGAATTTTACACATTAAAAGTGAATAAATAAATGATTATTCTACAAAGATTATTTTAGTGCAGGGGTGTCAAACTAATTTTCACCCTTTGCCAGTTATGATTATCCTCAAAGGGCCATTTGCAACTATAAGACAGTGTATACTTTTTGATGACCGACACCTCATAACACAAGACATTTTTCTCGCTTTCCCATCTTTCCCATCAAGTGCCACTGACGTGGAATACACTGCAATCTAGTGGCGGGATGCCATCACTTTGCGGGTAAGAGTCGCGTGCATTGTGAGAGATGTAGTTTATTGTCGAGTAGAGTTTAAAGTAGCATAGCCTTATTTTAAGACAATCATACACCATTTAAGTTCTTGCGGGCCATATAAGATGATGTGGCAGGCTATATTTGGCCCTTTAGTTTGACACGTGTTTTAGTGGTTTGGGTGTACCTGTTACTGATCTCTCCACCGCGAGGCCTGTTCCTTTTCGCCTGTGATGCCCGAGAAGCTGTGGACACGCCACAGACGATTGACTGAGCGGAGTCCATGACGTGAGGGTTTTGCTGCAGGACTGTACCATGAGAAGCCCTGGAGAGGATAATAAAGTAAATATTTATTAAATAAACTTTAATAAATATTTTAAAAAAGGATTTAAATACAGATTCAGCGATTTCCCAGTTAAATAAAAGGTATACAACATTCCCATTTTTGCTATAATGCCGGAATAAGCAATAATAAGTACAGCACTGTAGCCCATCTAAAGCGCTTCAGATATCTTATTGCAACTGTGTAAAATTGTATAGAAGATACCTCCAGGTTGGCGCCTGCTGGGAAGAATTGTCTGAGAGGATGGTCTCCAGTGGGGAATCTGTGATGGTTGATGCGGCACCTGCTCCGTGAAGGGCCATGCCTGAAACCTGCTGCCAGGAGGAGGGCAAGAGGATCTGCTGTGTGCCCGTCTGCCAGGCTTGCTGAGAGGACACACATAAACTCTGGGTTTTATAAAGCAATTTACATGTTATGGTGCTTCACAGCATGAAACGCACTTCATCATAAAGTAACCCTGAATAAGGTTGCCAGGTCAAACAGAATTATAATAGTGGACGAGTAAGATCTGAAATACAAAGCAGTGCTTTTCATGAGATACACAAATGTGTCAATATATACAAAGAGATATGGATACACACTGCGTGGATGTGCATGTACTGCCTATGTAAACGTTGTAGCCATACAAACATATCCAAATCTGAAGGAAAATTCTGCACCTGGCCACACCATGAATATTCAAAAGTGTACCTCATTTAAATTTATTTTTTTTAATGTTCCATATTAGAGCTTTGAAATGATCAAATCAGGGGTACTTTAATAATCATTGTAAAACACCATCATTCTCTACACCATCAGAGAATGTTATATTAAAAGGCTGTACGAATTAAGAATGAAACATGAACATAGCATGACGCTACAGTCCTTTCACCAGCATGCGTATGGAATGCAGGTAGCTCGAGCGAGACTACACACATTAAAAGCGCAGCCCAAACTTAACAATCCAGATCTGAATCAAGTACAGTGCTTCTTTATTCTTCAGTCTATTAAAAAAAAAAAAACCCAAAAAAAAAAAAAACAGAACTTTTTTTTTTTTGCGAAAGCACTTATTTTCATCACATTACAAAGCCAAGACCAGCACGCCGTGCAAAAACCTTTCACAAGCGTTTTATGAAGGAAGAAAGATGACGGGCGTGTGTGTGGGGGGTGTAAACAGGCGGTCGAAGCCCGGTGACCTGTTGGAGGAGCACTAGCTGTTAAACCAGATTAGAATATGAATAATAACAAAAAGACGACTTTGCATAGAGAGCAATCAGTGCATAAAAAAGCGCCATGGCTTTGATTGCAGAGACAATAGACCTGTGGAACAAACAAGGAAATGAGGAAGAATGTGAGCGTTTTTTTTGTGCTGTGGACAAGGTGACCTTCCTCCCCTGAAAGAAGACGAGAAGAGCAGGAGGTGGGGGAAGGGGAAACACCACAACAAGAAGCTGCAAGCAGCAAAAATGGGCGAGTCAGCACATGCGCCCCATGCCTGGAGCAGACCTACGGCTGAGAAAGAATTGAGGGGGGGTTGGTCTAGGAGAGGGACAATAAGAAGACGAGCTGAAAATAAGACAGAAAGTCTAGAAATAACGGCAGAGCAGATGTAGGGAAGGAAGAATGATTTGTACCACTTTAGAAAGGCAAATTATTTAAGCAACAGAGAACCACGCAGTGTTCACATTTCTGTAGATAATTTCAGAGCTTGGTCACAAAATGTTTTTGCCTTTATACAGCAGTGAAGAAGTGGGGGGGGGGGTTTGGGAGAAGAGAGAAAAAGCTAAATCAGCAAAGGAAAAAAACAGGGGAAGGGGTGGTGAAAGATGATCATGTTAGTGGCGGAGCCCTGGGAGGGTCTCTCATTACCAGCACGGTGGCTGTCTGCTCCAGGAGGGAAGGCCTTCCTGCCCCGCAGCCCAGCGCCAGGGGCAGTGGGTACTGAGCGGCCATGGGTACAGCAGCCCCCTGCGGATGCAACGTGGCCACCATCAGCGGCGTACAGGAGCCCTGTGGATAAGGTTTTGCCAAAAAGGCGGGTAAAACGCAAGGGAAGGTTAAGGGGGAAGAGGGGGTGGGATTCACTCAAGATTACAAGGCTGCGTTCTCACTGGGATGTTACAGGTTCTCCTCCTTTCTCTCCCTGCCACCTCCGTTCAAGATTAAACAAAAGACCGTCGTTGTGCAAGCAGACAGTGAGGCACAAACACACATGCAAACAGACTGACCTGAGTGAGCATTCCTGGCTGAATCTGTAGAGACTGCGTGTTCTGGTTCTGCTGGACCACAGGAACACCACTCTCCATCCTGACTGGGTAGCTCGAGGTCTTACTGGAAGATGAAAGACCTTAAAAAAAAGGAAGGATATTAAAAAAAAGGAATATCAACACAATGGGCAAACTTCAAAAACATTTTTAAATAATGAAACTTGTATATACATAGACACAATGTATGTTTTGGGAAGAACTACAAAACTTGTTCTCATGTAAAAAATGCATACCAAAGGCAGAAATGATAACCCTAGAAAAACACTTTTGTCTGGATGCCATATTTAGACTTTCCTGCCTGCACTTTAAACAACATGAAAGGTAAAATAATGTACAATGATTCTCTTTTATTTTTTACCCTGTATGGTAGTGGGTGGACAGACAATGAGGGTTTGCTGGAACGGCTCGCTTTGGCCACACAGCTGTGATGGGCGGCTCTGAAGCGGAATGCTGGATTGGGCTAGACCGGGGATGTTTATGGTGGCCTGTTGATAAAGAGCTGGCTGGTAATTGAGGAGAGGCACCGCTCCGCCGGCTGAGGGAACCTGAGGACACAAACATGCACACGCATATACACATTCCAATGAGAAATGTCTTGGAGGTCCATCACCGCGAGGAGTATAAAGAAAACAAGGCTTACTTAAACCCCCACCTGTGGAGTACAGGGTTCTGTCACTTGTTATCTAATCTCTGTACTGTCAGGATCATTAAATAAAAGACTAAGGCCCATATTCAGAGGAGGGTAACTGGATTGGAATCTCCTTTGCTTGGGCATGATTTTGGGTGTATGCTCAGTGGACTTATAGGAATGTGTAGAACAGATACTCTAAGGATACAAGTGTAGAACACAATGAACCAAAACAAATAAATAAATAACAAAAAAAAAACCACATACAGGGGGGTGGGGCATGCTGTCAAATATATGTTTCATATACATACATACACATGGTAATATTTAATAAATAAATAAATAAAAACATACTAGTCTATAAATGTGCTTTTTACATAAACCCTTACCACATGAATGATTTAGTTTTTTTTTCTCTGATTTATCAGAACATACATTAAGTAACATACACAGTATGGGAGTTTAATACAAAGACCATTTCCTTGAAGTTATAAACAGGAAATGGAAGTAGTCACAAGTCCAGCACTATGTAAACTAAACTACAATACACATTTGGTCTAAGGCGGGCATGTCCAAAGTCCGGCCCGGTGGCCAAATGCGGCCCGTGTTCAAATTTCCCCCCGGCCCGGAGTCTCCGTCATACAATCAATAATATGCAGCCCACCAGCACTGTTGACCAACAGTATCTATTTTAAATTTCACCAGAAGACCTGTAGCTGCACTCTCGCGTAAAGGTCAGAGAAGAAGGATGCAAATCTATAAAATCTGTATTCATCAATTAAGGCAAAATAAAATAACATTTTAGTTTTATCTGCCCTCATTTTGTACTTCAGAATAAGATCAATGTTAGTGTTGTTTTCCTACAGGATTCGAATTTAGAGGTTTACAGTTGCCATTTAATAGTGAATAATATATAATGTTTCAAATGAAAATCGATATGTTTAATCTTCCTGAATGTTTTCTTTAGTTTATATGGCCTTAATATATGAAAGGCAAAGTCATTTTAGTAAAAACTTGTTTAGATTTCTGTGTGTTATGTGTGAAGAAATAAAAAGTCTGCTATTTGCAATAAAAAAAAAAATTTATTTGTTAATTTGCATTTAATTTTAATGTTCAAGGAATGTCAGACTGAATCGCCGGCCCCAACATAGTTTCACCTCACCAAATCTGGCCCTCTTTACAAAAAGTTTGGACACCCCTGGTCTAAGGTTACCAGAAAAATCATACCTGGCTGTTCTGGTTGAGCTGACTGCTGAAGGTCACAGTAAGGTTGCCTGCAGTGCCAGGAACAGTATTAGCAGCGAAAAGAGCTTTCCCATTGTCGTAACTGCTATTCCTCCTCTTACATAATTCCATGTTCTGAAAACACGACTTCACACTGAAAACAGGAAAAAAAAAAAATCAATAAAAAAAATCAGAACCTTCAGTACACACTTAAAATCTTTCTTCCGGTAATCCCTCCCATAAAGACTTGCACCGTGTGTCCTTACTGAGAGCTGTGAGGAAAGTCAAGCAGATGGCTCATAGTGACAAAAGGATGTGCCAGGGTCTTGTTGGGAGTGATTCTCTTGTCAGCGTCGAGCCGCAGCATCCGTTTTAACAGGTCAATGAACTCCCGCCGGTCTGCCTTCTCCGCCAACATGTCCGCGCTCTCCAGGTGAGAAGACAAATTGACCTGGAACAGGATCAACATCAGTGAAGAGGTCATGGAGAGAGATTTTACGCATAGAGAGCTGTGAAAAAAATAATGTCCTCAAGTAATATGTATTTTTTTTTTATACCTGCATCATGTCATCCAGGCAATTGAAGATGTACTTTCGTGCTTCTTTAGATTTAATGCCCATTTCGGCCTCATGCTCCGCTGGGGTCTGTGGGGAACAAAATTTGAAAATACAATTTTTAAGATACGCGAATAGTTATAAAATTCAAATAAATAAACAACTGCCTCCCACCTTCAATTTCCATAGCGGATAGCTGGAATCGGGACCTCTGTGGAAAAAACGGCTGGTTTTTGTGCCGGCGCTCAGAAGATACTCTGCCGGCAAACCCTGAGTCTGAGAAATGTAGCGAATCTGCAAGAAAGTCAAATGTGCTTTTACTGCAGCACATCCGGATCTAATATAATATTCCGATTCTAAGAGGAGTTTATCATACCTGATCGTATTCGGACGCTCCGGGATACAGAGGCCATCCAAGGAAAAGCTCAGCAATCACACAACCCAGCGACCACATGTCAATGGCTTCACAGAAAGGCAGGCCAAGAATGATTTCAGGGGCTCTAAAGGCATATAAAAAAAACATTAGAACTGAGAGCTAATATTCAGAAGAGTTCTTGGATTCATGTTGGATGGATTTAAAATAAAACAATATACAAAAAGTACAGATACAAAACAAACCATGACAGTATTTCCAATAAATACTGATAAACCATACAGAAATGGTAAAAGATGATCATCGCCATCAACATTAATATTGTTTCGGCAATTCTGGACCTGTACACACCTGTAGTAGCGGGACTGCAGGTAAGTGGAGCAAACAGCCTTGGAGACGTGGCTGGCTGAACCAAAGTCGATCACCTTCACTCTGTATGGCTGCCTGGCAGGGTCCACCAGCATGATGTTCTCGGGCTTGAGGTCTGCATGGATAAGACCCAGACTCTTGAGCTTCATGAGTGCTGTGGCCACTTGCTGCAGGATGGGCCGTATATGGCGCAAAGGCAATGGGCTGAACTTGCTGTGCTTCAGGAAGTCATAAAGATTCTGCTCCAGCATCTCGAACACCAAGCATGTGTGACCTTTGTGCTGGAAGCACTCGTAAGAACGCACAAAGTTGTATTCATCTGCATTCTCAGCGCTCAGCCTGTTCAGGATGCTCACCTGAGGGGTGTGAGAATCAACATATGACGACCAAATTCAGATTTTCATTTGTGGCTATAGAAATAAATGCAGATGAAATTAGTACATATCAATAAAACATTTTATATTTAATCACATGTGCAGCATTTTAGATTTAGGTGAAACAATATTAGAGACATCAAATTACAATGACCTCAGAGTCAAATTACCACACGCCTCCTGAGCTATGTTCAAGCAAAAAATACACTTCTTTTCTTGTTTTTAGCACACCTTTCTGAACGAGAAATGTCTCGCACAGAAGCCTGATCAAAAACGAAGATTAAGATTTGTTGCACAGCAACGTTCTGAATCAAAAATTGCATCTTTAAAGTCTTTAAATGATTACTAACATTGCTTATGAGAAGGGCATCTACCAGATGAGCAAGTGCTGATAAATGATCAGCCTGAATAGGAAAATATTAAAACAGTTCAAACCTCTATCTGTCCTTGGCGTGCATATGACGGATGGTTCTTCAGGATCTTAATTGCCACGATTTCATTGGTGCCTCTTTTCCAACACTTGGCCACCTGTCCAAATGTGCCACGCCCAAGGAACTCCAGCACTTCGTAACTGCTCGACACAGAGCAGAGGATCTCATGCTGTACCAGCTGGTAGTCCCCTTCAGAGTTTGAGCTGCTGCTTTTGGTTGTTGGTGCAGAGTGGGCGATGGACTGGGCCGTGGTGCCAACAGCAGCGGTGCGAGCGGAGAAGGCGGGCGCAGAAAGCTCCTCAAGTATCTGGACACTCCCACTGCCACTATCAGCTCCCGCTGACCTTTCTGCCTCCTCGTTCTTCCGTTTTACACCATATCTCTGTCCACGAGCAGCATGGAGGTCCGAGGGCTGGACATTGTGAGATGCCCTGCAGGCCTGAGCGTGGCTGCCGGTGCTGTCTGCGGCCCGAACAACCACTTGGCAGCGAGAGGCAGGAGGGAAGACCAGGCCCGAGGTGCTGAAGGGGAGAGCTGGCGCTGGGTTGAAGCCATAGGAGCCATAGGCTTCTGTGTCCCATGCGCAGCTCTCCACCTTCATCTTCTTCACCCGGCAGAAGGCACTGGAAGACACGGATGGTGGGGAGAAGACTTGCAGCTGCGAGGCCATGCCTGGAAAAAGACAACCTTTTATTTGAGCAGCATTTTTTGTTTTACTCCAGCAGTCTGCGCTACTGTTTAGTTGTGACCATGCACTAGGGGGCAGCGTGACATGAACCTAAGACGAGACAAGAAAAATACAAGGAAATATTCTGTTTCACTGGAACAAAAAGTAAAACACGGAACGAACCGAATTTAGTTAAATACTCTACTTCACAAGTCCTGCAGGTTTAATTTTTTTCCTCAACTGTAAGAGACACCGCATGGTGTTTGTTTCTCATTACTTAAATTATCTGCATTAGTGAAGAGAAAAAAAACTGAAACGTGCACATTCCAAAACAAGGAACCTGTGATGTACTGGATCATTTGCAGCAACGCTGAATGGATTTGTGTCTGAACTGTGCACCACTTAAAAGTAATCGTTTCCCTGTTTGTTTGTATTGTTTTGCATCTGCAACTCTTCTTCATTTCGCATTTTGCACTAGTTTTCTTCAGGTTTTGTTAAACCTAACCCCAGCGACACCCGACACGCTTCTCTAATCTGCCAATCAGCATTTGCACGATGCATAGTTAACCTTTCGGCATGCACGTCAAGCTACTTTGCGAACCTGTAGGATTAGATGTACCCACGAACCCCATACTCTGCAAATATAATAATCCATCACCTCTGCAGAAATGAGAACGCACCAGTAACCACACATAATCGAACGGTTAACAAACCATACACAGACAAGTATTTACTTTAGCCTATTTTATCTGAATATTTGCAGCATAATTGTACCGTGTCTAGTTGAATATCAAGCATATGCACTTTCCTTATCACTATGCCAAAAGATCTGGGAAAAGTTTGCTCATGTCACACGCCAACTTACACCAGGAAATAATAAAATATTTTCATGAAACCCAACAAAAGTACACTTAGTCCATCCCGGCAAATATATTACAGGGCATTCGGTGTCAACTTTATGATAAGTGTTTACAGTAGTTCAGTGAAGGCTCCACCCGTTTCTACAGAACTGGACTATCCACGTCCACTAACACCTTCTTAACAAGTACTAAACAGCCATCAGCTCCCACAGTTACCAACACCACCGATACAATCACTATTACAAATATCATACTATAAACGCATATTGTAGAAATGATCTCTTAAAATGCCATTTAGTGCACTTCGGTAAGGCACTACGGGGGGCGTTCGGGACTCTGAGTGTAAACCAACATGATCTACCAGGCAGGCAGACGACGCTGCGGTGCAAAATCATCCCACAGAACAGCTGGTAAAGTATGAAACGGCATGGGAAATACGGATCCAGAAACGATAGATTATTTCAATCGAAGGCTGACCTACCTGAGTTCATTCGTCCTGTGTTCGCAGACCGGTGCGGACAGGTTTAAATCCCACCGTCGTCGGATTAGGCCTTCATTGTTAGCTCGCTAGCTAGCTTTTAACATGGAGCCGGCCCTTAGCAGCAGCCTACAGACACCAAACTCACATCAGTCACAGAGAAATCAATCAACTCATCAGCTACAAACACATTCACGTCGACACCGTGTACTTTAATATCCTCCAAGTCAATTATTTTCACACGGGTCGTTAAAGGCCACTGTGGAAGAAAAAAACCAGCAGCTGAGTCTCACCCGAACATCGCCAAGACCGATTATCAGCTGCTTGACTCAGGCTTCCTGCCCGCACAACTGCGCATGCGCGGAAAGCCCATTAGACTCCGCCGCATTATTTTTGCGCATGCGCACAGGCGTCCTTACTATGGAAGCACGTGGTGTCTTACTAGAAACAGTCACGTAGTACTACATTTGGGAATGACCCGATCGGCGTCATTCACGGGACTCAATGTTTCTCCATGAAACCTTACGTGTGCTTATCTGAGAAGGGGGAGGGGGTGACAGGAAAATCCTTTAATCCCAAAAACCTATTTATACTGCTAAAAGCAAAATTATAATTGGAATGTCAGCAGTATGACACTGACTTTCAGAGAACTGATCAAACCTGCCTCAAACTCCTGTTTATGCCTTTTCTGGTATAAACAGCCAGAAAAGCTGTTTCTGCTCCCCACGGTTGTACAAACGACTGACTTTTATCACCATATCCTTGCTGTACCTAATAAATATATTCCACACTGACAGCCACCATTTGTTTACAGTCATGCTGAAAGACAAACTGGCAGTTTTCTTCCTGATGCTTTGAAGTGTTGCTTTGGGATTCCAGATCCTTCTACCTCATTGGCATATACCGCATACTTACATAATGCTACATCACCATGCTTTACCTTTGAATTGGTGTTCCCAAATAAAAGCCTTTCCATTTTTCTTTAATAACCTGTAAGAAACAGCTAATCAGAAGCTGTATAACTGTATAACTTTTGGTCATTCAATTATGATTTTAGAAGAAAAATTGTTAAAATGAAAAATTACCATTATATATATATATATATATATATATATATATATATATATTATATATATATATATATATATATATTATGGATTGGATTTAAATACACTTTGTGTTGTTATCAAGTGGATCAAGGAACACATCATTACTTTCTGTGCCTTGCTAAAATTATATATGCATATATATATATATATATATATATATATATATATATATATATATATATATATATATATATACTACATCAAGCCTTAGTATATTGATATTATTATATTTATTTATGAAGATGTACTTTCTTCATAAATATTTATATTGCTGAGGCAAATTGCTGAGTAATTTGTTAATTACTGGTGTCTGATATATGTTCTATTTTGAGAAAAAATCACAAATGCTTAAATTTTTTTACCCTGTTCTTAAAAATAACCTTAATCTGAAAGGCTTCATAAAATTACTACATTGCTCTGCAGTGAGAGAGAAAAAAATTTAATACTGGACTACAGATATTGTGCTTTATCTCATTCTGGGAACAAAAGGTAATCTATAACCTGATTAGGAGAATATCAATTCTAACTGTTTCATCCATCTTCATAAAGAAAACAAGAGGACATTTTTGAAGCAACTTTAAAAGGAGTTTAATAATTTTAAAAAAGGTACATAATTGAATCTAATCATGGGATCACTCTTTTTTTAAACCACTTTTACAAGGTGCAAAGGGAGCATAGGTCCAATGGATTCCTGCCTTACACAAAAGTCTCTCATTACTGGTTGCCACAGTGGTTGTGATCCACATATTAGGATTTTATGCACATGTTTTACGCTCGATAACATTCCTAACGCAACCCTAACATTCATGCAGGCTTGGGACCGGCACCAGGAATACACTTGCTTGTGCAAACATAATGACTGGGTTTTTGGCAGGCACCCTTATCCATAGCAACTTAAAACTGAGAATTTGAAGGTTAAGGGAACACAATAAATTGTGTAAAAGAAAGGTATGAATAACTAGTTGAATTACATGGCTGTTTATTTCTTAAAAAAAGAACATGGTGTACATAAAAAATAATGAATATTAGTTTGTCTGTGGTTTCCACCCTTAGTGTAAAAGTGATGAAACATTGATCCTTCCATAGGTTTCAGGTGTTTGGGCTAAGATTAACTTTCTGCCAATGAAGATTTTTCTCTCAGATTAGTCGTTGCTCATGTGCTGACA
This sequence comes from Kryptopterus vitreolus, assembly GCA_030449085.1. Lineage (NCBI taxonomy): Eukaryota > Metazoa > Chordata > Actinopteri > Siluriformes > Siluridae > Kryptopterus > Kryptopterus vitreolus. Next base: position 6,624,906 of record JACRUU010000013.1, on the reverse strand, counting down.
TTCCCCAATCTTAAACAGATTGAACAGGTTTGTCATCTCAGTGTCTTCTCATAGGAACTGGGGCTTACTTTGTAACTCATTAACCACAAAAAGTGTTTTCAGCCCAGTCCAGGAAATTCATTACTCGATTATCGTTTGAGGAATACATATATTATCACAGAAACAGTGCAACCTATGCATAATATTATAAACAGTAACCCAAATGCTTTTAGACTGTAAGTGAAGTCATACTGCTTGACAGCGAGGTGGTGAGGAGCTGCAGCTTCTCCTAAAGGGATGTGACCGTTCATCTCTTGTAGCTCGAAATGACCTTGCTCTCCATCTGGCACTACATCTGGAAGTGGCAGGGCCTGTGGCCTTGAACTGAGCTCTTCCTGAGTCTTTTGCTTCTGCTTGATCTCCTGCAAAGGATTTATATGACCTGGTAGCACAGCTGCATAATACACCAAGATAAACTCACACACGCGCACACGCGCACACGCACACACACGCACACGCACACACACACACACACGCACACACACACACACACACACACACACACACACACAAAGCAGGATTTCAGTTATAAGATTCACCTCAACAACTTCTGGAAACAGTTCACAAAAGATCTTGTCCTTTAAGTTAAAAGCCAAGCTCTGTGCAGACAGCTGTCTTTTCTGTTGATATAAAAGAAAATGTTATAATATATTCAAGCAGTTGGAATTACCAAATTTTTTTTATTTAAATCTTTGAATTCTCCCATGTTGGAAGGTTTATAAAGAAAGAAAAAATACACTCACAAAAGAATCAGATGTCTCGACGCTACCCAGTGTTGGGATTTTTTCTACCATGAAACTTAGTAGCCCTGTGAGAATGGCGGAGACCGACCATGTGGGGTTCCATGAATCTGGATGGAAATCGGTAATAGAAAGGCATAACCTGCAAAACCAACATATACAACCTGTCACCTGAAGCTCCCACTGACCCACGCCTTCGATTTTGCAGCAATCCATTTACCTCAGAAACACCAACAAGTGATTTATCAGCTTATTCCATTTCTATTATTTACTAGTAAAATAATGAATGCTTCAGTTACAAAGACAAAATGTGCTGTTTTTTAATCAAAATCTCTGCAATAGAATAAACGTGTGCATAATTATCATATGTTTATGGCTTAACATCAGACAGGTGCAATCAAATATTTACTATAAAACATATTACCTTGTGTTGCACTTAAATCTCCCGCTCGGTGTGATCATATAAATACTAGGTGGCTTGAAGGGGAATTCTTGTGGGAATACCAGTTTTCCATGGTAGTATCCACCTTTAGACAACACAAATTAGGATTTCTGTTAACATGATTAAATATGAAATTCTGGGCTATAAAATACAATATATACAGTATATAATAAAATAAACTGAAAATGATAGTTTATTATATCAATAAAATACACAATCTGAACACGAACAGAACATGAAAGGTTATATTAGATTGAAAGAGTGATCTGTTGACCATGATGGCTCACTTTACAGGTTCACCGAAATGAATTGGATATTGCTTTAAAGAAAAATACACAAAGCTGTGCACAAACTTGCACTGCAACTCCATACAGTGCCATCCATTAATATTGCCATCCTTGGCAAACATTTAAGAGGAAAAAAAACCTATGAATCAAAAATACTCTAATCTTATGAATATTGAATGACTGCAAAACCTTTTAATCAATAGGTTAAACAATAAACAACATGGTTCACCACAGTGGTGCTCTTTTAAGTGGAACGCATTGTTAAATAAATAAGCTGAATAAAAAACCTTCATAAGGAGTTGTCTCTGGTCCTCGAACAATGTAGTGCCTGGAGAGTGTGACAAGAAAAAAAAAAAGAATATGAGCATACACAGTAGAATAGATGTTTTTTTTTAATGTATTTTTATTATTTTTTTGCATTTGAGTTCAAATTTAAGATAAAGCTATGCCAAAATAGTGCAAAACAGTGCCTCTGGGGAAGAGGAGGAAATAGGTTATCATACCATTCTAATATATTCGAGGGAAGTGGTTCAGCACAGACGTAAGGCACAGGGTCTGTCTTTATCCTGAAATAATCCTGTTTTAGACGCTGTGTTGCTGTTACTTTCAGGCGGTTCATCTGAAAATTATATACACAGTCAATCTAAGGTTAAATCTATTGAATAAGTTTTGCAGTAAAAAGTATACATTATACAGTTCACCAGTAAAAATATATATTCCTGTCTTTGGATGGTCTCTTTGTGTGTTAACAGCCACTGGACAGTGATACGTTGATCATTGAAAATGTGCTTCTTGATATTGTATCTGTTTGCTGGTAATAAGTGTGGCTATTCAAAAATAGCTGCAATTTTCCCAACATAACCAATCAATAAAAATACAATATTACAATATATACAATAAGACCCAGGTAGCACTGTCAGCAAGTGACCTCCAGTGTGGAGATACTACAAGGTACCCTGACCATGCCCATCTTTTTCATATTTTCCAAAAATGGAGAGATTATTCCTAGCCTGACTAAAATGCAAATTAGGTGATTCAAAGTCTTTGTAATAATGTGTGACCTGTAAATGAAAGATAACTATAGTGAATTTTATCCAGGATTAACTAATCTGGTTTGTTAAATTATCCAAAAGGTGTTCAGTAGGGATGAGATCAGAGGCCTACAGAAGGGACCTTAAGCGCTTCCTCCCCAACCCATTTAAGGTATATCTTCATGGAGCTTGACGTTTGAATCATAATCAAGTGTATTCGCCAAGTGTATTGACACACAAAAGGAATTTTTGTAACTATAGTTACATATAGATAGTAATGTAAAAAAATTTTACTTGCTAAAACAGACTAGAATTGTCTAACGAAAATAAATATAATCTTAATCTTTAATTATTTACAAAGGTTAACGTCTCCAGTTTCATCACCACGAAAGCCAGAGTGCATCTAAAAGAAAAAAAAATTCTGCACACACTCAATGTGCTTACCCACTTTCCCCTATTGTCCAACACTTGGAACTACAGCTGTCACTCTTAAAGTACCAGTACTAATAAAACGAGGAATCATATCAATTTCAAAACCAGTGTATTGTCTAGTACCGGTATATTGCGCAACACAATTTCTACACAATTGTTTGCCCACACCATTTTGATTATAGTTTGGACCAAAGCTCCATGTGGCAAGAAAGGCAGATGTGTCAACTACCGAAATACAAATACTTCATTACCTTACTTAAGTAGAAATTTTGGGTATCTATATTTTATACCAACTTTTTACTTCTACTCCTTAAATTTTGCACGCAATTATCTGTACTTTCTTCTCCTCACGTTTTAAAAATAGCCTCATTACTCCTATTTCCTTTCAGCTTGTCATAGTAAAAAAAAGCCTATCCGGATAAATCGCGCCATCTGAATATAGTGAATTTGATTGTGGTTGGATGAGAAATATAAAGCATATACTATTCCGACACCCTATTGGTTTGTACATGATCACCTCACACTCCAGCAGGGACATAACCAGTAACAGGGGTTGTTACTCAAAAAAAAAAAAGATTATTTCTTAAAAGTTATTATTTTATCATTTATGATAAAAGTTTACTGAATGTAAACTGAAAGCTCTGTTGTAAACTGAAAGCTCTGTTGTAAACTGAAAGCTCTGTCACTAAGACAAATTCCTTGTGTGCGTAAGCATACTTGGCAATAAAGCTCTTTCTGATTCTCATTCTGATTTATCAAACAGGTGCTTTCTCTTCGCCCTCTGCAAATTAAGCTACAGTCGGGAGTTCGGTAGAGAGATGTCTGAATAAATTAGCGTTTGTGACTGCCATGGCCTATGCTTTTGTCCTTAATGGCATTTTATCCTTACATTACTATTAATTTGATATGTTAAGTAGTTTTTTTTTAAACCAGTATTTTTACCACTTTTACTTGAGGAAAAAGCTTGAATAGATATCGCAACTTCTAGAAGTGTTTATACTCCTACCTGAGTAACCAAAGTCACTACTTTTGACACCAGTGAAGCAAGGTCTAGTGTCCTACGTATATAAATAATAGTTACAGTTAATAGTAAGACTATTTTAGATTACCCCTTCAGTTCATGCAGTATTCACTAATAATTAGCTTTTGTGTTATTAACCATTGTGTTATCTATTAACATGGTTCATGTTTTAAAATATTGTGTATCTTTTACGATTTGAAAAGTGACCTTATATAAAACGAAGACGTAGTGGCTATCGATAGAATAAAATATATGTCTAAAATAGCCTTATACCCTTTGTTAATTGATGGAACACCGCGATACTGCGAAACGTTTCCTCTCCCTCCGTACTGCACTGCATATAGCTGGGAAAAACAAAGCCTACTTCACTTCACTACTAAAATAATTACCTATAAACAGCGCTTCTGATCCGAACTTCTGTGACGAACCCACCTGTTTCGTGGCAGCGCTTAAGTAAAAAATCGATTACGAGTACAACTTCCGCCGGAGGTTCGTACGGTTGACTAACGTGGGTCAGCTGTTAATTACACGTCATCATTTCCCACATGATTAAATATCACACGACGACTCGGTTACTGTGAAGTTATTGCGCTTTGTCTTACCGTCACAAGCAACTCAATCAACAAAAGTAGCTTCAAAGTAGAGACCTGCGCTAATGAGTGCGGCGCGGGACAAGATTTGATGGGTGTGTGCGGGTTGCAAAAGAATACAGTTATTCGCGGGACTCCCGCAAAATGCTTTCACAAATTATATATATATATATGATATATATATATATATATATATATATATATATATATATATATATATATATATATATATTAACTAATATAAACAAATAAACTGTTATGGATCTACCGCAAAAACAACAATGCCAACTAAAATGAAAATAAACAATATACAGGTCGGTAGCGAGTTCAATATTGCCTGTCGGAAAAAATAACATATTTATGCATGAACGGGCGCTGGAGCTGGAAAAATCTTAAATACAGAACCTTGCGGGAGAAGGCGGGGAGTGGGACGGAAAAATCCATCCCAACCGAGATCTCTACTTCAAGGCTATCTTTTTACAAATCGTCCTCCCATTTCTCTCATATCTCCCATAGGGTATGCTTGTGTACAAAGATTTCAACGTGTGAGTCCACGTCTTGCTATGAATAAATGAATGAATTATTATTATTAATTTAAATAACTGGCAAAACGAAAAATTAACATTTGAATGAGAAACAAGAAATACAGAAAAAGAAAAAAAAAGAAGTAAATATAAAAGTAAAAATAAAAAATGGAAAGTAAAAGGGGTACACATATATATGACTACAACAAAAAGGAGGAATTGAGATCTTTGAGTATAGCCAAAGTTCTGGTTGCTTTCCAGCTGGAAATACATTTTTAATTCCATCTTGAAATGAGCAATATTGGGCATCTTTTCTTTCCATTTACGTTTGTGAGTATGAAATTTACCTAACAATATAAGCAAATTTAACATAAAAATGTGATTCATACCTTTTTTATGAAAGTAAAAAATGACACCTTTTTCCTTATCTCAACTTTAGAACCAGTCAACATAGCAGAAATGGTTAGTTGGATAAATTCTATGTTAAATTAATTAATTATGCGTTACCATGTAAACAAGGGCATCAAGGCCCACAGACATCACTTTGAGTCTTTTGCTTCTGCTTGGATGTTCTGCAAAGGATTTACATGACCTGGGAATACAGTTGCAAAATACACCAAGATAAAAAAATATATACTTATATATAAAACACAGGATTTTAAGACTCAACTCAACAGTTTTAAGACTCAACTCAACAACCTCAGATCTCTGGACAAGATCTTAGTTTACAGAAGATCTTGTCCAAAGCCAAGCTCTGTGCAGACTGCTGTCTTTTCTGTTGATATAAAAGAATATTTCACAAAATAGTCAAGCAGTCTGAATTACCACATGCAGATATTTTTTTTTTACAAAATACTTTAACACTACTGGTATTTTTCCTCTTGGAAAGTTTTTAAAAAGAAAATGCACTCACAGTGTAATCACGTCTTAATGCCTCCCCCAAATGTTCATTATCCACCATGACAATCTGTAGCCCTGTGAGAATGGTATAGACGGGATTCCACATCTCTGGACAGAAGTCACTGAGAGAAAGGCATATCCTGGAAAAGCAAAATATACAACCTGTGAAACACAGAAATTGTCCTATTGAACCCAGAGCCATCAAAATTCAACAAACTAAGGTTACTGACAGTTTAGTTTGGTAAACTAAAGACTTTCAATGGTTCCAGAGTTGGTCTCCTGAAATAGCAATATAGGTTAAAATTTTTAGAGTATTACAATTTGTCTCCTCGTGATATAGGTTACAATTTTTCGAGTAACAACACTTTTTTTTCGGGTGAGACAAAGGTAACATAACCTCTTTTACAAGTTTGAAGAAACCCTCTCAGAGTGAACACACTTAAATTATGGGTGGCATGTGGATTTCCAGAGAGGGATAGTTTCAGTTAGAGACAACTAGAACATTCATTCATTCATTTATTCATCTTATACCGCTTTATCCGATATTACATTCACCTCAAGGACTGTACTTTTGCAATATGGTAATGACTGCTTATTGGCTACACCCACAAAGGAACAGTGTGAAAAAGATTCAGATGCATTGCATAGTCGTGTCACAAAGGAAGGTTACAAAACAAGCCTACCTTATGTACAGTTTGTTCAAGCACATAGCACAGCAACCTCACTAATGAGGCAGAACTGGAATTTGTATGACTCAAACGAGTGCTACAAACCACTCCTATGCTGAGCATACCCAATCCAATGCAATCATACAGACAAGATGTTGATAAGAAAAATGGATGTATGACCTCTGTCCTCCTCACAGGGGCAAATTGTGCATGGTGACATACGTCTCTGCAAAGTTAGACCCAGTTGCAGCTGTACTTCCATTGTGTCTCAATTGACATTGCAATTTAACATTGTTGGGACCCCATAGAGTTTAACAGCTGCTTTTAGAACATCAAACGGCTTATACGACTGCTGCACAATAGTCAAAATGGTCATCCTGTGTCAGAAATATAAACTGTCCTTAATCCTGCAAATCTTCTCCGAATGGATGATGCTGATGAAGCCATAACTGTGTTGATGCCATAAAGCAAGAGACCCCACTCACCAATCCAGACCTGGAGCTGATTGTCAACTGATCAGCTTACAGGGACTCAACAACAGGCCAGTATTGCCTGAGGTGTGCTGTAGTAACACAAAACAATCCATTGTTTCACAATCACATCCTCCATCACAAGCAGCTGAATTAAAAGCATTAAGTGAAGCATTCAAACTAGCTAAAGATCAGCCACTGTTGTATGAATGTGTCTATGAAGCATGAAATAAAGGAGGATCTCTCTCATATGCTCACTCTAGTTGTGTGTATGTGATAGACGTCCCTTTGCAGAGGAGATCCTTTTTGGTGTTCTTAATAAACCTTTCCTATATGATTGCCTATTGGATTGTAACTAAGTGTCTCTAAAAAAACATATATAAACAAAAAAGATATTACCTATTGTTGCAACTAAATCTCCCATTCGGTGTGATCATATAAATAATCTTTGTGGGAATACGAATTTTCCCTGATAGCAACCACCTTAAAACAACATCAAATAAAGAACAAATTAGGATTTCTGTTAGCATGATTAAATATGAAATATAATATAAAAGCATATAAAATACATGTGGCATTGAAAATACATATAATTCAATAACAAAATAAACTGAAAATGATTTATTACACGGTTGTTGTTATTGATTATTTTAGTAATCAAGTATTCTGACAATTATTCCCTTAATTAATTCGATAAGAGGTACGTACTTTTTTATTAAAGAGCAAATGAACAAGTAATGTTTTTCTTTTTAGAAAAATCTACATTTTATTGTTGAAATTGCATACAAGTATATCGGTGAAAACTAAACACATTTGCTGTATTTAACTGCCATATTACAGCAGAAGAACTTTAAGCCTCATGCATTATTCATAAAGTATGCATGTATTTCCTTACTGTAACTTTTCTTGTTATGAATGGAAAGCATATTATTTATCTCCTCCCCTTTTTGCTGATCTAGAAAAAACATCCCATCTGTGAATCAAAAACCCTAATGTGATCCATGAGTTTTTGTTTAGTGGGTGATGCATATAAATTTCACAGAAAATATGAAAAAAAACAAAAACAAAATGTAGTCATTTAAGTGGCATACGTTAATATAGTGAGTAGCTCATACCTGTTGCACAGCTAATAAGAACACCAAATTGCTTGGAACTTCAACCTATCGCTCAACACCAGCTCCATCAGCAGAAAAAGCCCAGCATCATTTATATTTCCTGAGAGTGTTGAGGAAAGCCCATCCTCCTCCTGCCACCCTGACCATATTCTACAGAGGCATCACTGCCTGATTTGGAAACTGCACAGTCTCAGATCGCAAGACCCTACAGAGGATAGTAAGGAGAGCTGAGATCATCACCTCTCCATTGCTGCTCTTGCCATTTTTGAACAACATTTTGTTTGTTTATTATTTTACTATTTATAAAGATGTGTTTTGCCTATTGTACTGTATAAAATATATGATAGGTTTAGTGGTCTGCACTATTTTGTGTATCTGTTCTGCATCTTTTGTCTTCCACTGTTTGCACTAGGTTGCACATGATGCACTTTATGTGGCTAGGACAATTTACTAGTCCTTACTTCTGAATTCTGTTATGTAACTCTGCAATGTCTTATATAGCACCAAGGTTCTGAAGAAGATTGTTGTCTCATTTCAATGTGTACTAAGTCAGGTATAGTGGAAATAACAATGAATGCTTCTCGACTTGACAAACCCACCCCTCCACACACACAGAGCCAAGTGTATTCAGATTAAGCCCAGCTTGACTAAAGCTAATTAGGTGATTCAGGGTCTAGGAAGTCTTTGCCATAATGTGGGACCAGTAAATGAAACAGAACTATAGTGACTTTTATCCGGGATGAACTAATTCGCTTAATGAAATCATCCAAAAGGTGGTGAGTAGGGCTGAGATCAGAACTCTACAGCAGGGCACTAAAGATCTTCTCCAAACCATTTAATCTTCATGGAGCTCACTTTGTGAACAGTGTCCTTGCTCACATAAAATTGACATAAAACATTCAAAGAACTTGAATAATGCAATTTTTTATCTATTAATAAACAACCAATGTTTGTCTGTCTGTACATATAGAGGTAAAACATACATTTAAATTTTGAAGTTTCATGCCTCCAGTTTCATCACCAAGAAAGTCTGAGTGCATGTAAATGCACGTAGAAGAAGCACTTTCCCCTAATAATAAACGGAGGGATCATTTAAATTTCAACATCAGTGTATCGTGACACTTTTCTAAGACCGGTATATTGTTCAACACTAATCTTCACAATTGTTGGCCTACAGCTTTGTGGTGATAACTATTCCTAAAATTAACTACTCTGTTATCGATTAACATGGCTATTTCTTATGGTGTATCTTTTGCATGTACGATTTAAAAAGTGACCTTATATGATGACGATGGCGTTCTACATACCGATGCAATAAAATAGGTAAATACCTTTTGTCAATTGATATAGCACTGTGGTCTCGAGAAACGTTTTCTTTCACTACGTACCGCACTGGTTGTGTTGAATAACAATAAAGCCTACTTCACCAGACTACTACTACTAAATACATATAAACTGTATAATCTCTGCCCGTCCAAAATTGCTGACGTACCCAAATGTTTCCTGGGAGCGCCGCTGATAATAAACTTCCACTGAAAGAAGTAGCGCTGAGTGATTTTTTTCACGTTGCCTTACCGTCACAAGCAACTGAATCAACAAAGTAGCTAAAAATGCTACTGTAAATTATACAAGGTCATTTTAAAAAAGTTCTCCCATTCCTCCCCTGAGTTGGCGAAACGCCTAATGAAGTCTTGGAAGCAGGTGGATTGCGCCTGCCATTCTGCAAGAGACATTAAAAAACAAAACATTTTTATTTCATTTTTTTGTGCATCCATGACGAAACCCTCCACCCAATTTGGTTCTGGAATATTTGAGATTTCATGTTTATGACTCTCTTTTTAAAATGAGTACTGAATGACTACTAAATGGCAAAAGGGACCCTTTTCAACGGAAACGTTGTGACAATTATATTACTCAGATTTTATCTTTATTAGTTATTGTAATTTTATATCCTGCTTTTCTAACACATGTACATATCATCAGCAGAAGGCACATGTGAAATATAGCTGAATGCAAACCAGATAATTTACTTCCTCTTCATTGGCTCTAGAACAGAAACAACAGACTGAATAACTAGCCAATATGTAACCAAAGTATAAAAATCTATGAAAAGGTGGATAGAAGAACAACAACTATATATATATATATATATATATATATATATATATATATATATATATATATATATATATATATATATATATATATATATATATATATATATATATATATATATATATATATATATAAAGCCTTACAACATCTTTCCATAGATCTGCTCCAACTTGTAACATTATTAGGGCCAGACCTCTGTAATGTTTCATTAACATTGAGCTTGTGTGGTGCGTGACCTCAACCACTGTTTCATGAAGGTTCTGTTTTGGAGACAAATTCACAAATACTTTAATATTTTCTTTACCCTGTTCTTAAAAATTGCCTTAAAGGAAAGGCTTTATAAAATTTCTACATTGTTCTGAAGTGACAGCAAACAACAATTAAAAACTGGACTACCAATATTGTATCCAACATAGGAACATTAAAGAACAACATACCACAGTCACACATGTTTAGAAGTTCTGGGAACAAAAGGTAATCTGTAACCCTGATTAGGTAAATGTCAATTCTAACTGCTTTATCCACCTTCCTAAACAAACAAGACATTTTTTAAACAGCACTGAAAAAAGTTTAAAGCTAATAAAAGCTGGGATGTAATTTAATCTAATCATGACAGCACTATTTTATTAAACCATTTTCACAAAGTGCAAAGGAATAGCCACGCACTCTTGCCTTACACAAAATTACGAGTAAACGAGACTACACACATCTAAGCAAATATCGGAGTTAATGCCATTTATTGATCGAGTTCTCTACCTCCCACATTCATCATTCTATAGCATTAAATATAGGGGAGGTTCCAACTATCCAGAATAGTAAATGATACTAGATGAACAAGGAGGAATTAAATTGTGCGCCTTGCTGTAACATTTTTACTTCTATCAAATCATAGACAATAACAGTTTTGGTGTTTACAGGAAAAACTGTCATTTCATGAATGAATAATGGTAAAAACAATGAACACAATAAATGGTGGAAAGGAAAGAGATGAATTGCTGGTTGAATTTACACAGGTGAGAAACTTCGTGAAGAGCAAGTGAACATGGTGTACGTGAAAACAGACTTATTATGAATTGGTCTGTGGTTTCCACCATTATTGTAAAAGTGAAGAAACATCGGTCCTTTCCTTTAATAGCATAACTGAAGAGACATGAGCATTGGCTTCAGGTTTTGGGCTGAGAGTAACTTTCAGTCAATTAAGTTTTTTTTTTCTCCCAGATTGGTCAGTGGTCATGTGCTGATGTTCCTCAGAATCTTATAAAGATCAGGTTTGTCATTTCAGTGTCTTCTTAAAAGAATTGGGGCTTACTTTGCGACTTGTTACACACAAAAAGTGTTTTCAGCCCAGTCCAGGAAGGTCCTATTTCATTCCTGGGTTATGCTTCGAAGTACGTACTTTACCGTGTAAGCAAAGGCAGCAAAGCCCACTATTACAAACAGGTTCGCAAGTGCTCCACCAAGGAGTCCGTGATTGCGGTTAGCCTGCTGGAGAGCAAGGTGGTGAGGAGCTGCTGCTTCTCCTAAAGGGATGTGACCGTTCATCTCTGGTAGCCCAAATTGACCTTGCTCTCCATCTGGCACTACATCTGGAAGTGGCAGGGCCTGTGGCCTTGAACTGAGCTCTTCCTGAGTCTTTTGCTTCTGCTTGATCTCCTGCAAAGAATTTAGATGACCTGGTAGCACAGCTGCATAATACACCAAGATATATATATGTATATGTATGTGTGTGTGTGTGTGTGTGTATATATATATATATATATATATATATATATATATATAAATCAGTATTTCAGTTTTAAGCTTCACCTCGACAACTTCTGGAAACAGTTCACAAAAGATCTTGTCCTTTAAGTTAAAAGCCAAGCTCTGTGCAGACAGCTGTCTTTTCTGTTGATATAAAAGAAAATGTTATAATATATTCAAGCAGTTGGAATTACCACATGTTGGTACATAACTCTTTACCTCTTGGAAGGTTGTAAAAGAAAGAAAAAAATGACACTCACAGTGTAATCAGATGTCTCGATGCTACCCAATGTTGGGCCTTTTTCTACCATGAAACTTAGTAGCCCTGTGAGAATGGTGGAGACCGACCATGCAGGGTTCCATGTGTCTGGATGGAAATCAGTAATAGAAAGGCATAACCTGCAAAAGCAAATTATGCAATCGGTCACCTGAAGCTCCCACTGACCCACGCCTTTGCCTTTGATTTTGCAGCAATCCATTTACCTCAGTAAATCAATACCTAATTATTATACTTTCATGACATCAGACAGGAGCAATTAAATATTTGTTGCAAAACATATTACCTTGTGTTGCACTTAAATCTCCCATTCGGCGTGATCATATAAATGCTAGGTGGCTTGAAAGGGAATTCTCGTGGGAATACCAATTTTCCATGATAGTATCCACCTTAAGAGAATGTGAAATAAGCTCAAATTAGGATTTATGTCAACATGATTAAATATCAAGCTATGGCATATAATATAAATATAACACAACAAAACTAAAATCTCCATACATAAAATATAAAAAGTTTGTCAAATGTCCTTCCACTTTTGACTGCTCTTGTAAGGGGTCACCACAGCCTTCTCCATACCACCTGGTCCTCTACATCTGCCCATTTTACCACAAGGACCTGTATGTCTTCTCTCACCATGTTAATCAGCCAAACTCTCTCAATCTATCCTCCCTCACTTTGTTTCTGAAACATCATACATGCGCTGTCCCTCTAATAAACTAATTTCTAATCCTGTCCATCCTTGTCACTCCCAGTTAAAATCTCAGCATCTTCAACTCTTGTCACCTCCAGCTCCACCTCCTGTCTCTTAAGCAGCACCACTGTCTCTAAACTGTACAACATTGCGGGTCTCACCACAGCAGTATAAACTTTCCCTTTCACTCTTGGAGATACCCTTCTATCACATTCTTCTCTACCCACTCCACGCTACTCGCACTCTTTTCTTCACACACTCTATTACTTTGCACTGTAGACTCCAGGTACTTAAACTCATCCACCTTCACCATTTCTTCTCCCTGCAAAATCACCACCCCACTGCCTTCCCTCTCATTCACACACATGTACTCTCTCTTGCTCATACTGACTTTCATTCCCTTTCTCTTGAGCATATACCTCCACCTTTCCAGACTTTTCTCAACCTGCTCACTACTCTCACCACAAAATCATCCCCATAAATTATAGTCCATGGAGACTCCTGTTTAACCTCCCCTGTCAACCTCTCCATCACCACTGCAAACGGAAAAAGGCTCAGAGCTGATTCTCGATGCAATCGCACCTATATCTTGAACCAGTTTCTTTGTTCCTACTGCACACCTCCTTACTGTTTGTTAAATGTGTGACACAATAATTGGCACCCTTATAATTCCATATTTAGAAGAAGGGGAAGATGATGATTTAGGGCAAAATGTTGAGCCAATAATTGTTTGCAATTGGATGATAAGCCATTTTGTAAACTTTCTGAATTTATTTTTTTTTTAAACCTTCTTTGCTCTGATTTCCCCAATGGTGCTCTTTTAAGTGGAGTACACTGTAAGTAACCTAAATACCTTCATATGGAGTTTTCTCTGGTCCTCGAACAACATAGTGCCTAGAGCACAGAAAAAGAAAACAATGTGAACACACTAGAACAAATGTTCTTAGAAATATTTATACTATTGTTTGCAGTCTGTCTAAAATTCAAGATAAAGCCACAATTCTGATTCACTCGTGGCTTTATCTTGAATTTTGTTGCAAAATGTAATCATAGCGCATCTGGTGAATTAGAGGAAATAAGATGCCATACCATTCTAATATATTCGAGGGTAGTGGTTCAGCACAGATGTAAGGCACGGGGTCTTTCTTTATTCTGAGGTAGTCCTGTTTTAGGCGCTGTGTTGCTGTTGTTGGTGCTCTCTTATTCCCGTTGTTGTTCATCTGAAAATAAACAATTAATGCTAGATTAAATGTAATTTAAGAAAAACAACATATTCCTGTCCTTGGATCTTTTTAATTAAACTCTTTGTGTGTTAACATTTGTGTGTTAACTGTGTACGCAATCACTGATGGGTCAGTCATTAAAAAGGTGCTTGTTGATTATTGTATCTTTTTGCTGGTAAGTAATGTGGAAAATCTAAAATAGTGGCAATTTGACTTTCACAACCAAAAAGGCAATGTTAATAGAATTCCTTTAAAGGTCACGACTGTTTTGGTCTCTATCTTCTGTAATCTTCAATCGTATAGCCACACTTTCCAGCTACAATGAGCTGAAAGTATCTCATACCAAGCTCATCTCACGCGAGGTTAATCAAGTTTCTGTCCTCTTATTTTCCCCCGCCTTTTCTACTTTTTAAAACACAAAAGACGCAACAATTCAGATTTTGTCTTGATAATAGTTCACACGCCAAATAATAAAATTGATTACAGATTATCTTTATTTAAATATCCATGTGTTGAAAATAATTAAATTGAATACAAAGCAACTATAAAAATATGTAATTATTCCCCTTATTTGCTTTAGATCTTGTGTGTGTGTGTGTGTGGTCAATGTGACCTGGATTATCTTCACACTGGAGGTTACTTACTGAAAGTGCTGCCTGGGTATTAATGATTACATATTTTTATATTCGTGTATTTGCTATGTGTTCCTGGTTTATACACTGCCCCTAATAAGAATTAAGGAGAATCGGGGTCTAGAAAGTCTTTGCCATAACGTGTGACCTGCAAATGAAACGGAACTACAGTGACTTTTTTCCGGAATTAACTAATCCGGTTAATAAAATCCTGGGTTTGATCTTGATTGGAGTCCCGTCCAAACTGATTTCCGCTTTAATTCCTCTCTGACAAGTTGCACCACTTTCATATTTCTGGAAAGACACCGTCCTTTTCATAATATACACTTATTTATATATATATATATATATATATATATATATATATATATATATATATATATATATATATATATATATATATATATATATAATTATCTTGCTAGCTCTAAAAGCACCGATCTAACGCAACTGGAGGAGTTAGCACCCGTGCTAAGATCAGTTAAAGGAATCTCGGGTACATTTAGCAGTGTATGCTAGCACCCCTCGGTATCTGTCAAAGCGTCTCTTTTGCTAGGACACGATTCACATTACGAGTCAATGTATTTCATCCTTCAGACATACCTCTTAAAACAGTCGCGAATGGCGTTCTTCTGCTCTGACACACAATCCGCCAGGCGTTTATTTGCTAAAACCGTAAACGAGGAAAGAAGAAAACACTTGGCTAATAATGTTAGCCAACTCGGTATTTACATCACAGCTGTCAATCGCTTTACCTCTCCCACCCGTATGCCGACAAACCCCGCCTCCTTACCGCTGATCGCACACACAAAGCAGAGCGAAGGTTGGACAGCTTTGCTGTCGATTTCACGAAACAGCAAATCACGACTCAGAATCCCGGCGTCGCCGGAAAATGGATAGCACACACAGAGAGTGAGAGTGAGTGAGAGAGAGAGAGAGAGCGTGAAGGATCGATCACGTGACACGTCCAGGGCCATTGCGCGGTCACGTGGTTTTTAGTGTGAATGACTGGAAATGAAGTTTCTGTGACGGTACATGGGTACATAATATTTGTTCTATAAATATTTAGGATATTTCATTTATTATTGTTTCACTCGTTACTACCTAACATTATTTCAAAGAAAAATGCAACCTAACTAAGTTACATGTATAAATGTGGAATTCAAATTAGGAGAAAACACTGATTGGATGTTTGAAAAAAAATGGAATATGAAATGTAAACCTCGTCATGAAATGTAAATTGTGGGGGAAATATTAATTGGAATGAAAAAAATGTTGCACATGATTTGAGGTTGGGAAAACACAGGTTACCTATGTGAGTGTGGAATATCCAGTGTTTTCTCTGGGATTTTTGATTTTATGCTTCTTTTCCCCTAACATTACTGTAATATATATAGAAAACCACAACGTGTGTATGATCTTTCACTAAATCCAGAGCTGCTTTATGACTGCAACAGGTTTTCTTTGGATTGGTCACTTTCTGTGCACTTTCTGCTTTGGCCTCTATTTCAGCTTACACATTCCTTGTTATGTTGTATTTATTTTACTAGATACCACAAAAATAAAATACCAAATCGTTGTCAGGAATAGGTGCATCCATTTTTGAAAATAAGCAACCAGTCATTATACTCTATATAGACATGTAGTATCATGCACAGATATATAGAGGGACAGATGCAAATTATGTTGTATTTAAAGTTTCACAAACAAATAAACCCCTTCTACAAATATTACATGGCAAATGATTGTTCCATAAGATGCTTTCATGTATGTTCTAGACCATGTCTTTATTTAAACATAACTTAAATCATATATTTTGTATATATTTCATCATAGTAATTCGACACAAACTGTCAGAAATCATTCAGAAATAAAATAGAATAAAAATTCTATGAAAACAACAATAAAACAACAATGGATTATCTTTTTCTGCCTGAAAAAACATCCATGTACAAAGCAATCTAAAGGACAACCTGAAGGAACCTTAAGAGTTTTGTACACATCTCTGAGGCTTATTAGGGCAGTGACACTTTGTAAATGTAATTTGTAAATGACAGTCAGCTCCAGCTTGAATCGAGGACCAAAATCTGCTCACATTTTCGGACTTGAGTTAAGCCATGTACGGAAACTCCCGAATGATTTCACTGACCGTGGTGATATCTAAAATAAGATACAGAGATAGTAAGTGGACATGTTAATTTGGTCACATATAGCCAAGTAGACACTCTCTTTTGTATGCATTTGTATAACACAGCACTGTGGAAATTCATCTTTAACAGCTGCAAGACAAATCTCAACATCCCACACATAGGGACCTGCATAAGAGATGATGCATATAAAAAATCTTCTTGGATATTACACTATGAAAAAGTTTTCAAGACAGAACAGTTTTCACTATGCAGTTTCTCTTTAACATTTCAAGTTGCATTTTCTTTTCTTATTCAGCTCAAGAGGGAGGGAATTATAACATTAACTAATATGTCTTGTGTTCTGTTACCTAAAATACATTTTAAAAATGTATAGTGTATTATCTGTAATAAATAAAGAATTGCAAGAAAATAAAACACTTAGGAATGCCCTGTTGTTGGAAAATAATCAACCCCATTGGCATTGAGCTCTCACCCAGAGGGTTGCAGATTCAAATCCCAGCACCACAATGCTGTCACTAGTGGGCCCATGAGCAAGGCTCTTAACTCTTAACCCTTAACTGCTCAGTTGTAAGTCGTGCTGGATAAGGGCATTTGCCAAATGATGTTAATCTAATATTTTCCTTTAACAGTACAATTCAGTACAATTCATCATTACAATCAGTATTGTGATATCTGCCTGCAGACAAAATAAGTTCAAGGTATCCCTTAAATCCTAGACTACTTAAACACATCCCAGTCACACTACCCATCTAGACTGGACCAGTCCAGGTAACATAACTCACTTTTTCCTTGTGCTTTAATCGCTGAGGACTCTGAGGTATACTGGTATCTATAAAAAGAACAAAATCCACATAAGGCAACAAACAATTGAATATAGCCTGCTTTTTACATGTGTAAGCTTCAATCCTTAAACTGAAGGATCATCAAAAACAATAAACATCAAAAACAAGTAAAAGGACACAAGCAGGAAGCGAACCTCTAACCCACTTAGTAACGTGAAACATAAATATAAATACTTATGGTTCCAAATACTAGACTTTTTTTTTTATGATTCACAAGGAGTGAATGGATGCAGATGCCACCCCTTTACTTTCAGCATCTAATGTACACTAATACACAGAGGGCATTATAGATCCTTAACCCACAAAGCAGATAAAGAATTCCTCTTCCCCATCACACACACACACAAACACACACACACACACACACACACACACACACACACACACACACACACACACACACAGAGCCTGTACGTCTCTCTGTAGCACAGGGTACAAAAACTCTTTCCAGGTCACTTTATTATATTCCATAAGTATTGAAATGTACTTGTGACTAAATTGTTATAAATTTTCAGCTAATTATTAAAAATCCCTGATAAAATACTCATCTATATTATCCTACAAAGAGACGCACTGAAATCAGGAATAATGACCAAGTGCAGAACAAAGCGAGGAGTTCAAAAGCATAATATTTTTATTCTTTCAGATTTTTCTTTCTTTTTTTTCAGTGTTTTTTTTGTAGGATTTGAGACAGGACTGAAAAACAGATTGTATAGACTGACGCGAAGGAGAACGAAAACAGTCCACAGTAGAATAGAGGAAAACAATCCACAGTAGAATGCAGAGCGCAAGCAGAAGGGGGACAGGGATGTGTTTTTACACCACAGTTATTCAGAGGAAACTGTATATGTTCACCTTAAAGACACTTCCCAAAACCAGAACTTGTTCAGCAGTTATTCTTTTGTACTTCATTGAAAGTGCATTTCTTTCCCTCTTACATAGGAAATCAGTATCGTTTTGCCTTTTGCTCTTAAAAATATTTCAAGCGTCATCAATTGGTCTGCACATGTGTGACAGCTGACCCATCATGACTTAACATTATATTTCCAATTTTAACTGCATCACATAAAGGACTGAGAGGTTCGAATAGTTCATGCTGACGTATGCGAACACCTCAGTCCACTGTGTCTGAAACTGCACGATGTAAGGCATCACCAAAAGCACATGTATTTCTAGAAAAAAACCCAGGATGGCCAGCATTAGGACTCATGCAGTGTGAGTTCGTTTTTGCATGCAGAAACGAATTGTTTTAGCAATTCTTGGAAAATAAATCACATTATGCAAGTTTAGGGACTTATACAAATATACAAAACATACTATTACTGTAGCTTCTATAAATAAATTAGCTTAATTAGGATTATTCTTAAACATTACTTCAAGACACCTGAAGTTATAGAATGCAAGGAATGCAAATAAAAACCATTCACGATTCTAAATGAGGGAGCTGGTTTCAAAACTAAATTACATTAAGCTTTGAACTGAAACTGTGTTGAAAAAAAAGTACATGGATACATATTTTCCATATTCCAGTTTCCATTGCACTAGTCCTCCAGGCGGAACGTCATAAATAAAAAAAAAAAAAGCACAAAAAAACCAAACACTAAACAACACAAAAAAGCCCAAAACATACAAATACTACAAATACCGTCTCGGAAAAGTGCACACAGTTGCATTTGTACATGACGGCAAAAAGAATACCACAGAAAGTCTTTGTTCTGATTCGACACCTGCGACTAACCACTAGAAAAGCCAAGAAATTCGTCTGGTATTGAATCTTCCATAGCCATTCTTGTGATAAAAAAATATCTAACTTGAGAATGGAATCATTTTTCTGAAATATCTTTCAGATTGAGACAACAGGCTAAGTACCATAAAGATCTAAAACACATCATATAGCAGTACAGAAGTGTTACGAATGTGACCGAAGATGTGTTCCATAACGATACTGATTTATTTATACAATATTGCTCCTGCCTGTTGTTTAACCTTCGCCCTGTTTAGTAGCTCCCCCTAGCACTCGTCTATGGTAAGGCAAATAAATTCCTGAATGCACTTCTTGTACTGCTGCTCAGTAGGGCTGCTGCCAGGGTATTGACCTGGCTGTCCGAGAGGACCGTCCGCCTCGCGCATTTCCTCGTTCATCCGGGCCAACCGCAACCTGGCACAAAGACAAGGTTGAATGTTTAAGAGCATTACCAGTGCTGGGAGGAACTTCATTGTTTCACAATGTCTGATTCTGAAGCTCACAATGTCACAATGTCCGCATTAGCTGCCTGCACAGCGATGCTCAAAGGGTCCTGACCATCTTCGTCCACCTCTGTCTGAGACGCTCCTCGCTTCAGGAAGAGACAAACCTGCCTGCAAACAGGATGGTGTAGAGAAGAACTCATCCCCGAATCTATACTTAATCATTTTACCCTGGAGAACTTTTTAAGAGAGTAGAACTTAATTTATGGAAAACTGTAGTTTCATTTTAAATTCAGCAAATATTCAGACCATATTCACTGTTGTCAATGTTATGTTGCAGCAGCCTTTTGCCTATTAGAATTGTTCAAATGTATTTTTTTCTCATTAATCTACACTCTACAATACCCCATAATGACAATGTGAATGCAGAATTCTCAAAATGTCTGTAAATTTAATGCAAAGAAAAAACTGAATATCGCTGTAAATTCCCTACTACTAAAAACACCCCTAAATCAATACGCTGCTAAGACCATGCTTCACTGTTGGGAGAGTGCCTGGTTTTCCTCAGACCTTAGAATTGAGAATAGAATTGATCCTTTGAATTGAGAATATATTTAATCTTGATTTCTTCAGACCACAGAATCTTGTTCCTCATAGTCTGAGAATCCTTCAGGTGTTTTTTTGTAAACTATAAGCACCATTTTATGTGTGTTACTTTGACAAGCGGTTTCAGTCAAGCCAGGCCAAAATGGTGGCGGGCAACAGTGATGGTTATTATTCTAGAACATTTCTAGAACTTCTCTCCACATGTCTTTTTTTTCCAGCAGAAGTTTTTTGTAGCCATCCCCACATCTGTACCATGCAACAATCCTGTTTCTGACCTGCGTTGGTAGTTTCTTTGTCTCGTGACTCGGTTTTTGCTCTAATATGCATTGCCAAATGTGAATCCTTTCATATAGAGGTGTGTGCTTTTCCAAATCATATCTGTACAATTTAATTAACCACAGATTGACTCCAATCAAGGCGTAAAAACAGCACAATGATCATAAGAAATGATAAGCACCGATTAAAGTGTGCTTGTAAATGATCTGAATGGTTGCTTATACGTGATAGTTAAGATTTTCCTTATATATTTACACACTTCTAGAATTGCTTTCACATCATTATGAGGTTTAGAGTGTAAATGCAAACAATTATGTGAACCATCGTAGTATCAGGCTGCAACCTGATTCTACGATGAAAACTAAAAAAAGTAAGGGTTGTCTTTCTGAATGTACCATATATATTATTAATATATTTTAGAAAAGAATTAAAATTATTACAATTATTTTGTACAGTACATAATATTTTACCTTTGTAATTCCTGAATAAAAAATAATACAGTTAATACAAATACAATAATACAGTATCAAAGACATCAGAATGTGTACAGTATAAAGCTATAACGTGGCCCACCCTGTGTGACCCAAAGACGTGGCATGGTGAAGCGGACCCCGTCCTCTTGTGTCCTTCTGATTTACATCGGCCCCGTTCTGCAAGAGGAATTCACAGGCTACTAAAGAACCCTGAGAGGAGAGAAACAGAGACAGAAAGACATTGTGTTTGGAATATAATCATCTGCTGGGTAAAACAGCAATGACTCAATATGGCTTACAAAGCAGCAGTGAGAGTGACAGTCCGGATTGACTCACCCCTGTGACAGCTTGTATTAAAGGGCTCTTGCTCTCATCCTCTTCATTAATGGAGTTGACGTCTGCCCCGTGTGCCAACGCCTGGGCCATGACAGGCAAATTCCGGACTTGTGAGGCTTTGTAAAGCAGAGCGCTAGGGTGTAGCTCCCTCACGTCCTCTAAATCTGATGTCTCTTGCTCAACCTCCACTTCCCCACTGGATTCCTCGGAGTCTTCACACTCTACAGTAGGACATGACAGATTCATCGACATTATTAATGAACTGAAATTGGATTAGAAATGAAGGCATGTCATGTAATGAACATTATGTTCCAGCTTTGCTCTTATAATAAAGTCCAAATATATAATAAAGAAACTTTCCGCTAGTTTCTGGAGCATGGGTGTGGGGATTAGTGCTCACTTTGCCATAAGAATATTAGTGAGGTTAGGCACTGATGTTGGGTGAGGAGACCTGGTACACACTTGGTGCAATTTAATCACTCCACTGCAAAATGGACACTCATGGTGCTCACATTGCCAGTTCTAGTGAACAGAAAGTGTGTAATCTTTTATCTTTGCCTCAACAGTTTAGGGAAGACCCACATATGGCTGTGATGGTCAAATAGGTCTCACAGTAGTCTTCGTAACCTTTTTCCTGAGTACTCACCCTCTTCTGTGACACTGTCCACCACCGAGCCGAACACCAGGATGTCAGTACTGCCGTCTGTGCTACCGCCAAGACCGCTGTCACTGCTGAGACCTGTGGGGCCAAAGAGGGCCAAGCCACGGACACGTTACTCACTCAACTGGCCCCTTAAGATCATACCCCATGCGAAACCTCAAATCCCGGTCATGATACAATGATATGACGACTTACTGCGGGGCCCAGAACCGTTGTCAAAGTAGGAAAAAAGTGAGTCCAATTCATCGGGACAGAAAAGTGATTCTCTGCGAAATTTGGCTGCTGCAGCAGCTGAGGATAAAGACAAAGCCTCGTCATGAATATACTTTACATTACTGTCTTTGTCATCACATAATAGTATACTCTATAATATAAGGCTGCATTCAACCTTCGACATTAATTAAACACAACAACCAATTACAGTTTGTGGCCTGAAGATATTGGTCTATGAGACCGCAAATATTAAGTACCTGCAGATAAGTTAGCTGGTGACACACCTACGCCATCGTGTCTGTATTTGTGTCGTGCTTTTGGTGCGATGGCGCTGTTGTTCCTCCTGCACTTTTTCACATGCCAGTGATGAGACTTCCTGCCACCTTCAACCAGTGCCTCTAAGCCACACATTTTCTTGAGGAACTTCCTTTCCACATACTTCGCTTTAATCCAGGCCTCTTTCTCCTGCCTGAGTAGGGGAAAAGAAGAAATCTTCTCTTTATTGAAACCCGTCATCGTAAACAACCAATCTTATTTATGCCGCGTATGCACTAACTAACTAACCTCGAGCTGTTGGGTCCAGGTTTTTTCAGACCTCTTTCTTCACAGGCTCCCTCATAGACGTGATTAATTACAGTGTTGCCGAGCTCACACATTAACTATTTTTGAGACCAACAGAGAGATTGGGAAAAGGAAATTTGTTTAGACGTTCACACACCAGAAACTGCAAGAGCAATAAGATGAAAAGACGACAGGAGTTTTATCACCTTCATTAATTCTGGTTCCCAGGAGTCCAATGTTAAAGAGCGCACTTTGGAGCAATGTACACCCAAACTCCTAGACAGAATCAGATCATCACAACAGCACTTACTTACACATTATGACTGTAGATTTGCACATTTTTTTACATTTTCTGTCGCGACCTGTATTTGTCCTATGAGGTTTTGAATTTGCTTTTGTCTCCTGTCATGGTGGCAGATTTGTGTAAAAGTATAATCACAAATAGCTGGCAAAAAGTCAGTTTAAATGACACACAAGTGTATTTATCTCTATTTCCATCTAAAATACTTGTCTCTGATGTATGTCTTTTTTTTTGTCTGCTAATGCTGAATGACTCTTAGTGTCTTTGTGTCTTGTCTCCTGCCGTCATCGTCTTTAGAGAAAAAAAACGGCAAAGATTTAATCTGATTAGCCCGAGTGGCGCCACTAATCTACAAAGAGCCTGAGGCAGACGAGGCGGTGTCAAAGGAATCAAATCAATTGCAGTCATAACTATACATCTTGCTATTGTTTACCTCATTTAAAACTATACTTTTAGGTAATACAACAATCAGATTCTTTTACAAGTGGTTTAAATGCAGTCATGTTTTATTACAGGAAATACAATATATAACTGGTATATGAGACTTATAATATAATGATCACATTATTATGGTTCACTATATTACAAGTTAAATTAAAATGTGCAATAATTGTCTTAATACTACAATAATTCTGTGGCAGTGATCGTCATGATACTTCAATTTACTGCACAATGATCCATTTGTTAGGGTTCCAGATGTTACCTGTGGATGCCGGAGCACTCGATGCACAACAGGATGCCCAGGTTGATGCTGGCCCAGCGTGGCTCGGCCTGACCGCAGTCACAGCACACCTCATTTCCTGGAAGAGACTGCACCCGATGCAGCACACTCTCCCCTCTCACACTCCTCTCCCGTGGTTCACTGGCTGAGTCGATGCTGCTTGTGGAGGGAGACGCCGTTCTGTCCAAACGCTGATAAGAGAGAGACACACACTGCATTTAAATGTAAAACAAAACCGAGTATTGTATGTATAAACCATAATGTATGTATAAAATATGTCTTAATTTGATATAAATTTTTCCTACACGTAGTAAATCCATCCCTGAACCATTTAAATACCTTCAGGGAAGACTTATCAGTGAAAAAAAATCAGCACGCGGATCAGTTTCCTTTATGCCAACAATGCCACATTGTCCAGTGTAAGTTGTGGTAGCTTGTTGTGAAAATACTGAAATACAACAGATAGAGTCAAGAGGATCTACCTCTATATAGTAGTTATCTGTGATCTCTCTGTAGGCTGAGGCGATGCTGGCCTGTACAGCCTGAATCCATGCCTGACGCAGCTTCTCAGACTCGGCCTGCAACATGCAGCTTCTACATCATCAAAAATTTTTTTGACTATTAGTCACATACCCACATTGATACACTCTCTGATATGCAACTAAAACCATAAACGTCTAACTACACATACTTTGTAGGTGACACCACTTCAAAGCAGAACCGCCTTTCGATGTCCTCACAAGGTTTGACCGAACAAAGCCTCAAGTCTTCCACCACGACTGTAAGGGCATCCTGCAATTAAACAGATAAGGATGTATTTTAAATACTTCATAACTTATTTGCACACTCCATATTTATATTAGATGAAAAAATAACTGAAGTTACCTTAAGCCTCTTCTGATAGACAAGCTGACTGTTTTGTATTGAGAACCATCGCCTGAATAGTTGAGCACAGAAATTTTATAATAACCTTTAGTTTCCTATATTGGCAATTTTAAGAGATGACAATTTCCTCCTGTTACCTATTCCATGTTTTGAAAGCATTTGTAGAGCGCTTGAACAGATATCCCTCCATCACGATTCCGTTCGGGGCGTCCACATTAAATTCTACCTTGGAATCATCACAGGCAAAGTCCTGCAAATAAACAGAAGTTAATAATATACTAATGAGTCACTCAAAGACAGACAAAAATCTAACATGAGGCCGTGAATTTATTTTCACCATCTGAATTAAACATCAATATCCATCATCATTACATAGTACACTGTGCATGTGGTTTATGGCAGTATTTAAAGTTAACAAACTGAAAATGGATAATTTACCCAAGCAAACATGAATCAAAGATCAGAGATGAATCAAGATTAATCAAACTTGATTCATCTCAGGTATCTATATATTTGCATATTTATATTTTAATTAAGATGATTGAAAACTGGTGATGTACAGACACTCAAGACAGAAAACTGTTTTGGAGTCCACCCATTTATCATCCCTGAGAGATGAGAAATCTCTTTGTGCGCATAAAAAAAAACTAAAAGAAAAATATGACGCTATGCAGAGGCTGTTAACTAATAAAAAGCTTGTTTGTTTTTAATATGTTTCAGTGTTATAGCTCATTGCAACCCTTAAGCATGCTGTTCATGCAAATTAACTGCTTAAACTTCCCAGAACCAGCCTTCCATTTGTCTGCCAATTAGCTTCATTATAATTACTTAAGTTGATAATATAATGTATAAATGTATAAGTGAATAGTAAAGTCATGGTGAAAGTCGTTAATGAGACCTGGAATAAATTTAAGCATCATTTATAGCAAGCAAAATTGTACGTTCCACACATAATACCAATGGAAATGAATACAGTCCAAAATCTTAATGATTAAATATATCGTCTTTGAATACTTTCTGTAATGTGATGGCACCTGAACATAAACAATCCCTTTAATTCAATTGTGAACTTTGAGTGCTATTAATGCTTAAAAAAATGCTAAACATAAGTTAATGAAGAACGATAATGAAATATAAGAAATCTACAGCAGCTATAGCACAGGACAAAGCAGACAGGCAAGCCAGCACAGTGCATACATTAGACATAATCTGCAATGCACTCTGTATATTTTAATATATCTGCTCTTTACATTCGCATTGATTCAAGTTGGAATTTTAAAAGCCTCGGGATAAAGTTCTATTTTACATCTTATCTATGAAAAATGATGCTCGACATAAAAACAACAGAATAAATAGCTTGGAGTGGGATCAATAAATTATAAACAAGAAATTAGTTGTAGACTTTAGACCTTGAAAAGATCTAAGTTGATATATGGATGTTCGGAGGATGTGAAACAGGATGGGGATGCTTTAAAAAGAGGAAAGAATTCTGAATTTCAAATAAATATTTGAGATTAAGTAGAAATGTTTTATGATTTGTCATAATGAAAGGATATCAGGGAAACAAAGGTGTTCTTGAATTCTTAAATTTCTTGAAAAGAAACCGCTTTACACCGCTTTATTTTAATAAAAAAATCAAGAGAGAGAAAAAGTGAAATGAGAGCTAGAGATAGAAAAGTACATGAGAAAACTCCTGAACTCACCAAAGCATAATCAAACCTCCATAACTTCCCAAATATCTTCATCTTTTCAAAGAGTTTTTCCAGCAGCATTGGTAAATCAGAAAAGTTTCCCGATTTCCAGAGTCCTTCGAATGTACTTAAAAAGTTCATCTACTTATTGACATATAGCCCATGAACTAGGTAATCCCCTTTCCACGGTAGAGTTTGCATGTGAACCTCACAGCAGCACGGCTTCTAGGGAGTGACGACACCACCCTCGTGTGCAGTGCGTCTTCTTATCTGCCACCTGCTTCAGTGCAGCTCCCCTGGCAAGTTCTGCAGCTTGGTTTCCACACAATTAGCATACAGCTGTCTACTTCTTCTGCGTAAGCAGCCCCTGACCTGACCATACACATTATTTCACAGTCAGGAGCAGAGCAACCCGCTTGCACCGCGGATTTACGAGTGCCCTCTTGCTCGGAGTTCCTCCCCCGGCCTGCTGCAAGGTTTGCACTTAAACGGAGCTTGGAAGAGCCTGGGGGGGTGGGGGGGTGGACATTGGGTTTGCATTTGGAATAGCCAGCGTCCATCTGTCTGACAGTCCACAAAACAATCCTTGCTTAATCAAGCAAACATTATTGCCCCTCACAAGCCCCCATGTGCGTGCGTTTCCTTCCAGAATTGATACACTCGCAGGCACATGCCCATGTGGAACTGGACATGCTGCCTCACCCGAGCTTTCACTTCTATTTACAGTAGATCCATTACTATGGTTAAAAGTAGTGCCTCTGTCTACAACACCTACATCCTTAAAACTGAATGCATTTCAAGATAAAGCAGCTTTCTTGCAAGCTGTATTTTTTTTTATCTAATAACGGATTGCTTGATATTATTTATAACACTGAAATCTTTCCTTTTTTTTTTATAAAACAGCAGCAAAAGTAAACTGTCTTTTAGTCCGCATAAGATCAGAAATTGTAAATCAGAAATTATGTGCGTATCATGTTTCCAGGCAAAAACTAAGAAAAAAACCTGTTTAAACACAACAACAAGTGAATAGTGTCTTTAACTTGTATTTATATTACTTTAGGACAAATTAAATTCTGTTTAATGCATAATAATGTATTTGTCTTTAATTTTATCCAGAGTATTCACTATTACCCACTAATCTGCATTGTTTTTTTTTTTAATTGTCTGGCATGTTTGCACAGCACCCGTTCACACGTGTTGAGACACAGCTGCTAGACCCCGCTGAACATACTATAACTCTGTAACAGAATGATAATGGGGAGTCCCAGGGGTGTCACAATAAAGTTAGCTTCACAGAAAGGACCTGTGTGTGTGTGTGTGTGTGTGTGTGTGTGTGTGTGTGTGTGTGTGTGTGTGTGTGTGTGTGTGTGTGTATTATACTGCACTGATGTGTGTTTATGTCCGTGTGTGTAGAGTGGCAGATGTAACTTGGGTCAGGAACAGAAGAGAGACGATAAGACAGCCGGGCTGATCGTAACTCTGCCAACATTGACATTAGAAAGTGCAAAAGGGGGTGGGATGGAATGAAAAAACGCTGCACAGGAATCTGATAAATCGGTTGAATAAATCAGACGGACCGCCCTCTCATCACTGCTCCCAGGAAGCGGAAGTAAGCTCAGCTGCAGCTGAGCTATTGCTTCAGGATTTGATGAAAAGAGACTTGCTGTGTATTTCAGACAATCTTCAAAAGCCACCTAGGCCATCTAAAAGGCATTTTGTCAACACACAAGCTTATTTCTCCACGTCTGATTTGTGATTGTCTCTAAAGAACTCTTATTTTACTAAATATGGTGCATACAAAGGCAAAAATCAAGCTAGGTTGGGTCGTGAGGTCAGTAAAGGTTATGATCCCTCCACACTTTCTTTATAGGAGAGCTGTGAACTCATTGGCAACCGCTTCATGACGGACAGCCCTGTTCACTAGTAGAGGTTGGAAGGGGGCAGGGCAGAGGTTTCAGGCTCTAGGCACGGAGAGCAAGTGACTAATGATTACGAACAAGATTTTACACACTTTTTTTCCTTAAACACCATCACAAAATAAATAAAGAAAATCCCCCTAGAAAATTGTAGATATGAAAACTTTAATTCATATTTAGTAATTTAGTTGCAATACAAAATCCAATATGTACTTTTTCTTAGACCTTAGATTTTTTTTTTTTTTTTTAAGATTATCTCGGTGGCCAACACACTGTTTAAAAGACACTATTCTATTATTTCCCTATGCAATTCTCCACTCTGTCTAGGAACACTTTATCCCCTATAATTAATCATTCCACACTTGTCTGGGTAGCCTTCCACTGTACTCGATGGCACCTGATTAAAAAGGTAGCTGAATGCCAAATTCTGCCACTATTTTGTCAAAGTCAGCACCAAACCACCTCTAAAGCCTTGTCCCTTGTGTAGATGCAGATGGCTCATTTCACCTGTAAGCCATATTGTCAGCGATGCAGACTTGCCCCAGGGGGAAAGGACTCCACTGAATTGGACTGCACATGTGTGGGGACAGTTGGTGGCACTAATTCAACAGTGATGTTTTTCTGGCACGCCACGTACTTTCTGTGGCTCGATTAGCTCTGTGCCAGTGCCATCTGCTCCAATTAGTGAACCTGGCCTTGAATCTAACTCTACCTCTAATCCACAAGGCACCTGGCGCTCCTGTACCTAACGAGCATGTTGTAGAAGAATGTCAGAAAGCCTCTCTGCTTTTCTCACCTGATTTTCAGCTGATTCGAATAAAAATACAACACAAATCCAGATCCATCTACAAGCCACTATTTAATTGAGCATCTAGTCCCTTTACACTTCTGTCTAACTAGATGCACTTTTTTGAATTATATTTTGCTTCGGAATGTATTCTGTTGGATCTGTTCATTTATTAGTTGCTTGACCTTGACCTATTACTAGATTTGCTTATTTCTCTTGCAGTGTATTAACTAACTAGACCACAGGGACATAAGCAGAACACATTTCATGCGTTACTGTTAATTTTGTAAATCTGTATTTTTACATTATACATATAAAGACCATTTTAGTTGCTTTTTAGCTAATCATTTACTAGAGGCTACAAACTCTGTCAATAAAAAAAATCTTTTCACACAGACCCAGTGGAATCCTTCATGCAAATGTGTGTAAATGTATGCTTTATATGTGTGTATACAGACAAAGGCTGGGTTCAGTCTTACTCCTGTGTCACTGAGGACCAAACTAAAAGGCAGACGGCATCGTAAAAATGTTTCTAAAGCACACACACGACCTCCTGTGCTTATTCACTTTTTAAACATTCAGGATGAATACATTCATGGCCCACGTGTTGTTGGGCTGTCTCAGTATGTGTCTCCCCATTTCTCACACTCACTCAAGCCAAACACACACACCCACTATTGACCACATTTTGCATGCAACATAAATCAGTGTTTTATAAATTGAGAATGAATCACTTATATTCAGAAAAAAAAGCATATATTATATAATGTGACACATAAGTCTCAGTATGATTTGTACATGAACACATGACATTGAACAGTTTCATTATGTGATTAGAAAAGGTAAAAGAAAGATGTAAAATTACTCACCTGCATCAAAGTCTGTGGGGGCAGGACAGAGGGAGGGAATCGTGTATTGTAGACAGAGACAGAGTGAAAATATAATTAGTAAATGTTTTTTGTTCCATTTGCAAAATAGTGCATGATACTTCTACACTATATGGACAAAAGTACTGGACCGTCTGACTTTTGCTTCTATATATGTTTTTTCCCTGCAATGTTACAGCAAAGATGAAGGCATACAATTCTATAGTGTCTCACTGTATACCGTAATATTCAATTTTCATTTCACTTGTTCCAGGTAACCTGAACCACCTACACATAACAATGTCCCTGTACACAAAGGCAGTTTCATCAGTATATATAGTTTATATTGGTTGGAGTTGAAGTTTTAGCGCTCTGACCTCAAATCTAAAGAACACCTTGTCGCAAAATGAGCTGGTTGTACAATTTCCTGGCATATGTACGTTCCATCAGGGGCATGGGGGTTTTTCTCTGGGTTCTCCGGTTTCCCCCGGTCCAAAAACATGCACGGTAGGTTGATTGGCACCTTGGAAAATTGTCCCTATTGTATGAATGTGTGTGAATGTGTGTGTGTTTGTGTCCTGCGATGGGTTGGCATTCCATCCAGGGTGTATCCTGCCTTAATGCGCATGGACGCCTGAGATAAGCACAGGCTCCCCGTGACCCGAGGGAAGATCGGGTATAGCGGTAGAAGATGAATGAATGAATGAATGTACTTTCCACAAGGGATGTAAATTCACCTGGGGAAAGTTTTTTTTTGTTAATTGCACTTTGCCTCAATGGTGGCATGGAGCTCTAAAATGAGAAATGGCACTTTTATATTCAAAAACTTTCCTATGATTTCATCAACAAACAATTCCAAGGGAATCTTTGCTCCTTTTCAAAAATATAATAAGAATCAGGGGATTATCGGATTTTAGGGGATTATGAATCCATTCTGAAATAAAATAGAATGATAGGAAATTGGTAAATATCAATGGCTTAGGATACCAATGCCCTGTTGGCTAGATATGTGCAAACATATGGTCAGTGCATGGGTGGTAAATAATGTGGGCATGTGTTTGCATATGTGTGTGTGTGTGTGTGTGTGTGTGCATGTCTGTGTCAGTGGCCCACAGACCCCAAGCTAATCAAGGAACTCTGTTGACCTTCAAAAACAAATGAGTCAGAGATCGGTCACATGATCAATGAGTGCCATGATATCAGATACATGTTGTCATATATGTGATGTGTGTTTCTCATAAACACCAGTGTGTGAGGGAAGATGTGTGGCGCTCACCCGTTGTTGGATGACGGCATGCTGGTGCTCCATCACTCTCTTCTCCATGGCCGAGTCAATCACCAGCTGATCCAGCTGTAACGAGGATACATACAGCAGATGAGAAAAGTCCCAATAAATCATACATTGCTCCAAAGCTCACACACACACACACACGCACACACATATATATGTGTATATATATATATATATATATATATATATATATATATATATATATTATATATAGATATATATACACACACACACACACATATGTAAGTATTTAGTATACATATAAGTATTTATAAGTATATATGTATATTCAGGGTATTTTGGAGCTATTCTTCTAACCCAGATACTAGAGACTGCTTCACTAAAGACTCCAAAAGCACTGTGGTATAAAATGTTTTTTTGCATTATGTATAACCCTATAAAGATGAACACGAAATATTTGCTTTGCACAAGCCAAATCAGTTTTTCACAATCTATAGCATATGGCAGTGTTTGGATTATCTGATCTACTCTTACAATGTACTGTGTAATCCTCCACACATGAGCTGGAGAAACTGCCAGCTGCCAGATTACTCCTTCTTTAACTCATTAGACCTGTGATGGGATGTAATGCATGCAAATTACATAAGACACGATGATGGAGCACCTCACCTCAGCAGCAAGCTTTTTCATGTATGGGTCGAGTTCATCCAGAAGGTTGTAACCCTGCTGGAACAGAGAGTACTGTGCATGCATGAAGGACAGCATCTATGAAAGACAAGGAAGGAAGGATCAGAAAAAGAGACAGGGCAGTGGTGACTGAAACTGTGAAGTCCCCTACTTGTAATGTACATTTAACATTTATGTGGAGTCAAAAAAAAAAGTATTTACCGAGTCAAGGATTTCAAACTTCTTTTTGGCCTGTAAGACATTGATCTAGGAGAAATTATATTTGTAAGACATCTTAGTATTATGCAAAGAGAATGGCATTACAGTGTAATTTACGAATGATACAGTGCCACTCAGTGGAGCTAAAAAATATTGCAGATTCTATGAATCTATTCACTCAGTACCACTCAGCCCAATCCCCATTTAGAAAGACAGTGTAAACTGTAGGTTTACCCTGAGCAATAATGTTTCTAAAGAACCTATAGAATAAGTCTAAGGGCAAATTAAATGAAAATTAAGTGTACTTCAGTGCAATGCTTTCATTAATTCACTTCTGATTCATTTTAAACTAAAGCTATACATTCCCATAAAAATGTAACATTTATTTTACTGTATTGTTTTCATCTGGAAAATCAACAGCCTACACTAGACAGTATTAAAATACTAGACAGTGTTTTACTACTGGTAGGAATATTAAGTTTCCTTATGTCTCATCACTGTTACCATGGAAACACTGAAAATACTGACCTTCATATGGGTGCATGACAAACCATACTACTAATTTCAGAATAAATCCTGCCTTATACATACTGAACACCTGATGTGCCTAATTACCTAATCATTCAGGTTTACATGGTTTATACTGTGATACCATAACACATCTTCTTTGCATTGCCTACGTTTTTATTTGTATTTTGCTCAGATACATCATTCCTTTCTTTGTTTTTTTGGCCATAGCTATTGTTATAACCTTGCGATTTGAATGTTGTTTTGGGTTTGTTAAATCTATCTACCCACAAGTCCTCAACCATCTCCCTCCAGTCCAGTTTCTTTACAGTATAACAAGCAAGGCATGAATAAAAAGGCATTAATTTATTTATTATGTCAAACATTTACACAAAAAAATGCCTAATTTTTAATGCCTTATTTTTTATATGTTTTTCTTTTTTAATACTTGATTTACATTTGTGCCTTGTTGGGATGGTTACTTACCTGTAGCACATAGTCGAGGGCTAGTTGTCTGAAACATTTCCTGGTCACGACAAGCGAGCTGCTGGCTTCTTCCACCTCATGTGGCTTGTTGCGAGGAGCCTGGGCATTTTTTACCTGAGCTATCTCCATGTCCTCTCTCACTCTATCAAATTGCTTCTTTGTCTCCTTAAACTTGCGCACATCTCTACATAGTAGAAAGCAAGAATTGTTAGAATAAAACTAAATAATTGATCATAGTAAATAATAAAAAAAAGTGTACTTACTCCTTGACAAACGTGTGCAACTGCTGCTTAATAGACCGCTGTGCCTGATCAAAGAGGATCTATAAAAAACAAAGGAAAATGTCAGATTGTCTTTCATTTAAAACTATAGATGCAACTGGAGCAAAAAAAAAAACATCTCTCTGGGACCATCATGATAAATACCAGTTGTTCTTCCAATACACATGACCCTGGGTTTAACAATTAGGGTGATAAATTGTACAGCTCAGTGGGCCCCAGGCTGTACAACAGATAAACACATACAGGACATGAACAAACACACATACATACGAACACTAGATGGCAATGTTGCATTTGCAAAACAAAGAATGCACTAATCCTGACACACCTATTTACACCCCCACCCACTTCTCCTCGTTTATTTATTACAGCTTTGTATCACTCTCTGTTTGTTAGTCGACGTGGATGCATGGAGTAAAAATTAATACAACTGGGTTTATTTGTCTAAAACGATGTCTCATTTAAAGGCACATAGTTAAAGAAACAGACAATAATCTACACTAAACCAAAGAAGACAGATGTTTAAAAAGTCTCCATGAGTGATATCAGTGAGTGAAAGCAGGAAGCAAACATTAAAATCCAATGTAATCAGAGAATTGTTGCCAGAAATTCAACAAGGCAAAACCTTGGCAAAAGCCTATTTTATATTTTATTTATTTTAAAGAGGATATTTCAGACTAAACTAGAACAACAACAAAAAAGGGACTTGGACTTAATGGTAGCTTGCAAATACTATAACAATGCAGGGTTTAAAAAGACAAGCTGATGCCTAAACAACATAGGATAATAACCAATTGTATGAGCGTGTCAAAAACAGGACCAAGATGTAGGACCATCACACTCTGTCTCAGAAGGGGAATTCCTGTCACAATATCATAATGCTCTTAAATAAATGAGACACAATAGGATACAATTCAAAAGGATAGACATTTATTGGGAGGCTGACATCATATATGATGTATGCTCTTTTCCCACTTTTTAAAAAGAATTGCACACATGAGAATTATATCTAAATGATCAGTATTGTAAATAAAGCTGAAGTGCATAAACTCACAGCATCTTAACCTTCTCTATGTGTTTACATTTACGATCCTATACTAAAATCAGTTTTTCTCCTTATACTACACTAGAAATAGCCCAGGAGATCTGAAAATGGTTGCTTTCAGTTTCATTTAATTAGCCGGTGTATGTGAATGTGAGTAATTAATTTTCCTTCCTGCTGTGCGATTACGTCAAACAACGCCGGCTGGGTTTCCGATCCAATTTCAAGCTCTTTAATGCATGTACACTAATTTATTCATATGCTTCCTTCATCTCTTGCTCTCTCCTTTATAACCTTATGCCATGCCCTTATGGCTCTCATTATATGCAAAATAGAGAAATCCGCTGAAGAGCACATCCACTGAACCACATCTAGTGAGAAAAGAGAGGACGAAAGAGCAAGTTTCATTGTGGCCTGCAGCTTAAAGCTTGTAGAGAGTACACCAAGACTCCTTAATGTAGTGCCAGGGCATTGATAGGCTACAGCAATGCGGTCGCTCAAGCACTGCACTTACAAAAAAAGGTGCTTTCACAGAACCTTAAGTGAGCTCCACAAAAAAAAAGAGATAGACAAGTAGAGAGAGGATGGGATAACTGGAGACTTAAAGGTTAAACAGGAACAAAAAGACCTAGAAATGTAAGATCATTGCATGATGTTCCAGTGCTACCCACATGTACACACCAATCCCAATCTAAACATTAAAGCAGAAAGCTGTTTAGCTGCAAACCTGGAAGAAAATTCACCTCAACACAGACTCTTACTAAACTCCATAAGGAGTCTTCTAAGTCAAACATGTAAATGACAAACAGTCCACTCCAGTTTCACTCTTTCAGCCAGTGTTTTGTTTTCTTTGGTTCTGGAAACAGCTTCATAAAGCTGAAAAATGGCCTTTCGATGCCTGGAGTTTACTACATGCACCGTACAGTCACAGCTCCATGAAGAAAACACAGAGCTGGCTATGATAACAAAACCTCAGGACTCCCCGTCGCAACAAGATGTGAATTCCAAACCTGGAAAGGTCACGAAAGTCCTGAGAGCAATGTTAAAACTTCTTTCACAATGTTTACTATGAGAAACCCTAAAACTTACACCCTAGACTCGAAAAAAAAAGGCCTGTGACATAATTATGAGCCTATTTGAAAGGCAGCATTTTTATTTATTTTTTGTTATTTTGCGAGACCTCCATGGTTCTGTGAAATTCAATATTGATTAGCGGGGATCCGAACAACACAGCAAGCTGTTGTAAAACAACACCAGCTTGGACTGTGGGAGTCTTCCTGTTGGTGCGAAGATGACGGCTGTGCGGGGTAAGTAAGAGCTGATGTTATGCAACCGGTCCCTCTGCCACCGCAGACAGTAAATAAACCAAGATCGAGCACTGATCCCGGTCATGATCCGGGCTCATCTTACACCCCTGATCTTGGGATTGGAGAATCGACACACTTAATGGCATGAATGAAAGACTGTTTGGTTGAGTGTTAGAAAAATGAAGCAAGGACTTGCGCAACACTCCTGACAAGTATTAATGTGTACGGGAAACAAAAAAAACGAGTGTGGGGAAGGGAGATTTTTTCTAGACACACTCTTTCTTGTGCAGTGTATACACCCATAATACCACCAAAAATTATTTATGAAACACCCTGAAATTATCCTTTAAAAGCCACTTTCACCCCTTTCTCGTGACATGGTGCACTAACATTTCCACAAAACAATAGCATGTAGAGATAAACCAGCAGCAGAGAGCAAATTTTACCAGCCGAAGCAAAAATCTTTAGCGTTTACATAAAATATGGCCTTGACTTACAAATTCTTATTCTTTTTTTTTAATTCTCATTTTTCTTATACCAATGGAAGCAGTAGGTCAGTGTTTAAGGTTCTGATTGAACGACTGGAGGGTCAAACCCAGTAGGTTCAAGCTTGTCCCTTTATTTACAAGCATCCACTGTTAAGGGCCTTAAGCCTCTGTGCTACAGGAGTGCTGTATCCTGGCTGAACTTGCTCTCTACCTCTACTGTAGCATCCTAACATCACTGGGATATGCAAAAAAAAATATAAAGCACTATTCCCTTTATATCTGCTCAAAGCCAATATTCTTCTCATTCCAACTAATTTAGCCTCATCACTAATTGTTGAAATGTTTTTTAAAGTCAATTTCATAACCATCAGCACTGTTCTTCAGAGACATTAAAATGATTTCATTTGCTCGTCTGAGTTAAAAAATAAAAAAATAAATAAAAGGTCAACAAAACTTATATCCGGCCCAAATACATATAATCAACCCTATTATTGTTTTGTAGCTTTTGGTTTTTTTTTTTTTATGTGGACACTATATTACATAAATGAAGCACAACTTATAACTTACTTACACAAATTAATTGCACAATATGGTAGTGTATAGAGTTTGGCTTTAGAGTGTTTCTCTGTAAGCTCCAGGGTTTCTGGTTCTTGGTTGCTGGGTTCTGAGCTCTGGTTGCTCTTAGTATGAGTGTCACATGTTCCCCACATGTTCCCATTGGTTTTTATCCATGGATTCTCAGTAACATGGTGGAAATTGTTCTATGCTGAATTGCAAATGTGCACCAGGCATAGCGGAGGCATTATCTTTTACAATTTAGGTGAGGATGTCTCCATAAGTTCTCCTCGCCTCTTCTCATTCTCTTTTTGCAGTATCACAGCCTGATACGCAACAGCACTGTTAGCTAGAAAAGCTTCAATTTGTCTTTTCTAGTTTTGTACAGCCCCCTGTGTTTTAGGTCTTATTACTCTGTACACCTTTGTGGTGGTGAGGAGAAAGAACAAATAGAGAAATCGCATTTTCTCATGTGATATATGCTGAATACGCTGTGATCTATATCCTCAAAATCAAGGGCTGGACACCAAGTTTCAGATCATTCATATGCACACACACACACACACACACATTTTCAGCCCTCCTGGTGTGAAAAAGACATCAGGTTGCAAACGGGGTCTTTGATTTATGAGGCAAAGGAATTAGATCTATTGCAAACTGCCACGTGTGTGATTTACAAAGTAGTAGGTTAACTGCTCTGACCAGCGCCAGAGACATGAGTGAATTAAACTGATGGCCTTTTTGCTATCAGAGCATCTGGCCAGAAAGGTGACAGCGAACGGGATTAAGGAATAACCATCGATCATTTTGTAACGCAATAGCTCAAACAGAGTTTAGACAAGCAGTGAGCTGAGACAGAAAAGCTTTGCGGAGGTCATTGTCATCTGGCCACTTGAGTGAAATCAAAGGGCAGTGATGCCGGAAACACATTCTCATAACGTTGAGATCCTGAAAGCGTCACGCCTCCACGCTCAGCCTCAGGAATGTACCATCTTCACCGCATCTCCACCAAACTATTTATCGCAGAAATAAACTCGGTCCATAAAAACAACACAATGGTGGCGAAACCACATGGGAAACTATGGTGCTAGACTTGAAGGAAAGAATCAGCAGTTTTGGGACTGACAATTAAAAAAAGCCACAGGCCAAGGAATTTCCTCTGCTCTGGAAAAGTCAGACTGCATTATTGTGGGTATGTGTGTACTACAGGTATATGTCTTTTTAGGGAATTTATGAAAAAACACCCCTCTCAATGGTTCTCAGTGGATTTAGATGAAAGATTAAGGGGAAGAAAATGCCATTTGTCATTTGAAACCTATATACAATCGTTCTCTCTTTCTCTCTCTCGCTCTTTCTCTCGTGTAATGTTTCTAATTATGTCAGTTCTCAAAAACAGGAAATAGACGTTCTCTGTGTCAGCAATATATTCTATATTGACTTCCAGATTAAAGGATTGCTCAGCTTTCACTCGAGCACATAAAAGGCTTCATAAATTGCCGAAACAAAGGATACGTAATACATCATCTTTCTATCAAGTTTATCAAGATACACCATGATTGCTTACAAAGTGGTGGTTTATTGAAACCATCAAAGGTAAAACGATACCTTTTAACGTTATAATTAACATTTTGCAACCTTTTCGTTATAACTAATGGGTAAAAGATAAGACTTACATCTTAATCGAGAATCAACCTTAAATTAACAGATTGGTTTTCATGATTTATTAAAAACAGAGAAACTATGTGTATTCCACTGGGGTGGAATTACACGTGGGGTCACGCTCGTTCATCAACTCCATCCAAAGGTTACTTGGGGGGAAAAAAACTGATTCATCTATAACATTGCAATCAAGTATCAAAACATGCTTGTTGTCTCAAAGTAAATCTTTTCTCTATGTGCATCACACACTCAATCCAGTTAAGTACTCTGTGTCTCACAATTTGGCATTATTCCACCCGCAAGATTCATCTTCCAAAGCTCGAACGAAGAATTGTACTGGAAAATATTCTACACTGAACCTGAATTTATAAATGTGATCGGGGATCGGGGAACAATCCCTACTTTTGTTCCTTTTCAATAAGTACTTTTATCGAATGGGATTTGGAAACACATCATATGGGAATGGGAATATACCCAGGATGTCCTGCCATTTGGGTGAATACAGACATACTACCCCCTAGATTCTTCAGGGGGTGGTATGAAGCAATCTATCAATCCACATGCTGCCGTATTTTGGGAGGTTGGAGGAAACCTGAG
This sequence comes from Kryptopterus vitreolus, assembly GCA_030449085.1. NCBI lineage: Eukaryota > Metazoa > Chordata > Actinopteri > Siluriformes > Siluridae > Kryptopterus > Kryptopterus vitreolus. The sequence goes on along the minus strand of JACRUU010000013.1, from coordinate 6,585,435 downwards.
AACCCTGTTGTAACCCACATGGGCATAGACAGAGCATGTGAAACTTTGCAAAGTTTGTATTGGTCTTGGATCTGTTTATGCAAAAAAAAAGTTACATTTGTGGAAAGGAAAAAGTTTTGGGGGGTTAAGATAATGTAACTTAAATGCAAAACAGACAAGAAACCTATCATAAGTAGAAATGTGTCTATTTTATTTTATTTCTTTGTGTGAATGCTTCAGGATCACTGCATATAACGCTAGATCAGCATAAACGGGAAACATGTGGAACACATCAGGCAGATGTGAAGTGAAACGCTGCATGTAAAGAAATTAGGCTTCTCAGGGGGTTGAATTTCAGCCTGAGCAACATGGTTCCATAGCACCGTACTCAGGAGACAAGCTCGCCTCACAGGAAATGATGGACCATTATGACTTTTGGATTGGAACGTAGTGTATGTATGTGAATCGGAACACATTTTTTCAAATTAAGGACGCATGTGTGTGCATTATGGCGACCGAGAAAGGGGAGCTCGTTCAAATGACTCACCATGTGGTAGTTGACTATTTCCTGAAGGCTCTCTCCACATTTCTCCAGAAACTCCTGAAAAACACAGACAAAAAGATCACATAACTCTTGGGAGGACATATTGACATCTTTATTAGTTCATTGTTATGCATTGCTTTGTATTTTTTTTAGAAAATGGAAGCAGGGAATTGTGAATGAACTTACTGAGATCATTTCCTCCTTGCAGTGGTGCGACAGGTCCCGAATGCCATTGATAAGGAGTTTATTAGCATTGGTGTATGCCCGGCCGGCCTCGATCATTCCGCTGCACAGCTTCACCAGCTGATGGAGAGAACGGACAAGGTTTTAAGGGCGGTAGAGGAGAAGGAGAATTGGGGTCGATGCAGAAATGATAGTATCCCTTAATGTGTTTGCTCCTAGGGCACTCTGCAATTATCACCTCACAGCGTGTGCAAGTGCTCGCATAAACACAAACCAGTCGATGCTGATTAGGTGCTAGCCTGCAGTGTGGGTTAATACACTTTCACACACACGAGCACAGCAGGAAAGGCTGTTCACACAGACAAGTCACATACAGGTTATGTCAAAGGCAGCCTATTAAAGCATACTGCCAATATAATTAGTTTGGGTTTTTTTTTATTACTTTTTATTTATGTATTTCTTCATCATTTTGGTTAGAAGAGTTCAGTGTAGCTCCTTTGGGTTGAGGATCACCACAGTAGATCATCTGTCTCCATATCATTCTAGCCTCTACATCTGCCTCTTTCAAATCAAACGCCTTTTTGTCTTCCCTTACCACATCCATAAACTTCCTTCTTGGACTTCCTCTTTTTCTCCTGCGTGGTGGTTCAGAATCCTTCTACCAATATATCCCATGTCCCTCTCTTGCCCAACCCATTTCAACCGCAACTCTCTTACTTTGTCTCCAAAATGTCCTACATGTGCTGTCCCTCTAATAAACTCCTGTCTAATCCTGTCCATCCTCGTTACTCCCAATAACAAAGTAGAAGTTCCTTCGTTCTGCGCTTGTTTCGTTTGGTTGCATAAATGAATCATGAATCCTGTATTCTGAGTGTTATTTGAAATAACAACTATGCAACCACATCCAAAAGCCAATAACAGACCACTGAAACCCTGTATCTGATTATCATGATTTAAAAGCAGGACATTTTAGAGCACATGCATGAAAACTGAGCTCTTCGATTAGCTTGCAGCATCCTGATGAAATTATTTCGGCCATCAATCTTTCTTAACCACTGGCTGTGGCTGTGAGGCAAAACCAATTACATCGATGTCACTGCCATGCAATCCCTATACGTCCTCCTCCTTATAGACCTATAAATTAATAACACGTACAGCAGAGTGGGAAGATTTCAGTGCGCCACCTGTCTCTTCACAAACCAAAGTCAACTTGGAGTCATCACTCTAATTGCGTTAGTGGAAAACTGGATTGGGAGCACGCAAGCAAAGGGAGCTAAGAAGTAAATAAAATGGATGGGGTAAATGAAGAGAAAGAAATAACAGCTACATGTGCCAGTTCATAGCACGTGCAAGGGCTTCACATTAGGCGTAGATTTGTGTAATCAGGATTTACACTGTCCAAAGTGCTTCGGAAAGACCCAAAGCTAACTCATCTCTCTTCTCATCCTCACTAAGCTGCTGCAATCTCATCCAGGTTTCCAACCCGTGCCTTTTCAAATCTGATATTATCCTCATACAACCATGCTTTTCAATTATTCACACATCAAAAAGCCCTGGTACATACGAAAACAAATTAACACCAGGTTTCTATATCTGCATTCATATAAAAAGTCTGAGATATTTCGACCGTTGGTCGCTGTGATCTCACGTGCCTTGTCGAGTTTGGCCTCGATGTCGACCACATCTGTCTCCACCTCATCGATGTTCGCTCTGTAAGAACAGAAAGAAAAAAGAAAGCACACACATTCTTGTTAGGAATCATCATGATACTGCGAAACAGCTGTAGCCCCCATGAGGCCCTGCTTAATTCACCGTGATCACAGTTCAACAGTGAAACTCTTCAAATAATAACAAATAATAATGACTCACAGCTAAGAGAAGAGAGGATTTAGGTGTAATTAGACTCAGCATCTCCCTCTATACTATTCGTATACAGTGAAGTATTGTAATTAGTGCTATACAGCTACAGTAAAAGAATAAGAACCAGCGGTGCCATGCAAGAAATATAATGAAACACATTTACACAAATGCTTCTCTCTAAATTCACTCTGTCCATGTATCATTACTTCGCAAACCCAAACCACATAATGGTAAGCATTCTATATACAGAAACAATTTGCTATTAAACATTTTTTTAGATTCTATTCTTTGCATATAACAGTCAGGCTCAAGTGAATTCCGCAGCATTCAGTAGCTACCAGAACACAAAAACACCACTGCATTAGCAAAGAATGACTCAGTAGCTTCCCACTGTAACGCATGTGGTTAAACATAATTAATATCAGTCGATGTTGAGAGCAGTTGGAGCTCAACGGATAACGCTCTGGAGGTTTTGTTTAGAGGATTGTTAGATTTCTCAGCTACATGTGCCAGTGTTCTGCAAAATGCCAAGCATCTGCAAAATAAATAGGAATCTTTTCAAACTTTCATCATAGACTTAGATGCAAAACTGGTCACCCAAACAAAATGTCTGGTTATACTGAATCTTTTCACAATGGATTTAATAGTAGCTGATAATGTGGTGAGCCAAAGGCATTCAACATTGAATGAAATTAATGAATGATGTTAGCCTAAATATGTGATTGCTATCGGACTGGACTAACACACACACACACGCACTGATTTTACAGAAATTACCAAGACCTTAAAACAATAAGAACTAGAACAGGTGAAAGCTCTGCGTTTAGATTTTATTACAGATTATGTGGATATAACTAAACCCGCTGGCCATGTCCAGAACATGTGTTAAGAATATGTGACCCATGTTTATAGTTTATGTTCTAATTATAGTAATTTATACTACCTGAAATTTTTGATTTTTTGATTTTAGTGAGGGGGCACGGTGGCTTAGTGGTTAGCATGTTCGCCTCACACCGCCAGGGTCCGGGTTCGATTCCCGTCTCGGCCATGTGTGTGTGGAGTTTGCATGTTCTCCCCGTGCCTCAGGGGGTTTTTCTCCAGGTTCTCCGGTTTCCTCCCGGTCCAAAAACATGCACGGTAGGTTGATTGGCACCTTGGAAAATTGTCCCTAGTGTGTGAATGCATGTGTGAGTGTGTGTGTGTGTGCCCTGCGATGGGTTGGCATTCCATCCAGGGTGTATCCTGCCTTAATGCCCATAGACACCTGAGATAGGCACAGACTCCCCGTGACCCGAGGGAAGATCGGATAAAGCGGTAGAAGATGAATGAATGAATGAATGATTTTAGTGAGAATTTGTGATATTGTTACTCTGCTAGGTCGAATGGGAACTCCCTATTGATTAACAACATGTTGATACTAACTTTGAGATGTTGCATGATCTTGTTTGTGATTTTACTTACATGAGTTAACTGGAAAGTTTAAACTTAAACCTAAGTGATTATTATTAGACTATTAGACGGAGCAATAATGCTGGTTACCATGGTTTAGGATAATTTCTGTACAAATGTATAGAACAGGTGTAATTAATAGTTTAATAAAATAGTTTAATGCATAGTTTAATAAAAATTTAAAGTGCTGATTTCCACAGACATCCATTGTGTCTATGAATCTGGTTTCAGATCTGTGATGTAACAAATAACAACTGAAATAACAAATAACAAAATATGACTTCAAACTCATTTTTTATCTAAAGCACCTTCTGACAGAATATCTCCAGTTCTTCACTTCAGTCACCCATGTTCTCATTCTCTGAATCCAAGTAGTTTACCTCAAATATGGATGCACACAAATATGGATGCACATAAAAACACTTACAAAATGAAGGAATGTGTGCACTCAGGGGTTGGATAGAATGGCAACTCTGTAGGATGTGGTGTGGTGGTTTCTCCTACCTCCTAAGTGCACTTATAGTCATGTCTAATCAATAATACTCAGATAATTCTATCATCTTTACTGTATATTTTCAGATTACGGATAGAAATCCTGCACTATGACCTTCTACTGGAAGGTTGAGTGATGAACATAACTGCACAGTGAAGTACAAAGTTTATAGCAGGGCCCTTTACTCCTAAGTGCACTAATTATCCACACAGCACGACCTCAAAAGTCAAGACTCAAAATGCAACTTTTACCGTCAGACAAAATCTGAAGTCTATGGAAGTGGAAGTCTAGGGAACATAATACGTGTAAATAAAATCACTAATTCCTTCCATACATGGGTGACTCTAGGGACAGGGTAGAGAACGCATATTTCTGTCCAATGCAGCACTTCCAAGAGGTGTGGTACTGACGGAGGTATTTTGGCAAATTCCCCAGGCGAAACTTGAATGATCTAGTCTCAATCTAGTATAAAACACTGAAAAATCTAAAATATTGAAGCAATAGAAATAAATCAATAAATAAAATCCTCACTCCCAGCTCAAGTAGGATTTAGTGGTCGTGGCCTTTGCTGGTTTAGCTTTGACATCCAAGACAGCTGAGAATGAGAGGGAAAAGCGGCTTGGAATGCAATGCAACTTGTCAGTTTTGAGACAAGGCTGCATGGATGCTGCATTCCCGCCATTTCTACCTGACTTAGCATAGACAGCTGAGCTGAGAAGACCTCCCTGATTCTCGAAATGCCTCACTAAGATCCTTTCAGTAAAAAGAACAAAAAAACGAGTACATTAGATTTAATAGATTGTATTACAGATACAATACAATATTAATATCATAGTGGTCATATCAGATCTAATATCACCATATAATATATGAGAGCTGAGCTACATATTGATCTACACCAGCTGTTGTCTAAGCCACACAGATCATGTTTCACATACACGGCCTGCTCTAATGCTGTAAGAATGACACAGAGACCATACATTTGAATTTGAAAGGCACATGCCTGTGTGAAAAGCTAGCAAAAGGACAAAGGGTTGATGAGACCGATGATGATAATCGAGGGCGAAGGGTCTACAGATTGCATCTCTGCTTCAAGCGGCATTTTACAGCAACCCAGCCAAACAAGGACTATTCTTAGCCCCATGTGTCTGTATCATATGAGGCTTTTCCAGCTCATCTCAGGCCAAAGCTTGCATATTGGTACAAACCATTAGAAATTAAACAGTATTTAATTATGTTTTTACTTTGAAATGCATCGATTTAACCTCTATACACATAAGCTACATTTTGATGTACATTTTAATATGACATTATTAACCTAAAAATTGTTGTTACCCTTTATTTTAAATGAGTATACATAATATAGATGTGACGACAAGTGATATTTTTTAAAGTAATATTTCAATCCCCGTTTATAGCATACTGTATATATTTAATTTTATCTACTACCATTTTATTTGATCAAACTCTATTGTTCTAAAACTAAAGCGGACAAATGACCAGTTTCTATATATTATGAAAAATTGGATTTGTTCATTTACTTTTCCTTTTGTCCATAAATTTCCTACATGGATATGTTTATTATTAAAACAGAAGTATTATTTTATACTATTTTGTACAATGATGCCAATTATTCACAATATAGTTGATGTTGTGACAGGATGTAAAATAAAATGTAATTCTCAAATAATCTGCCAGGATATTCAGAAAGACACTGCTTCTGTAAAGTAAAACTAATAGGGCTTAATTACCATTTGTAATTTTAACTGTAATTGAAAGAATTTGTTTCATCATCATCAACTGAACAAAAAACACTCAACTGATTCTCTATTAATCTATTGACAAGTACATATTACCAATCAATTGCTTTTTTGCCCTATGTGTGATTTTCATTTCTTCCTATATGTTTATTAAAAGACATGAAACAGCACGCAAAATTCCTTCTGCTCTGAGGACCAGTGTTTATTTTTAAACGTCCTAAAAGTGCTCTCTGTCTGTTTTATCACAAGTTTGTTGGTGGCCCGGGCTAGTATGTTTTTACAGGCTGTTAGAAGAAGGGAGGGAAAGTGTTCATGTGTCCAGTCTCAATGCGAACCCTATGAGACTGATGCAAAATATCCGAACGTCCTTTGAAAAACATTTTGCATTTAAAGCAAACAGTTTACTCAGTACCCAAATCATGCTTTTGCAATTTCTGTTTTGGACAGACTACATAAGTAATTCCCTTACTCTTTCCACTTAATTAATCTGGCTAGATGCCCTTGACCCTTTTTTAAACCGAACACACACATGCATTGTTTATCAGCCCTTCCCCAGGCAAGATCTGACCTTTGAGTCCACCCAAAAATGCATTGTCCCAGTGTCAGCTGAATGTATCCTATACATCCTCTATAGTGGGAATACCAAGAAGCTGTACTGGCGGGGAATGAAGGCAAAACACCTGCCCGTGTTTAAAATGCGCCGTTGTCTCAGTGCGTTCACGTATCCAAAAAGCCTCTGGACCACTGACAAAGCCTGGGCTGTTAGTAAACGACCTCGATTGGCTGAAACAGCGGCTGATTTCATCGGCCTGATGACTGGAGCCTTTAGGGAGAAGGCTGAGCATTTTGCTGCGCATCAATCTATATTCAAATGTGCCTGCTCTTTACAGACCTCTCTTTATGAGCAAGCAAAACAAAATTGACTGCCTTTATGCCTCTAGGAAAAAAACAGAACAGTGGAGCTCTTTTTTATCAGTAGGCAATGCAGACTTGTTTAGAGAGAGTAAACTGACTGGTATAGCCAGTCAGCAAAGTAACAATGTACTTCCAGAATATGTAAGCCAGGCTGTGTAAGGAAGGGTTTACCATTCAGTTTTTGCCACCTACAGATGTATTGTGAAGGTGGTTTCTTCCGTGTTTATTGGCAAAAAATATACATCACTACATATGACTTAACAAATAAGCCACGAGGTCATCGCCCAGGTGTAGTAAAAAGAAATGGAATAAAAAAAAGTGTTGGTGTGAGAATAAATAAACAACAAAAAGACTAATGTTAGGGTGTGTGTTTGGGAGAGTATTGTCCCACAATGAATGAATAGTAGGAGGAGTAGCACAGAACGAGTGGGTACTTGGCTAGTAGTTATACCTGTTTACAAAATAAGGTGTATTTATTGGTTGTTGTGTTGCTATGAGTGAAACCAGCAGTTCTGCCTACGAAGGTTTTATAGCATGGTGTGCAATTCCTGTCTATATTTTAGCGAGACAAATAACCATAAAGCTGAAAGAACAATATCAACTTCTGGCCCTTTATATGAATATGAAAACACATTTGTGTGTCTAGTAATGATTTAGATAAGGTGAGATAGGTGCAAATCATGTTTGATTATGTGCATGGGGTATATCTGAGTAGAAGGATGTATCCAACTGTCAGAAGGAAAATAGAAGGGAAGGGAAGACATGCAGATGGTTTGAAAGAAACAGATATAGAGAACGGAGTGATATGGAGATGGATGATCTGATGTGGTGACTCTTAAAGGGAACACCTAAAAGAAGTATTAATGATTTAGTGTAAAGCCTACAAATTGTCCCATGAGCATTCCTGTGACTATCTGAGTTTAGCAGTGTGAGAGCTGTAAGCTGTATTTATAGTACAAATGTCCAATTCTCAATATTATTCATGGACAATCCAGAATGTTTTGTTCAGTCACCTGACACACTTGGAATGAAAGTAATCATACCTGTGCTAAAAATGATAATTTCATTACAAAAATTTTTTTATTGACCTAGATATCAAATATGCATAGACTTCCATGTTTAAATATGTCATATTTATAGTAAGAAGAGGACAGGAGTCTTCACCTGAAGGTCAGGAAATAGTATTTTGGTTTGCAGACTTGCTTTTAGACCAAAGTGGATTTAAAAATACCCTTGCCTCTGCATATTTTAAATGTCTCACCCCCCTCACATCACCCTCTATTTCTGGGCACAGAAATAGCATTTGAGCAAGAACAGGAAAGAATACATCCAACAAAATTAGCAATATGGAGGTGGTACTGGCATAACCCGGAAAGTTGAATCCACTTATCTTCCACCTTAAAAACATGCAGAAGTTTAATCTTTTTTGATACAGATGTCTTAATGTTTATTTTCCCACTGATACTCCTTCCCAGAGTTACATAAAAAAAAGTGAATCAGACTATTTTATCTGTAAAATGTAATCACTATTGTTCTCCCTAAAGTCACTCAAGCCAGATGGAGTGCATAATGCCCACATTCTGCCAACTGGCCATTTATCAGATGTGTGGGTTTTTTTCTTTATTTCCTTTTACAATGCAAAAAAATAAAAATAAATTATGTGAATGGAGGAATGGGAGAAAATTCGGCCAATTACGTCTCCAAGGAGGACTACTCATTGATTTGTTTTGTGTATTTGTGTTTTATCGAGAAAACAGGTTGCACACCTCCACACATGGAACATGTTTGTTCTGAAATGTTCATCACTTCCTCTAAATGTTTTAACACTTGTTGACGTCAATTCAAGGACAAAGAGATGGCGTGAAAGTTAATCATTCGGGAAAATAAAATGAATATTGTGGGCCAAACAACTGGCATGAAAAGCGGCTAGAGCACTGTATTCATGTCCAGAACCCTTCCTTGACCCTGATCTTATCTAAAGAGATTGAAAATGAAGTAATTAAAAACCATTCCGTATGATAATTAGATGTATTGTTCTCATAAAAGTAACTCTAAATGAGAAATAGAGCAGTCCAAAATGACATCTTTACTCTGGAATATATGGTACTGTAGTCTCTCCACAAGTTACACCACATCATGCCATCAAAGCTTTTTCCAATTAACGTCACACTTCTTGAGTTCACTGCGACCACAATGTGCAATTTTACAGCCAGAAACCTGCGTCATGAGATAATGAATAGGATCTGACCCATGCTCCTCAGCAAGAGGCTGGGAGTCTCCCTGCTTGTTGGATTGCACACAAACTACAAAATGCTAACCACAGCAAGCAACAGGACACAGAGGAGAGAAGCCATAACAGATGTTTCTCTTACACTGTACAAAATGCAGTTAGGTGTCATACCATAAAGCATAAAGAGCAAAAAATCAGTTTTCCATACATCTTCTAATGACTATCCAGGCAGGATCCATAGTTATGAGGAGAAATGGAAACCTTTTTACTATGGCACAAGTTAAAGTGCGCATTAAAAAATGCGAAGTTCAGAGTCATTCATCAGCAATGACTCACCTGTCACTAGATTTACACTGAGTATGGATTGAATGGAGGGATGGTGATGATTTCTTGCACTTTTCCTTGTTAGCTAAATCATAGAAGGGGGAAGAGAAGCAAAAGGAAGTGAATCTTGTCAAACATAGCCTAATTGTCTATGAGAACCTTGTTGCTGGGTTGTATGCAATATTTCTCTCCACGTCACACTATACTGCAAACAGTCTGAACAGACAAGATAAGTAACTGACAGAGCCAAAAAGAGATTTACAAAATAGATCCCTCAGGAGTAATGTATTTATTTGAGGGATAGCTGGGAGAAAAGCCGCACTGGCGTGCCCATACGCTGGTCTTGCTGAGACCTAGTTTGGTTTGTTTTGGCTTTAGACTTTTCCTTAGTAAACTGGATAGGGTTAGAAGAAAACAGCACCTTTTCCCTAAGCCAAATTAATGCTCCAGCCAAGAATAAAGTCTACTCACTGCATGATTTATAGGGCATAAATAACAAACCCTCAACTTCTATTATAATTTTAATTTGTTATCCCCTTTCAATATTTAAGATAGACTTGTACATCTCAACCTCTCCCCATGTACATCATGAGACTTCAGAGACGTGATACGAGCTTGCGTTAAATCCTAAGGTAAGCATTGAAAAACTTAATTGTTTGCAAATCTTAGTAATTCCGCAAGCTTGGATTCATAACCAGTCATAACCAGTTTGCGCAGTCTTACGCCGTGACTGCGTGGTTGTCACACGGCATGCTGTGTATGGCTGTGTGCTAGCTTTCTCATGATCATTGCAACAAGATGCATTCCTTTCCCTTCTGTAATTGTGCTAACACAGTATAAGATATGCAGCTGAAATCCCGACCATGGCTCCCTTATATAAGCGACCATTTTTCAAACATCCAGTAATATTTGTGCAAATGTATTTCTGGTTTCTCTCAGATATGAAGCAAAAGCATGCAATGAATAGATAGATTAGCTTGTCATGTTGGGATTAAACAAATACATCCTTCAGTTTACCCCTGAGAATGTGTCAAATGTATATCTATGGATATATATGTGGGCCTTTCACTTTGTTGTCTAAAAACCGAACACAGACAATATTGTGCAATCTCTTTCAATTAAATCCTCACATAATATAATCAGAGAACAGAATATTCACACATTCTGATCCAGAAATCCCTCAGGAGTTACTTGTCATACACTGTGACAAGTAATAATCCTAAAAGAACACTAAAGTTGCACAACGGCAGATACTGCATTACTTAGATAATGCAATGGCCAGATGTGTGAGGGATTTAATTGCACATCAGTCTTGTTTTGTTTGAGCGTCCCTACCTCTTTCAAATTAAACACTCGAGAGTCCGGATGCTCTCCAGACAAGCGCACTTTACAAGACGACAACTGAGCCAGAATTTCTCACGGCTTATACAAGACGTTGGACCTTCCCCAACTCCACACTGATGGCCAACAGACACAGTAAGAAAAAAAAAGACATCCGAGCACACTCTTTAGCCCTAGAGCCCACGTAAATAAGACGAGAGCCAACAATTTGCATTCGCCACCCAATTTGTATTTATGACATTTGAATGAAACAAGCTGGTCCTGGATCTGCTGAGACAGCCGTCATGACTCTGCACCATTTATATGTGTCAGTCTCAACGGCTAATAGAATCTGTCAAAGGGCTTAAGGAGACTTTTTAAATCTGGTACTAATGTTGCCTCTGGCAGTGGTTAGTCCTTGAAATACAACAAGGCATCTGCAGTTAAAAAAATTAAATGAGGATGTTGTATATGCTATAAAAATAGACACAGCACAAAAATGTGGCTGAGGATATACAGTAGGAAAGCTGTGTATTGCTAATATTTTCCAGAGCACTATGCTGCAGTTTTCAATGTGCTGATTAACTCATCAACCAGTAGTTATTACCGACTAATGCCAAACACGAGTGATACCATACAAAAAGTTATAACAATATTTTAACACATTGCATAACTTCAGACATGAGAATCAGGGCATAGAAACACACAAAACAATTTACAAGTTGCCATTATTATAGCCCACCCGGGTAGAGCTTTCACTCTGATCATAAGGCCAAGACCTGCGGTTTTTGCTCCATATGAGACCAAAAACATGTCTATGAGAGAGAGAGAGAGAGAAAGAGAGAGAGAGAGAGAGAGAGAGAGAGAGAAAGAGAAACTCCAGTGTGGTTTTTCAGCATTTGACTGGAAAGTCCTGGAAATCATCACCTCAAATGAGTAAAAATGAAATACAAATGTGGGTTGGATCAATTCAGCCATTTGCCCCGATCCAATCAAATGGGAATATGTTATAGTAACCTCACTGTATAATCTGCAGCAGAAAAAGATTTGACAGAATATAAAGTTCTTTGTTATTCAAATTCTAATAAAGTTGGGTGTTATTTTTTATTTTCAGGCCAAACTCAAAATTCCTGTCAGATTTCCAAAAGATTTATTTGTGTTAAAGTGCGCATGTTGCTATGAGCTATTTAGTTCAAAACCTGAGTGACGACCACAAAAATACATAAAAGATAAAGCTCACAAAGAGCTGAAAATAACTAAACGATGAGTGAAAGGGTGCCTCCCGGTTTGCTTTTATTTTATGTACAGATATTTGTTCTGGATGGCTTTCTTTACAGGTCATAATACAATTCATAAATTCACTTAAATTATTTTTAAATAGATGAAATGAGTGACTTAGTAACTCAATTATATAACTTAATTGCATTGATCTTAATTGGATTGAAACAATTTTCTAGACACATTCTGTTTGATAAAAGGGACCTGACTGATATAAAAAAGAGAGAACTACAGAAATTACCGGTACTGCTTTTACTGTACAGGAAGACACTTATTGAAAACATTGTCTACTCTCCAACCAAGCATCAGACCCAATTGTCTAGTCATTTATGAACCCTTGTCAGGGAGGTGGTAATTTAGTGGCAAAGGCTCTCGCTTACTGAATGGAAGGTTGGGATTCAAGTCCCTCTATCATTGACTCTTTGGTCCCAAAAGCAATGCTCTTAATCCTCAGTGCTCCAATGGTGCTGCATCATATAACATCACTACGATATGTGTAAAAAGAAGATTTTTACTTTGCTGTAAAGCACACATGAGAAGTATAAAGCACCTTTCTTCTTTTGTTCTTTACCTTTACTGCAGGTAAAAAGAAATGTGACGAGAAATGCTCACACAAGGCCTTTGTAATAATCCTGAGGAACAAAACCACTGCTGCTTTACCAATGAAGTTCTTCTTCATGTTTATCACAAACACCGAGCTCACTGTCAAACAAAACTAGTTCTCCAAAAGGCACATATATAAGTACCTGCTAGAGAAATAGGAGTACTGGCCCTCATGAGGGAGCACTGTAGAGTTCAGGATTTCTGGATCTGTGGCTAATTGTCTTGGCGGGGGTTGTTGTGCTTGGCATAAAGAGCTAGAGCAAACAGATAAGCCGAGACATGTCGTTCCAGCAAATGGGATGAAAAAAAGACAAAGCCAGACACAGAAACAGAAGGAGAAAGTGCAGGGTTACTGTCCAGGTTCTCTCTAAACAGACCAAAGCCTACATGTCTTCTCAAACAAAATGAAAACAGAACCCAGGGAGTAAACTTCTTGAGTCAAGAAGTTGTCCTCCATCAACAGTGCAACATAGAACATTTAATTTAGTCATCGCCTGGAACGGATAGTAATCACAGCCGGCTTGTGTTTTTTCCTCACAAAAGTCATACGTCTTGTGATGACACAAATGGGTGGCACATTTGTTCGACGCCTTAAAGTGATAGCAACAATGGCTCTCTTTTCAAAGCAGCTATTATACATCAGACTCCCCTGCTTTTATGCCAAGTCACTATCGTGCAACATGTGCACAGTTCAACAGCTTTGCTTAGCTACATTTTGGAGCAGTTACTCACATGCAAATTTATCATACTACAGGGACCTACATGTTAAAAAGTATACAGATGTTCCCATAGAAGGGTCTTATGCAGCTGGGGAAATATGTGAAGCACTTTTTTTAAAGAGGAAATGAAGGGTCAGAACATTCACAGCTGTATGTAAGCTGCGTAGACGAAATCGTGGATATGGCTGCACTCAGGGGAGTTGTGTCATAAAGCACGATTTGGTTCATATATAAAACTGAACCAAGGCTCCATCAATGTTGTTTTGTTCAATTTTGTAAATATCAAATGTTAATAAACATACAGAAAATAAATTAGATGGTGGGTAAAATACACAGAACAAGGGGGGACTATTATGACTATGATTATGAAGGATTCACATAACATTCACATCACATTCTTGGCAAAAAATTTACTCTGGGCAGGTTTACACAACCGGCACAGGGTGGTCTCAAATGTACTATGCAATCTTTAACAGACGTCAGTTATATGACCATGTTTATGTGTTACAAGTGTGTTGGGTCAGATAATGCTTTGTTACCATCTTAGGAATGATTCGAGCAGAGGTGGATATATATTTATCCTAACATTTCTTTTTTATTCTCTTTTTATATCTCACTGTCCAGAAATCCATTAAAAAAACTCAACTGTCTAAGCTGGTGTACTTAAGTTTGTATTTACCCTTCATGAATGAATCTTATCCTTATATCGAGACCTAAAGCACTTTTTGTACGTCGCCCTGGATAAGGGGTGTCTGCTAAATAATGCAAATGTAAAAAAAAAAAAAAAAAAATATATATCTATATCTATATATATATATATATATATATATATATAGATTTGTGTGTGTATACATATATATATATATATATATATATATATCTATATATATCTATATATTCTATATATATATATATATAAACAGTTGTGGTACGTTACTTACTTTAACTTGAGTAAAAAAGTGTGATCAGTAGTACATTGGCTAAGGTATAAGGAAGGATAACTTAACCCACTCATAAAGCACTCATCTGTTACATTTACATTCAAATTAAAAACATAATTTTATTAACAAACAATTCAGAATATGAGATAAACCCAGTCTGAAAATAAGATCTAATGTCCTTAATATGGAAACAACATTCTGTGAAATTAAAATGTAATGTTTATTTTAATCAATAGTATAAATGGTAAATGTACATATTTCATATTGAGCTCAAAAAGCATTCCAGAGATTTTAGTAATTGTATTAAAGCCCAACATACAAATACCAGCATGCGATATTGTGGTTACATATTCAATTCTCTCAATCCTGAAAACAGTCCTAGCGCTCTAAGGGACCATGCATGCGCAGGATGGCTAAAGCTGCAAAGTGGCAAATTTTCCAACCTGTAGTCAACATATTTGTACATGATGAGCACCATTTTCAACAATTTTTGATGTCTAGTGACCTTTGGTTATCCCACAGTCTAAAATTGCACCCTAACTTTTCTTTGTTGAAGTTTAGCACATAAATCGGGCAACTCCAGATCACAGGATACACTCAGAATGTCGAAGAAGCCTTAGTCAGCGACTATGCAGTTCAACATTGAAGCCTGCTTTGGCTCTAATATAACAATACTCTTTTCTCCCAAAAGTCACAGCTTTTGCTGTTCACCATCATTTAGGTTTGAACCTGAAGCGAACCAAACCAAACTGAATGTGCTGTATATTGAGCATGCACTTCCGTCCCGACATCCAAATAGAAAAAAATGACTATTGGGAGTTTATAACATGGGTTCCCGCTTGGGCTACGCTTGGGAAATGACTTGTGTAAAATTGATGGTTCCCCAAGCTGTGAAAAATGTGTTTCTGAGGGGAAAAGGGATGTTATTTTATCTTCTGGGTCTCATGAAATCCTTCATTGTTGAATTTTTATTGCAGAGCAGCTCTGAGAACCGAACCATTATTTCAGTCATGACTGTGAGTTTATTGGATTGGATGAGTTTTCTAAAATTTAAGAATTGTCAAGCTTGAACTTATTTTTCTTTCACAACTATAGCTTGAAAAGATCAAGTTTACGAATAATATAAACAGAGCCAGACATCCCCCAGTGGACCTTACTGGGAAAAGCATGGCTGTGAACTGACATTACTGCTGTTATTAATGGCAGTGTTGAAGCTGCACATATTTTCTGGTGTCATTTTAACTCTTGGGTAATAACAGACACGAAAAGCTGAGAATAAGACACACGCATATTCACACTGAAAAGTCTGATTTGTGACAGATATATTTGAGTTGGCATGTCAAACTGAATGTACAAGAATGTAAAAAAAAAAAATTTAAAAGTACAAGTCAAAAGTACCGCTCCTTGAACCGCCACCTTATCGTGGTGGAGGGGTTTGAGTAACCGGATGATCCTAGGAGCTATGTTGTCGGGGGGAAGATGCCCCTGGTAGGGTCTCCCAAGGCAAACAGGTCCTAGGGGACGGCTCAGACGAAGAGCGGTTCCAGCTCCCTTATGAAGAAAATGAAATCAAGGACCGTAACGTCGCCCGGTATGGCGCAGCCGGGGCCCCTCCCTGGAGCCAGGCCCGGGGCTGGGGCTCGAAAGCGAGCGCCTGGTGGTCGGGCCTCCACCCATGGGGCCCGGCAGGGCTCAGCCCGAATGAGCGACGTGGGGACACCTTCCCGTGGACCCACCACCTGTAGGACGGCTCATAAGGGACAGGTGCAATGTGGTTCGGGCAGTGGTCAAAGGCGGAGGCCTCGACAACCCGACCTCTGGACACAAAGACTAGCTCTAGGGACATGGAATGTCACCTCGCTGGTGGGGAAGGAGCCTGAGCTTGTGCGGGAGGTTGAGAGATACCGGCTAGAGATAGTCGGGTTCACCTCCACTCACAGTCTGGGTTCTGGAACCATACTCCTCGAGAGAGGCTGGACTCTCTATTATTCTGGAGTTGGCTGTGGTGAGAGACGACGGGCTGGTGTGGGCCTGCTAATAGCCCCCCATCTTAGCCGTCATGTGTTGGAGTTTACCCCGGTGAACGAGAGGGTCGTTTCCCTGCGCCTTCAGGTTGGAGAAAAGTCTCTCACTGTTGTTTTTGCCTATGGGCCGAATGGCAGTGTTGAGTACCCAGCCTTCTTGGCGTCTCTGGGAGGGGCGCTGATAAACGCCCCGACTGGAGACTCCGTTGTTCTACTGGGGGACTTCAATGCCCACGTGGGCAATGACAGTGATACCTGGAGGGGCGTGATTGGGAGGAACGGCCCCCCTGATCTGAACCCGAGTGGTGCTCTGTTATTGGACTTCTGTGCTAGTCATAGTTTGTCCATAACGAACACCATGTTCAAACACAAGGGTGTTCCATCAGTACACATGGTACCAGGACACCCTAGGGCGGAGATCGATGATAGACCTTGTGGTTGTTTCATCTGACCTCCGTCCGTGTGTTTTGGACACTCGGGTGAAGAGAGGGGCGGAGCTGTCAACTGATCACCACCTGGTGGTGAGTTGGATGCGATGGCGGGGAAGGAAGCTGGACAGACTCAGCAGACCCAAACGTATTGTGAGGGTGTGCTGGGAACGCCTAGCAGAACCCCCTGTCAGAGATATCTTTAACTCCCACCTCCGGCGGAACTTCAACCAGATCCCGAGGGAGGTTGGAGACATTGAGTCTGAGTGGACCATGTTCTCCACCTCCATTGTCGATGCAGCCATTCTGAGCTGCGGCCGTAAGGTCTCAGGTGCCTGTCGTGGCGGTAATCCCCTGAACCCGGTGGTGGTCTCCGGAAGTAAGAGATGCCGTCAAGCTGAAGAAGGAGTCCTTCCAAGCCTGGTTGGCTCTTGGGACCCCTGAGACAGCTGATGGGTACCGTCAGGCCAAGCGGGTTGCGGCCCGGGTGGTTGTTGAGGCAAAATCTCGGGTATGGGAGGAGTTCGGAGAGGCCATGGAGAAGGACTATCGGTCGGCCTCAAAGAAGTTCTGGCAAACCGTCCGGCATATCAGAAGGGGGAAGCAGTGCCCTGCCAAAACTGTCTACAGTGGAGGTGGGGAGCTGTTGACTTCAACTGGGGACATCATCGGACGGTGGAAGGAATACTTTGAGGAGCTCCTCAACCCCGGAGTCATGCCTTCCGATGAGGAAGCAGAGGCCATAGGCTCAGAGGTGGCGTCATCTATCACCCAAGCTGAAGTCATTGAGGTAGTTGAGAAGCTTCTCGGTGGCAGAGCAGTGGGGGTGGATGAGATCCGCCCTGAGTACCTGAAGTCTCTGGATGTTGTGGGGCTGTCTTGGCCTCTGCAACATCGCATGGCACGGTGGGGACGGTGCCTCTGGGGACGGTGCCTCTGGATTGGCAGACAGGGGTGGTGGTTCCTCTTTTTAAGAAAGGGGACCGGAGGGTGTGCTCCAACTATAGGGGGATCACACTCCTCAGCCTTCCTGTGGAAAAGTCTATGCCAGGGTACTGGAGAGGAGAATTCGGCCTTTAGTCGAACCCCGGATTCAGGAGGAACAATGCGGTTTTCGACCTGGCCGTGGAACACTGGACCATCTCTATACCCTCTACAGCAGGGGTGGGCAATTATATTTTCCAAAGGGCCACATAAGAGAACCTGTGGTGTGTTCGTGGGCCGAACCAACAATAACGTTGAACATAACTTATGTTCAATATTAATTTTTTCCACTTGTAAAGAGCGGTAAATGATATCATGATGCATTATGCTACCAAAAGAATAAGGATATTATATTTAGGGAAAAGAAACAAACAAAAATAAACCAACAATGTCAGCGCTGCTGTGCGGTTATACTTTCTTTCTACCGGTCCGTCGTAGTGAAGAGGGAGCTGAGCCGAAAGGCAAAGCTCTCAATTTACTGGTTGATCTACGTTCCTATTCTCACCTATGGTCATGAGCTTTGGGTCATGACCGAAAGGGCAAGATCCCGGATACAGGCGGCCGAAATGATCTTCCTTCGCAGGGTGGCTGGGCGCTCCCTTAGAGATAGGTTGAGAAGTTCAGTAACTCGGGAGGAGCTCGGAGTAGATCTGCTGATCCTCCACATCGAGAGAGGCCAGCTGGCGTGGCTTGGGCATCTTTGTCGGATGCCTCCTGGGTGCCTCCCAGGGGAGGTGTTTCGGGCATGTCCCACCGGGAAAAGGCCTTGAGGAAACCAGAACACATTGGAGGGACTATGTCTCTCGACTGTCCTGGGAACGCCTCGGTGTCCCCCCGGAGGAGCTAGAGGAAGTGGCTGGAGTGAGGGATGTCTGGGCATCTCTGCTCAGACTGCTGCCCCCGCGACCCGGTCCCAGATAAGCGGAAGAAGATGGATGGATGGATGAATGGAAGTCAAAAGTACATGCATTTAAAGCTATCTGAGTCTTAAAAAAAAATAAACTTTGAGCAACAAAATTTTATTATTCAAAAATGATTGGCAGAAGAAAATGAGTTTACATGGAGTGGATAATGTCTGAAAATCAGAAATGAGCGTGCACCACAATACCTAAATAATAACCTAAAGACTAAATGCTGTATGAAAAAAAAAAAACACTGTCATACAAAACTCATCAATTCCTTGTTTGGCTATTGGATGGCTAATCAATGCTGAGTGGCTAGCTAATCATTTTGACCTGTTTATAATCACTTCTAATGGAATGAGAAGTGAAGCGAGAAACACAGAGTGAGAACCTCCATCAATACTATTACATTACTCTCTGACATGTACTTACTGGACATTGAGAAATGAAGACAAAGCCAGAATAGGTCTGGAACAACACTGAGCATTATTCATCAATATTGATCCCTTTAGAAGACACTCTTAAAGGATAAATACATTTACATTTACATTTGCGGTATTTAGCAGACGCCCTTATCCAGGGCGACGTACATAAAGTGCTTTAAGTCTCAATTCAAGGATAAGATTTATTCAAGAAAGGTTAATACAAACTCAAGTACACAAGAATAGACAGTTGCCTTTTTTTTTTTTTTTTTTTTTTTTTTAATGGATTTCTGGACAGTGAGGTAAAAGAGAATAAAAGGAATGTTAGGATAGGTGTTGTTGGAAGAGGTAGGTCTTCAGTCGACGTTTGAATGTAGACAGTGTCTCCGTTGTTCGAATCTCCAGTGGAAGTTCGTTCCACCAGATCGGTGCCAGAACAGAGAAGAGCCTTGAGCTGGCCTTACCTTTTACCCTGAGAGACGGTGGAACCAGGCGAGCAGTGCTGGACGCTCTCAGGCAGCGATAAATACAGATAATTATGCTTTTAAAACCTATATAGAGTCTTCTCCTTTGAATGAATCTTTCATGTTTTATTTGAAAAGTCCTTGAAAGGCATGAACCATTCAACAACCTCATAAAGGCATTATTGTAGACAATTAGAAGAACTATTTCATAATTCTAGCAGAAGCATCTTCGGGCTACAGCTTGTGAGCTTTTCACATTAGTAAGTAAAACATCACTAAGCTGGATGTTTCAGATGTGCAGCACATGGTGCCTATTTAGCCTTGCTCATATTTCACTGATACATTTATGGCCAAAAAAATTAAGCAACAAAAGAAACATTACTGAGGCCTGCATGCAATATGGCTGCACTCTAAACAGCAACACATTTCCTCCATGCAGTGCTGCCAGAACGCCTGAGACTGGTGGTGAGAACAGCTTGACAAGCGAACCTAGTCATTTTGGGTTTTGGGAACTGAAAATGTTCTCTCTACAATTCTGCCAGTCTCTCTAACCACCTTCCCTGAGGTTTCTTGGTCATGCTAAAAATGTGCAAATGTGACGTAAGTGAACATTCTGAAAAGCCTGGGGGCTTTAAGAGGGATTTTAGGGGAAAAAAATGTTTTAAAGGAACTTTGGGTTACCATGTGATTTACAAAGAAATACTGGCTAAAGTAAACTTGTAGGCAATTTGTAGACAACATGCCAGAACAAGCGCTCAAATAGTGGAATGAACACTGCTCAGAGTACAGAGAATGAATCACGGATGTACCATACCATACAAACGTTCAATCTAGCAGCTGGTGGCCAAGATTAAATCCATGCAGAGGTCAAATATGATATTATATAAAGAATACTAACTGTAAAAGACAAGGACGACCACACAGGAGTTTGTGCATTAACTAGAAGCACAAGCAAAATCCACATTATTAACACAGCCATTGTGAATAGCTGATAACCCCTGATATGTCCGAAATTTTGTTTAACTATACCAACAGGCCATTGAAGATCTTTTGTCCTGGATCATTGAAGAGTAGATGCTCAACTGAAAACACACTACTCTCAGCTCGCTAGCTCATCATCACTGTTTGCATAAAATCAGTGTTCCGTTTCAAAAAGGCTTTTAGCGGACTGATTTTGGTTTCAAATTAAACTTTTCCCAAACGTCTGTTTATTCCCTGACCAAATGCAATTTTTGCAAAGATGAGATGAGTCCTCTTAAAAGATTCCTCATAGAAAATAATTCCTTCATAAACATAAGAGATTTGACCATCTCCACAGGTGAAGATCTTATCTTATTCTCAAAGGACATTAAAATCCATCAATATAAGACCTCTGAACTTAGAAATGATCTCATCACTAAAAACAATCCATATAAAACACATTATCCCCAGGGACCTGCGAGATTGAATTGGATTTCAGGACGAGCGCTGAACATAAAACATCAAGCTGGTCCTCCCTGTTTGAATGAAATGCACTTGGGCTTATACAGGATATTTCATTTTCATTTGCTGTCAGGTTGGTTCTAGATTTGTATTGAAATTAACATTATCAGAGAGAAAATGGCTAAAAATCTATATATTTTTATTGGTGCTGCATAATGGAACAAAAATCCAAAATTCACCTTTACACATGTAATATGGAAGTAAAGAAAAAACCCTTTGTTTTTAAAAGAATGGAGGTAGCCTTGCTTGCATGCCTATACCAGCCACCCTGTCCATAATGAATTACAGCTAATTCAAAAGGCAGGAAGTACGACAAACTATTCTTCAACAATGGGGCTTTTAAAAAGAAGATACAGTCATGCGACAAAAAAAAATAGATGAGATCATTCAGCACATGCCTGTACTATGACTCACCTGACAAGCAGTTTTTTTATTTTATATATATATATATATATTTATATATATATATATATATATATATATATATATATATATATATATATGCTACCCTCATACAGTCCACAGTCTGGAGACATGCAGGGATTACAGTGTTCTAACAGCCAAAGCTTAATGCCGCTGAGATCATGAGCCTACTATTCCGGTTCTTCTGTTTCCTTAAGGGTCTATATAAAATACACAGAAGCAGTATTGTTTAGGTAAAGCTGCGAGATGTAGCGTGTGGCAAAGAGTGGCTCCATGCCAGGTGGTGATTCTCTTTGGATACTTGTGCTTCCTGAACTGTTTTCCAGTTTTTAAAAAAAGTTTTGTTTACAATCATTTCTTTCAGTGAAAATTCCTTTGGTCGGAATACATCTTCTCACCAATTAATTCAGTAGCTGCAATTAATACGGGGGTAGCTCAGTGGTCTAAGGCGCTGGTCTGCTGATAGGAAGATCAGGGATTGAGCCCCGATATGGCCAAGTTTCTGCCCTTGGGTGCTTGAGCAAGGCACTTAACCCTCTGTGCTACAGGGGAGCCGTATCATGGCTGACCCTGTGCTCTGACCACAACAACCAACAACAAGCTGGGATATGCGAAGAAAGAATTTCACTGTGTTGTAATGTATATGTGACAAATCAAGGCTATTCTTCTATTCTATTCTAATAATTAAGAAATTATACTGAAACAGGTAACAAAAAGGTATGTCATTATCAGACTGCACCATGAATAGTACTAGCAACTCAAGGCCACGCACCTGACAGTCCAAGTCCATTGACCCCAAATGCGTAATTATGAGCATAATCATTTCAGTATGTGCATGGGTGAGTCTCCCCATGTAAACAAATTCATTTAATTATTGATTAGCAAATTTAGAACGAGTTTACAACAAATTTAGAACAAGTTGAAAGTCACAATGTCAACATATTTATTACAGCCGTTTTACTTTGTCATAGAGAATTTAATACTAAGTACAAACGTTTGTCCCTTTGTTTAGTATATGTCACTTTTCATTTGTCTTGTGTACTTTAGTTTGGTTCCATTGGTCATATTGGATTTAGAAGAAAGCAAATGCACCAACTTTTATCAACTTCCAATAAGCATGTTGTTTTGTTTTTTTAAATAAGACCAAATCGAAGGAAACCTGGCCAATTCATAAATAAAAATTTCCCATAAAACATCAGTGAAACAAGAAAAAGGCAGACTGAGATACTGAAGACTAAAACTAAAGTCTAAAACATCCAAATCTGGACTACTAAAAAAAGATAAACTCTACTATTCCATCATCCCTATGTCATCAGCATCGAGTGATTACGCACAGAGTGACACATTTCTTGTGCTGCTTTGAAGCTTTCAAATGGTGTCAACATGAAAGGGGATTTCCTGACATTCACAGCGGGCATGAAGCCCTGGTGTTTACACTGAGCAGAATATATTTTAACATGAAAGCCATTCATTTGATTAATCTAGAGCCTCAATGATCAATGATTGTTTTGTGTGATGATGCACAGCTGAGAAATAAAAAATAAATTTCAGATATTTTATAACAATGTTATAATCTGAGAATCTGACTTGGTTTGTGGAAAGCAGAACTCTCTAATCATTGCAATGTTTAACAAATGCGCACATATTGACATATGGTACAGCAATGGATTGGGGCATCTACCTCCGACCTAGGAAGCTGTTGCCATGGCTGCTGGTGATGACAATTCTTATTTCAGAAATTACCTTTTCAACGTTCTTGGAATTATGGACAGTTGGACTTTTAGGAATACTAATGGATCCATAAGCTAAAGATCTTCATATCTTACATCTGCATACACTGTACTATACACAATATACATACCACTATACACACATTATTATATATGCACTATACATTCCTCTTGTTCGCTCCAGCATGCTGTTTAAGCAAGGACATCCATTAGAAACACATGTTGTGTTCCAGGGTCATGACCCGGTATCTATCAGTTTCGGTGCATTTGGGAATATGTAAAGTGGTAATTTCCTGTAACCAGGGCAACCAAACAGAAAGTATACAGCAATCGGGGCTGTTTAGCAAAAAGCCTTGAGCAAAAGAGTAAGACTGACAAGAAACGCTTTCACCTTGCATTGACTAGAGGAGCCTGTTTGAGCGGATCTGTCTGACACGAGTTCATCAATCCTTTCTGAAGAACTCTTGCCTGTATTTGACATAGGCATGTTATGATTAGACGCTGTATATGGTATTGTGGTGGCATTTAGGAGACCAGATTGTGAGAATGCTTCTCACAAGGAGGACGGACAAGGCTCGGGTTGCGAGTAAAACACTAGTTTAGCTGCTTTTATTGGAGGAGAGGTTGCTGAAGGTCATGGGGTTGAAAGCTGAATAGAGGTGATTTACGATAGAAACGTGCATGTTTGGTGGGTGTAAGTGAGAGAAATGCAAGAGAAATTGAGCCTAATGAAAAGGTCATGAGCCAGTCTATTCATGACATACACTAAAGCTCATTTGCTTATCTGAGAAGAGGCGGTATGGCAAAAGTAATACTATATTTAATGAAGTGTTAGGGAGAAAGATAGCAACTGGAACAAATACATCCTTGAAAACTGTTAAAGACAAAAATACCTTAAAGTAATACAACCTTAACTCAACCACTTGTTATATGGCTTATCCAAACAAGCAAGAAAAACAAAAACAATGAGGTCATCATGATAATAAAATCAGCTTTACCATCCTGACCAACCCAAACTCCAGGTTGCTTGATATACAATCTATAACACAGAGATCAGATTTAATCCTGCCAACATTTTGCCTGGTTTGCTATACTGTACAGGTTCAGACTTGCAAAACTGTATACACCTCAAGCAATTTAGTGAGTGGGAAAAATCTTATTGAACAACCGTCTCTATCTCATTGCTCAATTCTAGAAATGGCATAATAACAGCCTGCAGAGCCTACCTTGTGTGTCACTTTCCCACAGAAATTCCTTAAAGGTATTGATGAAACTATTTATGTGGAATGTTTTACACTTGTGTTTCTTTTTGCTTTAAACCCAGTTTAATGTCGGTACACAGTCTAATACACAGTCTCATGAGTCAATTGTGATGGTTATGAAAAGAGAGGAAACAGAAATGTAAATATTCCTTTTGTGATGTTTCCTCCCAGAGATTGATGGCAGACATGAAGGGGAAGCTGCCAAGAGTGAATATCTGGGGCTGTAGTACATTGTAAAGTAAAGCAGAAGGAAAGTGTCTGCTTGTGTGTGGTCTTGTATCAAGAAATAACATTAAAGAAACATTTTCCATGAAAGCACTAAATTATAGACAGGCAGGCAATATAAGGCAGGCAATCTCTGGCATCACTGATATAACTGCAATTAATCTTAATGGTGACTCTGTGGCAATATATGTTTATTATCTTATAATTAAGAAATAAGTCCCCCATGTAGACACTGGTTTGTGGTTCATATCCATCAATATATACTGGAGTCCAGCCCAGATGGAGCATCTTCTCATGGCCAGGCCTAGTTTCACAACGCCCTTCTTGCCTTGCCTTCAAAGAGTCAAAGGGAAGAAGGTCACAGTTCCGGACATCATTTATAACCTCGAGAGATAGTTCCAGCTGGCACCGAAGTCCCATGGTGCTTCAGTCACAGGAAATAAAGTACAATTCTAATTCCGCTAGAGAAGAGAATCTGAAACACAAGTCTTATGTACAACCTACACACAAGCTGAAAACATAAGGAAAAGAAGCAGGAATGATAGTGACTTTACAAACAAATTGACATTTAAATCTTTGCTTGCATGGATATTTCTGTTACATTTAAGGGAAAGACTTTACTTTCCATTGGGACAGCTGATCTGATTTAGAACCATTCGTTCTCAAAGTTGATAAGGATATAAGAGGGTATACTGTTACTAAATTACTATTCTCAAGGTTTCCAACATTAACACACATGTCTGGGAAATATGAGCCCAGTACTCATACTAGTTGGGTCATTCTTTTGCATCATATCCTATATGTAGCAAACACAGGAGAAAACAGTTATAAAATAGTGTTGGTGTCACACCAACCTGCAGTTAGTAATGAAAGTGCTGTAATCCATCCATGCTTTTATAATAATCCAATTGCAATAAGGTTATAAGACCCTGTAATAAGACTCTGTGCAATATCGCTAAAAAAACTTCTTTGATTGGAAGTGGTTGTCAACATGTAAGTGCATACATCATACATCTGTTTCCTCTTAAAATGTCAGTTTTAGCTCAGTGACCTCTAGTTTCTGTCAAACAAATCTGATTAGGATGGGGGAGGTGGTTGCTCAGTGGGTAAGGTATTGGTCTATGTACCGTAAGATAGCAGGTTTAAATCCAACCACCCAACGCTGTAACTAGTGGGTCCTTGAGTAAGGCCCTTGAGCCTCAATTGCTTCGCTGTAAATCGCTCTGGATAAGGGCATCTCTGGATAAGGGCATCTACCAAACGTCGTAAATGTATATGATTCAAAAACCGACAAGCCACGCCCCCAGGAAGAATTCGATGCAACAGTGCTTTTACAAGGCATAGCTTCTGACAGCAAAAATCTGTATATTTATTACTATCTGTGAAACGTTTATATTCATCATTGTAATAAACAGGTACTGAATAGGATCCGTGATAAGCGGGCATGTAGAGTCACGTGATTATTAAAGGTCAAACATGCATTATAATGAGTGAAGATCAAGAATGAGAAAAAAAAATTATTTGTTGAAATAAAATCACAGTGATCAGACTATATTTACAGTTCTGGTGCAGTGTCCATAATTACATACAGTTTGGACCACTGGCTGTGATTTCTAGTCTAAATGAGAGAAATTGGGATTAAATGAGCTTTTCTGTACTCGGTCTCAAACAGGCTTAATGTGCAGATGTTTAGTTTTTATTGAACTGACTCTTACCTGAACCGGGGCGAGTCTTTGATACACTCCTCAAAATCCACCGTCATGTTGGCTGTGTAATCCGGCTGCAATCAGATACCTATAAAACACATCGCACACGCTCTTGTTCTTCACACAGATCCTGTAAAATGCTGAGCTCTGAGAGCCTGTAGCCCGCTGAATCACTGACACTGACTCACACTCAAGCACACACGCACACACGCACACACACGCTGCTGCCGCTCTGAATCGATATGGTTCAATTTGTATCACTAGCCGCCGCTGGGCTGAGCTAAGGCACCATGTTCAAAGTGCTCTCACAAATCAAAACGAGGACGTTTTCACCAAACGCTAAGCCGTCCAATAGACTCGAGTTTTCCTTCAAAATGTCCATCTTAGTGTTCGTGATCATTCTTTGTGAGCCTGTAGAATGAACTTGTAATAATAAATTTGCTTGTTGTTCTGCTTTTCTTGGGAAACATTGTTAGGCTTTTTAGCACCCAAAAAGTCTGTACCCTCGCTGGAATGAAGTATGAAGGCATTGATTAGAAACTGTGTCGTTTCATATTTAGAACTATATGCATAGCTTTTTAATAAAAAAATATATAATATCTATGTGACAACATTTTATGGCCGTGCAGTGCTATTAGATATATATGTATATATATATATATATATATATATATATATATATATATATATATATATATATATATATATATATATATATATATAGAGAGAGAGAGAGAGAGAGAGAGAGAGAGAGAGAGAGAATTCTCTGTTCTGATTGGTCAGAAGGTATCGATCAATTTTATGTAACAGCACCTCTGAGGACTGTGCTTGAATTAAGAATAGAGCAGATTCATATTAATGCCGTAGTTCTAATATATTATCCTTCGAAGGACTTAACCTTGTGTGTAACACAAAGGGTAATTTATGCTGTAAGCCAAACAATGTATTAGATTAAATTTAGCAAATAAAAAGATATGCGGAAGCGTCTTATATGACATTTATGGAAAGGGTATTTATGACAGTTTTTTTTTTTTTTTTTATAAAAGGCATAAAAGTTCCTTTCTAAGGAAAGGGTTGAGGACAGAGGATTTATATAAAGTGATAACTGGAACAAATCTGTCTGAGGATTTCACCACAACATTAAATGTGTTTATAAGACAAATTGCTGCGGTCTAAGTAGAGTATACCACTTCAATACATGCGGATATTTGTATGCGCTAGGATTGTAAGAGTTCCCTGTTCAGATATATTTTAATCAGTGAAGAATTTTCAGAGAAGGTATGGGGTGATACATTTTGGGTGTGGTAATTGAAGTGATATTACGGCTTGTTTGCATTGACACATCATTAAAGGGGTATATTGGAATGTGGAGAGCCCTCTGCTGACTGCATAGTAAACTACGAGTGCGATACAATTCACACATCACACATTCAGGATATGGATGTTTCCCACTTTCCTCCAACTAACTAACTAACTAACTAACTAGATAAATAGATAGATAGATACGTAATTAATTAAATGGCAACAAATTATCCACACTTTATTATTCAGATGTAACATTTGTATCATAATGCCATAAGAATTTACAGATTGCAGCTTTAAAATCGGAGCACAAATACATTGGAAAATGAGATATAACAATAAAAATGTATATGAGTATATGAGTATCCTCATATATTTATTAATAAAATACTTAATAACAAAACAACAATATATATATATATATATAAATAAATATATTTAATATATATTTATATTTGTGTGTGTGTGTGTGTGTGTGTGTGTGTGTGTGTGTGTGTGTGTGTGTGTATATATATATATATATATATATATACACCACACACTTCAACACATGTATACATGTATACCATGCAATGACAATGTATGTATGTAATATGTATGTATGTACGTGTTTTTATCTTTGTATCTATCAATGAAAAAAATCTGAAGTATCAACATCTCTGTTACATACACAATTTTCTTTTCTACTTTTTAGCAGAAGAAAATGTTTGTCGCACACGTGCACTAGTAGCGGGGTCCTGGCAGAAGGTGTTAACGCCACTAATGTGCCTTCTTCCTTTCTTCATATATTACGTACGCCTTTTATTTGTATTGCATACAGTGACTAAACGACCTTAATCAATGTATTTACGAAATAGTTTTGCTTTTTATTTGGACAAGAACTGTAAACGCGCTAGGGTTTGTATTTTGTTTTATGGACAGGCACTGCACCGGGACACAAAATCTCAGACCTCGGAAGAGGTTCAAATTTATCCGTTCATGTGCCGCTAATTCATCATCATCATCATCATCATCATCCTGTATCATTAAAAATAGTGTTTAAGGCAGCATCATACGCTCTTTGCCGTTGCCATTGTGTGAATCATGGATTGTTTTTATAAATCATGGTAGAAATGTCATTCATCTCCTTTACTGCCATCGCGAGAGTTGATAAGACTGAAACCCATACAGTAAAGCAGCTGTCATGCAGAAGAGCGCTCCTGTTACTCGCTATCTCATCTTCTTTCAGTACCTCGGAACCAAGTACAGGTCTGACAGCTTCTATTCTGGTTTAGGGGAAATGCATTGCTGTATTAGAAGTCATGTTCATGTAAGATTTGACCTTAATTACAGTGGGGTGATGAAGGCTCCGGCACATCAACCTTTACAGGGAGTTCAAAATCATTTAGAGGTCAGTGTCAATTTTTTTTATATGTACATACATAGGTGTGTGTGTGTGTGTATGTAAAATGCTGTGTATATATATATATATATATATATATATATATATATATATATATATATATATATATATATATATATATATATACACACATATATACACATATATAAGGGGCACGGTGGCTTAAGTAGTTAGCACGCTCGCCTCACACCGCCAGGGTACCGGGTTCGATTCCCGTCTCGGCCATGTGTGTGTGGAGTTTTTTTTTTTTTTTTTTTTGTTTGTTTGCATGTTCTATCCCGTGCCTCAGGGGTTTTTTTCTCCGGGTTCTCCTGTTTCCTCCCGGTCCAAAAACATGCACGGTAGGTTGATTGGCACCTTGGAAAATTGTCCCTAGTGTATGAATGAATGTGTGTGTGAATGTGTGTGTGTGTGTGTCCTGCGATGGGTTGGCATTCCATCCAGGGTGTATCCTGCCTTAATGCCCATAGACTCCTGAGATAGGCACAGACTCCCCGTGACCCGAGGGAAGATCGGATATAAGCTAGGGTTAGGAGGTAGAAGATGAATGAATGAATGAATGAATATATATATATATATATATATATATATATATATATATATATAAATTTGTTAATACTATAATTCATCTCCTCATCAAAATGAACATTCATTTCTCTTTCAAACTATTAGACAGAAAAATATGTCCAGATGCAAAGCAGCATCAGGGACGTCCTTTTTGTTTCCTCTCATAACAACTTTGGCTGACTGCAATTTCATAAACCCTGCTTTTCTGTGACTTGACAAATTCTGTGCTTGTCAGTCTGCATTAGAGGTAAAAATACATTATCCATAGATACAATTCCTTTGGAATGAGACATAATCTTCTGGTTAGACATACACACATCACTTATCCTATTTCAGAAGGGATTGACTTTTTCATTGACTTTGATGCTGTGTTTCGCCTATGACCATTTTTTGGCCAATTGTGGCATAAAAAGTCAGAAAAATTATCACCTCAAAGTGACAACAAAATTTGCTAAAAATAAAAATCCAGACATGAGCACGCTACAGAATGTGATGTAAGAATAAAACACTGTTCCTCAGCTGAATGTACAGTTTAGATCATATTAACAAATTCCCCTGCCATGATTTCTTTTTTTTAACCAAGCAGTTTTAATTTTTTCATTCATTAAAAAAAAAATTTAATGAGAGCAAAATATTAAGCAGTTTAACAGGCACAGAATAATATAACCACTATATGTTTAACGCAAAGGACAACGTATCTTTAATTACAGGTAGAAACAGAACATTTCAATAAAAACATATAAAAGAAAAGACTTTAATAATGTATTTGCTTAAACAAGAAAAGGGGAAAGAAATTAAATGAAGAAACATTTAGTATGTTTATATTTGGTTTATATCTCTATTATCTTGTGGCTTTGAGTATTAATGGTACTTGTAATTTAAAGATTCAAAGCAATGGATTAACAAATATATTTCTAATTATATTGTCAGGTATATCTCAGAAACATATATTGTGACTTAAAATCACTTGTTTCCTAATTTTTATGTACTTCTTTTTAGAATGCAGTACAAAGGCTGAAGCCTGTAAATGAAGCATCAGTGTTAATCTCCAGTCGAACAGACACGGGTGTGCATGCTCTGTGTAACTCTGCACATCTAGACATCCAGAGGAGAGGAGACAAACCTCCCTTCACGGAACAAGTCCTGACTGATGCCTTAAACTTCTTTTTAAAACCTGAGCCCATCAGGTAAGAAGATTGTCAGTGCTGCCAGTTCTGTAATTCCCTAGTCAAATCTAAATTAGACCCACATTCATAAAAGGCATATGACGGGAGGTGGTAGCCCAGTGGTTAAGGTGTTGGACTCTGGACCGGAAGATCACCGGTTCAAACCCCACCACCATCAAGCTGCCACTAGTAGGCCCTTGAGCAAGGCCCTTAACCCTCAATTGCTCAGTTGTAAGTCACTCTGGATAAGGGCGTCTGCCAAATGCTGCAAATGTAAATGTAAATATGAGTCAAATGTTATTTTGATTCCTGATTCTTATTAGTCCACATCGGCATTGGCAGTCATTTCCTTGGTTTATAGTATGCCTTTGTTAGAAAAATTTTCTCGTTTCTCACTAACAGAAACTAATTCTAACACACTGAAGGCTAATAAAACTAAGTTTGTCAAAGAAAAACATTAATATGAATGTAGGATTGAAGTCATGAGGCTTTTTATTTAGCAGGTATGGAGCGAATCAGTGTTGGTCCTCTAACAGCAGGTCTTCCTACATGTTTGACTTCAGGAAAAAGAACATGAGAGAGAGAGAGAGAGAGGCTGGTGAAGGAAACATAATGTAGCGCAAGTGAATGCATTTACGTGAATTTACTTGTTTCCCAGTCATTTACTTAACCATAAAAGGAAAAAATATTATATGGTGTCTTTTTACTGAAAGAACCTATTATCTTGTTGTGAAAACCTTTTGATTGAACCTAGGACACACTGATTTATATTAGTACAGCATCTTAAACACCATGTAACATCAGTACTGTACCTTGGAGACATCTACTCTATTTTCAGCCTTCAGGAGCAGGAACTGATCACTGTAGACCAATATCTTCGAGCGTCACTTCTGTGAAGTTACATAATGTCAAGTTTACCATTCAAACCTGATTTAATCATTTAACACACCTGATTTATTCAACAACTCAATCTGAAGCATTATTTATGAGCTCTTTGAAGCAGTGAAACACAAATCTCATTATGAATCTAGCCCTTCAGCACATGGTTTTGACAGTAATAAGCGTTTGAGATTTTAATTAGCTTGTTACACAACATGACTGCTCTGCAATAATAATTCATTGGGTTAGACTGGGTATGTGTTATTTCATATGGCCATGTGTGTTCTTTTGCCATTCTCATGTACTGGGTTTATTTTTTTGCATGGTGAATCTTCAGTAATAATCCCATTAGCATATAAAAAAAACAGATAACAGAAGAGTATTGCTGTCTGGTTTTGGATTATTATAACATCTGTTCAATTTACAATGCATGTTCTTGTGCAACTTCAGTCAGCAACTGAAATATGATTAAAGTGCTGTAATGGCCATATTTCATATTAGTGCTGCTTATAAAATCTATTCTTTATCACGTCAGATTTTTCTGCTTCCTCTCCCCATTATAACTGGAAACCATTACTCTTGTGTGTGCATCTTCGAAAATGAGACTTTTGTTGTTTTGCTGCTTTGTTTATAGCAGTAAAATTAGTTTTGGGTGTTTATGCTTTGGCGAGCATGTTGCATCATGTTGTGTTTATTCTGCACTAAAATGTTTTGCATAGGCTTTGTTCAGGATGTTGTTCAAATGTTACCATTGAATGGATAAGGGATTGCTTTCAAACGGTTAGAAACTCGAATGCAAGTTTTGTGTGTGGTTTAAGCATTTTTACAGTTGCAAATTTAAAGGCAATTTAAAGATGGGAAATGGTTATGCCATACAGAATGGGCACTTCTAGACTAGATCTGATATTTTGAAGCATCAAAGCTGAGAAACAACATTTTTAAAATGTTTGTTTTTTTAAATATAATTTTGTTTTCTAGTTTAACACCTTGATTGTTTAATTTTGTAGAGATGATCAAATTTGTAGGTCTTTCACATCACAGTGCTGTTTCAGAGGGTCACTGACCTCTTATCGCAACATGAAAATCAATGCAGAGCATTAAACTTTCATTGTGCTATTTTTGTGTTTGCTTTCAGGTAGGTTTAGAGATTATCTTTTCGGAAAACACTGTCATATTTCATGTATGGATTTGATTTAGTTACAGTGTAAAGGCAGCTGGAACAGTTACATGGTTAACCTTATTCTTATGCCTGTTTAATAATAAATATAATAAAGTTGTGTTTCTGAATTAAATCACTTAAATAATCCATGGAAGTTTAAATGCTTTCACTGTCACTGCAGTATTATATCATTTAATACCTTTTACGCAAAATGCTGGATTAAATTTGGATGCTTAATATGCATCAGTTTTTGTGATTTTTGTTGTGAAAATGAATGAATTTTCATTGAATCATTTATAAAACTCTTATCCCTGTATGATGCTTGATTTGCAGTTGAGTAGGTGTGTGTAGTCAGTGTCAACAAGCCCTTTAAATCTGATACCAATTTGACTGGTTGCATTCAAACCCATTACTTTCAATTACCTCTCCTGAATAGCCCCATAGCAGGTAATAATGCCCGCTTGTTGTGTGACTTGACCTTCTTTATTGATGGTGTGTGGGGGTTCTGGTGACTTCACTGCAAAGTTTTCATGAGATTGTGTTATATATATATAATCAGAGCTAAGAGCTAAGTAAAAGGCTTAAATGAGAATCCAAATTTGCACCGATAGCAGAATTATTTATTGTATGCGAAAAAACAGTATTAACGTGTAAAAAAAATGTGACTTTCTATTGTGATTAAAAATCTTTGAAATAATGCTTAAATGTTGTTTCTTAAACAGAATCACAAGAGTCTGCTGCGTCCCAAATGACTTTCACGCCCGCTATCATGCTTTATCAAGAACCTATGTCTACCGTTTGGCCACAGGAGTCCACCATCACACTGAACTTCCCATAACAGAGAAGGATTTGTGCTGGACGTTACGTGACACGTGAGTTCCACAATATTTCTTTTTGTTTGCACCAATCAATGGGGAATCAACGGGAGCTGATACTACACAAATTGTTTAATTGACCTGAGAATTCACGTGAGTCAATATAAAAAAATATACTAAATTATCTATCTGTATCTGAAGTGGGTTTTTTTGTCTGTTTTTGCACAGCAGATACACAACTATGCTCTGCAAAAGAGTAACACATGAATAATTAACACATCAGTAATGGTTAATGATTGACAAAAAAGGAGTATGTGTGTGTGTGTGTGTATGTATGTGTGTGTATGTGTGTATGTGTATATATATATATATATATATATATATATATATATATATATAGATATATATATATATATATATATATATATATATATATATATATATATATATATATATATATTATATATATATATATATATATATATATATATATATATATATATATATATATATATATATATATATATATATATATATATATATATATATAAAGCTGATGTTGAGTCTGTTGAGGTTTTTTTCTTTTTCGCTCTTTCAATTTTTGGATTAAGTAGGGCAGCATAAGCTGCAGGCTATAGTGACGCAAAACAACACCCACACAAATGTCTCTCTCTCCCTCCCGCTCTCTCACGTTCTATCTCTGTCTCCCATACACATATTCTATTTTAGCATGCATACATTCTTCTTGTTTTCATTAACAATCATCCATGATTCTGAACAACCATTTTACTTTTCTTTTTCTTTTGGCTTTCCTCAACTGAATTGACTGACATCAAAACTTTAAGTAGTTATTTTTCCATCCTAGGGCTGTCCAATATGACCAAAATCATAATCATAATGATTCTCATAGACATTTCAGTCTGAATGGGTGCTAAGGTACTTTCAAGAAACAAAAAGATTTGTGTTGAAATAAATTGTTGACATCATTTAGTCCAAAAACACAGTATTAACTGAGACTGTTCAAAGAGACTCGTAGGAGTAAAACACTTTTGTGGCAAAAGAAGAAGC
Organism: Kryptopterus vitreolus; assembly: GCA_030449085.1. Taxonomy (NCBI): domain Eukaryota; kingdom Metazoa; phylum Chordata; class Actinopteri; order Siluriformes; family Siluridae; genus Kryptopterus; species Kryptopterus vitreolus. The sequence goes on along the minus strand of JACRUU010000013.1, from coordinate 6,550,427 downwards.
CTGTGTATAATATTCTAATAAAATAGAGTATCAATTACTTTTTTTTAATATTCTGGTAAAATGTTAAACATTAATGAAAGATGTGAAAATAACCAGTACCTCATGCAGGGGCAGTGCAATAACCAGTACTTTAATGCAGACTGATTTTCCCACATATGGGTGCCTCGTGGGTGTTATTAAATTTGCGAGCTATATTCTGTTTATACATTATATTCCATATAAAAGCTCAATTAAATTTGCAAGTTATATTCTGTTTATATATTATACTCCACATAAAAGCTGTATTATATGGAATATAATATATAAACAGAATATTACTCGCAAATTTAATTTATATATTATACTTACAAAAGTATTAGGACATCTGACTTTTCCAGCCATATGTGGTTCTTCTCTTCAAGCATTAAATTATCCTGAACACATTTGGGATTAATTGGAACTCTCATCCTTTCCATTTATCCATTTACTGCATTTGACAGACGCCCTTATCCAGAGCGACTTACAACTGAGCAATTGGGGGTTAAGGGCCTTGCATCTGACCCTGGGGAATGTGCTTTTTTTGCTGTACTAGAATAAAGGATAATTGCCCATCCACTACAGTGGGTGACAGTGGCGCTCTTAGTCTCTGAATAAAAATACTGCAAACGTGACAAGCATGTACAATAACCCCCCCTGTCAACATTCTGGTTATGATGCAGTTTCATTTAGAAAACATAACCTTTTTTCTGAGGTTTTGAAACTTTTTTTCTTGCAATGTAACTTAAAAGTGCCAACTAGTGAACAAATGAAAGTAATCACATGTAATCAGTTACTTTTTCAATTATTTTGTAAAAGTAAATTACACTACTTATTACAGAATATAGTCATTTGTAATCTGTAATGAATTTAGTATTCCAAAGTAACCTTCCCAACACTGCTTACACATGAACCATTATTACTGATGCATCACCAACTAAACTTGCTGTGGAGCGCTAGAGGAGGCTTCAGAATAAAAAAATAGAAACCATTTAACACTCAAATTAAAACATAAAGAAAACACTGTACAGTGCGGTTAACACTTATAAATTAAGTTAAAATGTATTTTTTTTATATTTTTGTGTAGCAGTAGTGCTATATATAATGTTGTGATCTTGAAGAACTTCCTTTTATTAGCAGCAATATGCATTTCCTTCCTCACCAGTGTCTCTTGTAATACTCTCTAGCTTGAAACAGTGTGGCTTGTCATAATTAAAAAACTGTATTTTTGGATGGAACTTTAACACTGGAGACCTTGTCTTTTTTCACTCTTTGCTAATTGTATTGATATAAGTTGAGCAGAATAAGTAAAGTATTAATAGTTTTACTCTCTCCATTAAACAACTAAACACAAAGCCAACCAACACAAACTATTTTATTTGAATTTGTAGAATTCGTAAACATATATTTTTCCCCAACTAATCATCTTTGTGTATAATTCACTTGGCAGGGTGCTGAATGTCGATGCCATGCGAGAAGCAGGAGATGTGTTGGAGGGAACACATGATTTCAGCACGTTCCGTGCACTCAGTTCCGACGCTCCATTCAAGAATCCAGTGAAGACCATGGAGCTGGTGCAGGTGCAGCCAGGCCTCTCCTTCAGTCAGCGTCACTTCTGCAGGTAATATTTACCGAGCCCCATGCTAGGATTTCTCTGTAATCTAAACATCAAAATATTTCTACAAGAAATAGAAATGTAATCATGGTCAAAAATATATCAACTCAGTAAATGGTTTGTACTCAGTAAGTGTTTGGTACTGTATATGTGAGGTAACAGCAAAGCAGCTTATAGGATTTTGTGTTGCCATATATCAAATTAAGTCGCATTGACTGTGAAATGCGTTATTTGTTAACGGCCCATCTAATCCATACTGTGTTACATAACAAGAGAATAGACATGAGGGAAACTGCCAGATCAATATAGACATGACGTAAGACCGACCATTGGGCAGTGATTACGTACATGTATCATGACCGTAACCACAGCTTTGCCACTTGAAGCACTACAATCATGATAATAGATTTTAAATATAAGGGATTTTAAAGCATATTTAAAGAATTTTTACTTCACTTACTCATGAAGAACAAAACAGTCCAGACTATCCATTGTCCTACCACATAATACACATTCAGATATTGAATAATATAGATTTGGTGCGACCAGTGCATACAGTTACCATGTTTTCGCATTGTCTCAAATATTCTTTCTTGGATATTTGTTATATTTGTGAAACCTTTATAACATACAGGTCTTTGTTGTTCTGTTGTGCTGTGCCTATGTAGAGTATATCGATGGATAATAAAAGCATGAAACTTTGGAACTGTGGGTCTTTGTTTTTTAGGTTTTTTTTTTTTTTTTTTTTTTTTTTTTTTACCCCAACCCACGTGGTTAAGACTCTATATCGCTACACAAATTATTCTTGTCAGTTTGTACTTCATGCTATAAACATAGCATATCTTTAGGAAATACAAATATTAAATAAGTAAAGAACACTAGACTATGTAGTAAAATAATTCTTTACTTTTAGCATAGCCCTTTGAAAATGACAAAAAATGTTAAAAATGAACATTAAGGATGTCTGATCAAATTCACACATATAAGCTGGTACATGTAGCTATATATTATGTATATTATATGTCAATTATCAAGGATTCACTAAAAATTTACTGCTAAATTGACTCAGAGGCAAAATATTTTGACACAAACTGTGAACCAAGACGCTGTGTCTGTGATATTTATACACCAGGCTTTAGTGCATTCAGGAGCCTAATATAATATTCACTGTCTTCCTGGGGTGTTTTTTCGCAGCTAAAAAAATTTCTCCTTCTCAGTTAAAGTTTTTCTCAGTTGCTTAAGCATTCCTCAGATCAGAAATTACATTCTCGAAACTATATTTTCCACCGCCACATCATTTAATCGTACTATTAAAATCTGAAATCTTAAAATTAATCTTTTAATTTATTTTTATAATATTCATTTTAATATTATTATTAAACTTGTACACATCTCATGAACCTTTATCACTGCTTGATCAAATTGCAAATTCTTTTGTGCTTTCATATACTTGATTGTGTACAATTGTCTGTTTCCTACATTATCAATTGAAAAGTATGAATCCTGTCCAATCTGTATCAATCAATATAAATCAAATATGCAATCAAATAAATAAATAAATACATTTTTATTTAAATAAATTAAATTCAAAGATGGCATTCAGAAAAAAGTCAGACTTGTGCATTTTCAATTATTAGCACCTTTTACATGTACAGTTTTTTTTTTTTGTCGAAGATGGTACACAAGATGGTGTTTAGGCACACATCTTTTATTCCTGTGAAAGTGGAGTTCCATTCTTTATTATGTGTGCTATTTTATATATTGTATACGAACAAGAGCTGTGCGGAATACCGTATTGTAGCGAATAAATTCCGTGTTCACAAGACCACAGTGAAAAAATCTGATGCCAGGTGATGAGGAGGCATCTGAAATCAAAGAGATTTGAGGAAGTGTATTTCGTGTTCATTATGACGTAGGCTCAACCTGGTCGGTTTAAACCTTTACATGGAATAATTGTTAGTTTGTTCGGTTTATAGAATGATTTATCCCACCCCTTTCAATCCAATTGCATTTTTATTCGGATTGTACTAAACCAGTTACAATGCTCCATGTAAACACACGTTGCAATACAAACTTTAGTTTAGATCAGGAAAAACTGTAACTTTGTGCTGTAATACTGACAACACCACTAAGCATTTTGACTCTACTTTAGGTAAGCAATGACAAAAGGACTTGCTACTTTGATGGTGATGATGCGCTCATTGAAAAATACTTAGTTTTGGGGTAGACCTAACCATTTTGAGAAAACTACAGGTTTTTGCAAGAAATCCAATGTGTTTGTGCAAATGATTTTGAAAATGCACTTTCTGGTTTGCAAGTAATAAGGATGATTTCGAGAAAGCCTCCAAAGCAACTGAGAAAAAGTAATACTACCCTTTTATTTCTTGTTCAGACGGCATAATGAGGTGCAGGTTGAGTTAGCGAGGGCGAGTAGTGTGTGTGGAGAGTGACGGTGACATTTCGGGAGTAGGAGTTACAAAATATGAAGTTGCATTCGAACACTGTTGCTTGGCAACTGGTATTGGGCTGGTCTGATTTTAGATACAGGCGTGAATCTCAGTGCGCGCCGAGGCAACATGCAGCTTTGAAGGCAGGCAGTAAAGCCCGTATCACGTCACTGTGCCTCAGGGGTCTAAAAGGGAAATCTTCCACCGGACTTTTAGTGTCATTTATCTTCTTATTTAAAATATTAAATACATTAGATATTTACACTTCGGTTTCAGTGTTCAAATCAGCACATCAGATTGTCTGTAAAGATCAGTAATATAACGTAACACCACTGCTCGGTTGAAGTCTTGATTCTGATCCGAAAGCACTCAGGCTGTAGTATTAATACTTTAGTTTCCATAATAACAAATGGTGAGGGCTCCACAGAATCTAAGACTAATAAAAGTTTTCTCTGGAAAAAAAGTCGCACTTTTTAAAATATATACATAATTATAGTTTTGGATATGTAATTGAGTTTAATTTGCTCTACAGGCTTTCTGTTGATAATTTCTTTATTGGCTACAAGGGAAAATAGCATGACATCTACATGTTTGTATTAAACAAATCTCTTGACTATTGACCATGAGCCAGAGCTGTTAAAACCACAGTAAGGTAGTAAACGAGACAATGTGACAATGGAGTGACCTCTCTGTGTTTTCACTGTGGAAGTATAAGCAATGACTGATAAAAGAAAAGGAGTTAGTCTGTCAGCTGTAATTGGTTACGTCATGTGACTTGGTGATGTGGTAAAAGCCTTGTCCCTGAAACTGCTTGTTCGAGACCAGGTAGTCTTATGGGAAGAGGATGAATAGTTTGGGTTTTTTTAACTGACGATAAGGTTTTATTTATTATTTTTAACAATTATATAATTTTAATGTTCATCTTTGCTCACTTTTCTCCTCTGGTGAGCTCCCCTCCCTCTTTTCCGGGTTGCCTCTTGGCATCCTCAGCCACACCCTATTTTCTGGCACCTTCAGGCAATCTTTCCTAGATGTTTGCGTTTGGGGTGTTGAGATATGGCTCATATGCATTTCTTCTTCAGGTCATAGTCCCAAACACCTTTAGCCATTCCACACCTCCCAACAACCGTTTTTGTTTACGCTCTACGACACCTTCTGCCATTTTACACCTTCCACTTGATCATTTCTGTTTATGCCCTCTGATACCGTCGTCCATAGATGTATTTGAACCAGTGACCTCTGAATCTAGAGGCAAAGCTTATCCAGTTGAGCCATAGAATCTTACAAGCACATGTTCTTTTAAAGACATTTTCACTTCTTTTCTTTAAATTTAATAACAAATGATAGGTAAAGGATTCAAACCAGGGTTGTCCTACAAGAGAGACTGCAGCACTAACCACCGCACCACCAAATACATAGAGTTGTTTCTTACTGATCTTTATTGAAAGCTCATGCACTTGAAAGAATTCCAAATAAAATCCCAAGCTCAGACTCAATTTGGGGATGTTAAGTATTAAGGATGTAAAATAAGTTAATGCTAAACACTGCACCAACAAAGATGAGGAATAACTTTGTTTATAGGAATTAGTCTTTAGTAAAAGCTTAATGGAAGAAGGGAGGTGGTGGTTTAGTGGTAAGGTGTTGGCCTCTGGACCAGAAGATCGCAGGTTCAAAAACGCCACAACCAGCAAGCTGCCACTAGTGGGCCCATGAGCAAGACCCTTAAACCCTCAATTGCTCAGTTGTAAATTGAGCACCACCAAATACAAGGAGAGCTGCTGCTTATTGGATGTTTGACTTGTGAAAAAGTTAATGCAAACAAGAAATAAATGTTGAAGCTGAGAGTCAAACCAGGGATGTTGTGAAGGAGAGCCAGCGCTAATAACCACTGCACCAAGTGTTATTGGACTTTTAGATTAATTAACAGCTCATGGGTTCTTGCACACAAAAGAATAACATAGACGAATTAAAGAGCAGATTCAAACCAGGGCTGTCAGAGGTGAGGGAACTCAATGTTAACCTCTGCACGACCAAATGACTTGTGCAGCATTTGCTTATAGGATTTTTGTTTAGATAAATGTCCCACATGACTTGATAATGACTTAATGACAGTTAAAAGACCACTTACATGACCTGTGTGATTAAGTAACACGATTACAACATTTAAAAAACACTGACCTTACCTTAATTCAATATTTTTCATTTTACACCACCTGCTTCTGGATTTTTACATAAATGTTATAACAAAATTTACAAAACAGGAAGACAGGAAGCACATTAAAATTTCAGACGGTGGTGTTGAATTAGTTCTGCATAGTACAAATTCTTCAGACGCTACGAAGGAAAGAAGAGATTGTACAGTTCTTGACCACAAGAGGGCGCAGTCAATGTCTACATCCAAGGCTACATCCTGAAAAAATTAATTATTCTTTCAGGGTGCAGGCTGAAAAAGCTTTGTACTCGGAGCTATACATTTTGTTCATGTTGCTGGAACTTTTGACCACTAGGTGGCACTGTCACAAAGATAGAAAAAAGTACCTCTCCATGCCCTGGCTTTCTATATGTTTGCCGAGCTTTGTGCTGAGAAATATGAAATCCTGAAAAAACATAACATTTAAAGCCATTAAATGTCGTAGCCATAAGGGCGTTTAGGGCGCATTTAGGGCGTTTAGGGCGCATTTATTTCTTGTTTACATTCAAGGACTGGACCTGAAAACACTTATTGATTGTGGTGAAGTTACACATTTATTTTCATGTTGTTTCAGCATTTGACCAGGAGAGGGCACTACAAAATCGTTATATACGTCAAGGTCATGGTTTTGAAGACGTTTACCCCAGTTGTGTGTCAGTGTGCATAGTAGCTGCTGAGAAATAACCTTACATCCTGTTTAGATTCTTTCGCCCATTACGGTCAATCTATTTATTTTATATATAAATCTTATTTTGTCTGATCTGTATATAGCCACTCCAGTATTTTATTTACACAACTGTGTATAGATCACACAATCCTCAAACGTCATAATTTTACAGTTTTTAACCACAAGAGGGCGCAGTTCTTGCCGTTAAGGTATCTTTGGAAACGTTCTGGAAGTGAAGCATTGCATAATGTTATAACTTTGACCAGTAGGTAGCACTCTCACTGTTGTGTGCTGATAATAACCCAACATCTCTCATTCTCTTTTTGGTCTAGTAATGTGGGGTGTAACTGAAATATGCCAAATAAAATCTCCAATATAATTATCAGGAAGCCCTGAATTCCAGAGCATTCACTGCAATATAAAATTAAGTTCATATAAAATACTCAAATGACATAAAGGAAAAAGACAGGCCCGACATTTCTTTTTTACATTTAAGCATGGTCCAGAAAACATCAATTATGGTGAAGAATGTAAAGCTCTTTGTGGGCGGAGCTATATATTTATTTTCATGTTTCATGTTTACCCCGTTTGTTGTCAAGTTTGCTGTAGTTGCTGAGAAATAACCTTGCATTCTGTTTTTGTCTGATTATTTGGCCTATTACAACAAACCATTTGGATTTTTCGAAACTTTTCTTAATAATATTGTTCTGCTTGGTCTGTAGACGATGTGTGCCTTAATTTCAGATGCTCGTGAGCATTCACTGCAGTTCTTTAAGACTGTGTACATAGCACACGATCCCCAAACGTCGTAAAAATGTATTACACAACTTAACCACAAGAGGGCGCAGCATTTTCAATATACGCACGGTCATGGAGGTGCTTTCGCATGTGTGGAATTCCAAAAGAAGACAGCAGGATGCTATGGCCATCTGCTTGATTTAATGCTGTTGTCAAACATGGCATAACACATCAGCTCATAGCCATCACACATATATACACACTTAGATTCACACATAAATATTTAATTAGCTCTTAACACATTTAAAAGTGATATGTAAAGTTGAATATCAATTTTATATGTATTTTTTTATTGGTCACACTGTAGCCATAAACCATAGTAACCATAGAAATGTTTATATCAGTCCTTCTTCATGGTTCTTGAATTTTAACCCTCCACAGTAACATCATGGACCTAACCCTCCTTGAATTAAAATCCTATGATTTACCAACACCACATGTGAAAAGTAACAACACCCTGGCTAGCATGTTGTCTATAATCATTTATTGACTCGTTTTGTAGCTGAAAACTCTTGTCTCTTCTGCACTCGAGTATACATCCAACCATCAGCCCCATTTTTTTACATGGTGTGTGAATTTTAACTTTAAATTTTAAGGTAATGATTTACTGCATGCAAGGATCAGATAGAGATCAGTGTATAGGAACATCATCAGGTTATGGGAAAGTTGGTCGTTTTGCTAACTGAAGTTCCATGATGTGACCTCAGACTGTGTAATTAATTTGACATGACAAACTTTTTTTTTCTTTAACTTGAAAGAGGTAAAATAAAAAAAAGAACAATAGTGCTGGGAAATTGCATGTTAAAGCATTTTTTGCTATAATTTTCAGATAAGGATATTCCTATAACAGCACGTGTTTCATAATTCTTTTTTTTTTCATTTATGCAAGAAGAATGTTGGGGCAAAATAGGTCAAAATGTTTTTTTTTTTTTTTTTTTTTTTTAACAGAGAATAGATTTGATGATACTGTCATAAAGCAGAGAAAATAAAGTATTCTTTTTCCTTCTTGGAGACAAATTAACACTGATTAACAAGCTTATTTTCCATATTTTATGTTAATGGACGGCAGTTGGATTAGAGATTTATAGATTTTGAGCTTTTGTTTTATGTTCGCAGAGACATCCAGTTTTGGGAGCTCACGTTTAAAAGTAGGTCCTTTTTATACAAACAAGTGAGTATTGCTCTTCTTTTGGTCAAAGCGAAGAAAATGTATACTGCGCGCCCCCTTGTGCACAAAATAAGAAACTGCACCCATTTGATGCAAAATCCACAAAGCAGATAGAGCAGGGGTGGGCAAACTCCGGCCCCTTGGTCCTTTTAATCCGGCCCGCTGAACTGCTTCAGCTTCTTTGGCGCACCAGAAGAAAGTATAACCGCAAATAGTGAGAAAAATGAAGGAAAAATACAGCGATTTTATTTATTCATTTTTTTCCTCCCCTTCACTTTTCCTTAAATAGTATATCCTTATTCTTTTGGTATCATAATGAACATCATTTACCGCTCTTTACAAGTGGAAAAAATTAATATTGAACATTTCCCAATTTCCCTATTTCCCGGATGACAAACTCTTATGAAAGAGTGATATTTGGCTACAGTATATATATATACACGAGTATATCATGTTTAACACAGAACTATTGAATTATACGAATGATAAAACTTATTGTGAAGAACGTCATTTGATATAGACATTATATGAATTCTGCATATCCAGCCCCCATTAAGGAAATCTCACTGTCGATGCAGCGGAATTGCCAAGACCAGTTTGTGTTGTAGAGGAAAGGGCTGAGGTCAAAGCGGTTGTCATCTGGGACAATGTTCAATGTTATTGTTGGTTCGGCCCACGAACACACCTCAGGTTTCTCATGTGGCCCTTTGGAAAATATAATTGCCCACCCCTGAGATAGAGGGAGCTTCCATTATTAAGTCTCTGGCGCATCACGAAGTACTATTGGGTGTATCCGCGGAATTATTATTCCGATTGGTTAGTTCCATAAAAAGAATTACAGAAATATCAATAAAGTACGTTTTGAATGTTGCCTTTTCCAATAATATGACCAGCATCAGACTTCTCTCTTTTATTTATTTATTTATTTATTTATTTATTTAAGTTAGTCTGTTCTGAAAGAGCCACTGGTCAATCACAGGATTTGAGTCAGATTTAATATATGCGCAAAATCTTTATTTATTTACCACAAAAATATTATAAAGCTGAAGTTCTTTTTTGAAGGTGGAGTGAACCAAGATCTCTCAACACCCTTACAGAAAAAGAATCAGTGCTTTTATTCTCTCAACCAGAAACTTCACTATCTGTTGCGAGGCTGCCTACATTTTCAAACAGATTTATGAGTATTACAAATTTGTATATCGTTTAATTATATTACATAGTGTATTGTATGAGTTAATCAGACATTGTTGCCGTCGGTTCAGGTACGGAGGATGGTCGGGGCTTTGGTTGCAGTTGGTCAGGGTAAACTCTCTGCCAGACAAATTCAGGATCTGTTGGACGCCAGAGATTCCTTGGCCTACCCTCAAAACATGGCGGCTCCACCCTACGGCCTCTTCCTGGTCAATGTGGAATATAATGAGTTGGGTAAAGGCTCCTCCTTTCTTCCTGTTGGTTTTTGTTTTTATCACAAGTTAAAATCCTAATCATCATCTTTTGATGTTTCTGTGCAGCTCTCAAGTCCTACGGAGGGAATGCTGAATAAATGTAAAAGAAAGCAGCACACCTGGTTGCATGTACATATCTGTAAAATGTAAATACATTTTGTATTAAACATGCATGGAGAAGCCTCCTTGGTGTTTTGTAATGTTGTAAAGAATTTATTGCCACAGAAAAGACTGTGCCAACTTGTTATAGTGCACTATACTACACCACCATTATGATTACACATTACACAGCATCATACATCACTAGACCTGTGTAGTACTAATCTCAAATGAATGAACAAATGGTGAGCAATTTATGCAGAGGATTTAATGGGAGTACAAATCAGTGTAACACTATTATCCACTGTAGAGTCAGGAACTGCTTGGTGGCAGGTTAGAATGTATTATCATGTATACATGAGTGAATAATTATACACCACACTTGTAAGTGGATAAATACTGATACATTCTTTAATGAAAGAAACATCATTAGCGTTGACTGCATCGATAAATGTTATGTCCTTCCTCCCCCACTCATTTCTATTTATATTTTTCATAAATATAATATATAAAAATGATGAGATCGCTCAGGAATAAATTCTCACGTTTTATTCTACCGTTTTAATATCATCCAGACATGTCAGCACACACACAGACATACACACACTATCCTGCATGTCACTGTATTTCTAGGACAAGAAGCATTCACCACAACGCTATAAGGCAACACAGCAGCCTCATACACTAGAAGAGTCTATAATAGATTAGGATAAATCCAGTCACGCATACATCAGATCATGTGTCTTATAAAAATCAGAGTGTTGCATATTGGTTGTGCCTCCCTCGAGGACGTAAAGACGCCACAATCTTTTAAAGAGCTAATCAATTCAACCAAGAGAGAACAGCATTGGAGCGGTGCAACAATGGGATCGAGCATCATCCTGGATAAAGTTAGAAACGTTCGTGTGAAGGGAGAGGCAGTATCAATTCCTTTCTGTCTCAATTTGGAGTCTATTCACATTCTATGCAGCTTATAAATAAATTATATATATATATATATATATATATATATATATATATATATATATGTATATGTATATATGTATATTCAGTACAATCTTTGATGGGGGGGGGGGGGGGGGGGGGGGTCGTCCTGCTTGCAAGAAACATTCTTGTGTGAATGTTTTTTTCCTGTTCATATGTATTCATATTTTTTTGTTTTGTTTGTTTTTAATTACTTATTTTATTTTTTTCGTGTAACATTGGCACCTCAGGCAAGTATTGGTTTGATAACTTATTTTGAAAAAAAAGAAACATAACTAACATTCCACAGTCAGTTGCATATTGACTTGCTACTTTAAGCACTTAATGTAAATGAATAAAAATCGTAATAGATGCAGTCTCAGGTTGATTGTGACATAAAAGGTTTCATAATAACTGAATCCTCTACGATAAATAGCCTGAAATAGAACTGAAGATTCTCGCCCGCCATAAAACTTTAAGCCAGCAGTGTGTGCGAGAGGCAAGTATTTTATCTGTGCAGCTCTGAAATTCTACAGATGGAATGTGGGGTGAATTGAAAAGTCCTCCAAAGGCCGATGTGGTGGAGCTTTATCACCGCGATAAAGCGTTTCCCTTTCCTTCACCGTTCTGAATATTTCACCCCTTGTACTTCTTAAGTAAAAACCAATATTGCTTTATATCTTTATAATCTTTGTGTGAAGCCACTTGAAATTTTACATTTAAGGAGAATTGGGACAAACCCATACAGGTACCACACTTTGGCTAATCATAATTTGGAATTTATACACAGTTTTTGGCAACTTTCTTTTTTAGTAGTGTGATTGACGGCAATATCATTTACCATTACCGGCAGCGTTTTTGAGGTTCTAAACCACCAAATTCAAGAGAAATCTCTGAAGACTTGCAGTACCTCTAACAGGTTTTTTTTTTGTTCAGAAATGTTGTATCCAGACCTTAAAATATATTGCACACCTTATGTATAGCAGAAATATAAAAATTCAATTTCTACTTTTCGTAGATATGCAGTTCACACGACATTAAATCAAATCTTTCACCATGGAAACTCCGAATATTTTCCTCTAAATTTATCAACGCCTTCTCAGTGGCTAATGTACAAATAGTGTGTCCTAGATACTTATTTATTCACACAACAAAATGGCCTAAACATTCGGCTTTTATTAAGAAGCACAACACTTCGGTAATGTCCGCATGTGAAACTGCGGCAACAATAAAAACTATAGAGAAAAAAAAAACTAAAATAAGACATTTGCACATTCTCCAGAGTGGGGTTCTAATTCCAGCTCAAAGAATCAAACCACTGCTGAAGTGCATCCCTCTCCTCAGTTCGCTATTTTCTCAATTTCATCCAGATCATCTGTGTTCAGTTCTTCAATTTTCTTGTCTGTTGGGGTAAAAAAAAAAAAAAAAAAAACAATTTTACATTTATTGGCTTTTTGGTATATTTTATGCATGACTTTATTGCAAACCAGGTTTGCTTGTTATCCTGTTATCCAACATTGTAATTGAATATGGTGGAATAAAAAAGTAAGGAAAAAAAAACAGCAAAACATCAGAAATCGGAACACTAAAAAAATCTGTCACTTTCTCGTCATATGAAGACCCGTCAGTGCTTGTGTGTAATGCATGTTTCATTATTCAAAGATATTCAAAGGTTTGTATTAAACATGAATACTACTGGATACTATTTACTACTGGACTCGTTTGGCTCTGTAAACAGGTTTAACTTACTGAAGTGATCCTGAATGCGTTCGAGAATGTTCATGCTAAACTTGCTGTCCACCATGTTGATTGCCAGCCCTCTCTTGCCAAATCTCCCTGTACGCCCGATCCTGTGCAGGTACGTCTCATTGTCAGGGTTCCCGTCCTTATCCACGGGTAAATCGAAATTAATAACCACAGAGACCTGCTCCACATCGATACCTGAAATTCATATGGAGATTTGATGATAAACCCATGGCAGTGCAATTTTGAATTTAAAAACAAAGTATTAAAATTTTCATTCCTCTCCAATAAAGTGTAACCTGCCTCTGGCACAGACGTTCGTAGTGACCAGAACCTTCTCTTTCCCGTTGCGGAAACGATCAATAACAGCTGCTCTCTGTTCCACCTGCATCTCTCCGCTGAGTACTGCCACCTGGTGACCCTCCCTAGACAACTCTCCTGCTAACCAGCCGGCTGTTTTCCTGGTCTGTAAACAGAGGGAAGAGTCACCTTTTTTCCCCGTAAAGAGAACAAACTTTTATTGTCCAACTGACAGTCATATGTTGACCGTACATGACAGAAGATCATGGCCTGTGCGATAGTGATGGCGCCATAGAGGTTACACAGGGCTTGGAACTTCTGCTCCTTGGTGGTGCACACCACATAATACTGCTTAATGGTATCCAGAGTCTCTTCCTCCCTCTTTAGTTTGATGATATTTGGATCAGGGATGATCCTCTTGGCAAAGTTCCACACAGACTCCTCAAACGTGGCAGAGAACAAGAGCATCTGGCAGCTTTTCGGCAGCATCCTGGTGAAAAGAAATGTCAAGAGTTTTAAGTGTTAAAATCTTGGTTTATGATTTCTAAGGAATGATTTAATTAATATCAAATATTTTGTATGTCCTATAGAGAGGTCTTTAAACCAGTTTGGACTGTCTTGCTTTTAATCCAGTCACTTGAAGGAAACATTCGCTACTTTAGAAAAGTATTAAAGAAGAGTTCTTTTTCATTAATAAATAATTTTAACTTCCCAATGAACAGATACAAAGATTCTATGCACACCTCTGGATGCGAATGCTTTGGTCCTGGTGACCCTGCGTGGCGATCATGACGTCTGCTTCATCCAGAACAAACACTTTGATTTTCTTTGGGTCGATGAATTTGAGCTTTTGGCACCAGTCCAGGACTGTGCCGGGAGTGCCGATCACAATCTGTTCCTGGAGCTTCACCCCTCTCTCCACTACACACACACACAGAGATGTGTCATATTAGCAGGTTTCATATACAATTCATCATCATCATCATCATCATCATCAGTACCCAGGCTCCATTTACCAACCATAGTCTACTAACATGTCTTAGATCAGGGGTGTCAAAGTCAAATGGACGGAGGGCCAAATAAAACATTTCTCTCGCTCGGTGCGTCACCGTTGCATTGTGGGAAATGTAGTTTTGGTGCGTACATAATATCTGCGGGCTACTGGTTTGCAGGAGCCGGATCTAATAATAAATTAATATCATCACGCGGGCCAAATAAAACCCACTCGCGGGCCTGATTTGGCCCGCGGGCCTTGGCTTTGACATATGTGTCTTAGATGTACAAACTTGTAAAGGATACTGAATTTCCATACCGATAAAAACACAAACACAACATGGACGTGACCTGATAAACAAAGTCTCACATTTGTTTCCCCGGATCGCATACACCAACTTGACTTCGGGGTAAAATTTGCCCATCTGCTCGATGACCTTGCCCGTCTGGAGGGCAAGCTCGTATGTAGGCGACACACACAGGCACTAAGAGACAAATGAAAAAGAAAGCAAACAACATGAAGGATGACAAAAACGTGAAACCAACTTCCTTTGCTTCATGACACCTGCATCCAGGCTAAACTTTTTTTTTTCCTGTTAGTCTGTTAACAATGGATATTTCAATTGAGGAACGGAGATCATTTGTTGTTATGATTAGTAGTTATTATCAAACTCGTTATAATACAAGTTATATTATGTTCATAGCCTCCCCCCAAAAAATTAAAATGTTAAAATATCCTTTTTATTTATTACTTGAATCAAACACAATGTAAAGGCAGAAAGAAAACGCAGTACTTCCGTTTTACAAGTTAAGATGCATTTAAATATATGAAGTGTGTCCCATCCTGCCTTTAGGACAAAATCTTGCTCTGAGAAACATCCCCTTTACTGGATGGCTGTTAATCTGTGTCTAGTCTGCGTGTCCACTGCCATCAGTAAAGGCAGGGGCTGCCAGATTGGACACCATTTTTTTTTGTGACTGATCCATCACACAGAGCATCATCATGCTAACACAAAAGAGTTTCTTTTGTACATAAATAATGTCAATGTACAAATTAAATATGTACAGGACAATAAATTATTATTTTGTTTAAAATGTATGTATGTTGATGTAAAGTATTTACCTGAGGCCATCTGTTGTTGGGGTCCACATGACTTAGCATGGCCAGGACAAAAGCAGCAGTTTTACCTGTACCGGACTGAGACTGCGCTATAAGATTCTGTGGGCTGGGGGGAAAAAAAATGATCAATGGAATTAGTGTGGCTATTTGTGATAAACTTGAATTATAATGGCTAGCATTGATCCTTTACAGTAGGGGTAACCTGGTACCAGGCTGAGGATCATGTGGTTACATAGAAACAATATAAACTTTATGTTCTGTCTGTGCCAATATCTCTCACTTGTTTCAGTGACTTTATTTCTGATAAATGAAGCTCCTGCATAATCTGTCGAGTTACATTTTCATTGTGCATGTACCAATTCAATTAGTAATGATAATTAATATAATATGTATAATAGCAAGGGGATTTTAAGTGGACAAAAGATTGCACAAAATGTCAAAAATATCCTTAAAATAGTACAATTAAAGTGAAGAAAGAAAGGGGGCAGCTATTTGCCTAGCATGCAGTGCAGGGGTCTCAAACTAAAAGTACCTGGAGGGTGCAGGAGAGAGTCGATGTGAAGTTGGGCCGAATCAGAAGAGAGGGGGGGAGGGAATCTAATCTTCCAAAGCATCATTAATAGCGGTTCTTAAACTTAAATGGGTTCTTAACATGAGTTGTCCTGAACATGAACGGTTCTTCTGAACATGGCATCTCTTGCCTACTTCTAGCTGCCTAAGATCTGGCAATGCTTCCTCTCACATAGCTGAGCCACATTTGGCTTGAGGAAGCAGTTGAGACCCTCAGTATGGCTTGAAGATGATCGTCAGTAAGGCTGGACCCGGACTTGGACTTATTGAAGCCAAGGTGGAGAAAAACCTTTTGCACAAATATATGAACCCATTATGTCTTTCACGATGACATTATCATCATGACATTTGTAGATGGTGAAAGTACTAGGACAAAAAAAAATTAATAAAATAAAAATTATCTGCTGGGACAGTGGGACACCATTACTTACTTATTATATACAAACAATGGTTTGTACTCATGGAAGCATGGTTTATTGGCTTTATTTTATATAATAACCATATGGGTTCAGCAGTACATCCTCGCCAACACCGATGTTCCGTTGATTATATAACTGAGGTGGGTAAGCCCCTGATGAGGCTCCTGACTGGGGGCTGGCCGAGTGGCCCTCGGTGACATCATTAACGGAACATCGATGTTGGTCATTAATTTGTAGATTCGTCATGATAGCTAATCATCTAAATGGATAGTGGGAATCATATCGACATAAACTTTCAAAAAAATCAGCCCATTTCAGCCCATTTACAAAATACAATCCCCATGACACCGAATCCAACGTTACCTTCATCTGGCTCGAAGTCAAACATTTATTTACAAACACAGTAAGTAGTAATTGTATGAAGGCTATGATATGTTACATGTGTGTCACCATAGTGTTTCTCTGCTTGTATCAAGCACAGCCAGTGTCCCGCCCTGGGAACCAAATATTCCACTGTGATTGCTTGGATCAGCTCCAGTTGCACAAAAAGGAACCTTCCACACAACGCAGAAAAGTAGCATTCATATAGAAAACACGTTGGACCCACTAACATTAAACTTTCATATAATCCAGAAGGCCACATGTTTGAGACCCCTGGTGTAGTCAGTGTTGTATAATGATTTTATTATTATAATGGTTATTTCATTGATATGTAATGGCTCAGCTGTAGCAGAACTGCCATCAAGATGCTGAGGCTTTAAGAAATCCTGACTACAACGAATTAGTTTTAAAACACAATGCAAAAGAGCCTATTTGGCAGTATTTTGGATTCAAACCAAATGCAAACCGCGAACCTGAAAATGTTAATGAAGCAATCTGCAAACTTTGCCTGAGGAAGATAACATCCGCAGGAAACACAAGCTGATTTTCCGGGGGGTTTTTTTCAGCCTGGTGAATTTTTAGTTGTTATATTAATAAAAGTTTGTTGTTTCATACAAGTGTTGCAAGTTTACATTTTTTTTCTTTGTATTATTGTTGTTAATTAAAGCACTGACACCAATTCAAAAGTGAAAGTGAAAGTGAAATGCACACAGGCATAGGCTATTTAAAAGCGAAGGGAAAGAATTCCAACAAACCCCCACCACCCCCGGTGATACCAGTATTACCAGTGTTGTCACATGACCATAAACCGGTGTGAAAATTTCCTCACCGTCACAACCCTAATGTTCACTAGCATCATTGCAAATCCTACTTTTGCAGCTACAACTGAATCTAATTTACCAGCTTTTTAATTAATTTCTTCTTTTTGGGTATGATCAGATTCATAAAATAAACAAGACTATACAATGCATTTTGTACAATATATAGAATGAAAACTATATACCTAATTATAATAGGTTTAGCTATCAAGTTACAATTAATCAGCCTCCCGGTGGATTAAAGTCAAATGATTAATTTCGGAACAGACTGAATTAAATAACTAGATGCACTTACGGTTCTGCAAGCATCATGGGCAAGGCAGTCTCTTGGATTTTAGAGGGTCTGTTGAAGCCCATAGCGTAAACTCCTTGAAGTAGCTCATCCTTCCTACAATCACATTTGTATACATATAGCAAACAAAGGAGAGAAATCAATTCCTGGTGAATTCATAACTTTCTCACAGACTTACAAATGCAGCTCCTCAAACGACTTGACCGAGTAAAGTGGAGAGGTCGGATCCTTCTGAAGCACTTCCACTTGGTTGGTGGTGTTCACGAGATTGCTTCGTATCAACTTGTTTAACAGTGACTGAGCTGCTTTGTCCTCTACATTAATCAAATTAACAACGAAAAAAACACAAACTCAGTATGAATGTTGACAGATCAGTAAATGAACGTCACAGTTTATGTAAATTTTGGTGAGACCGATACCTTTTTCTTCCTCCTCAGTTTTCTCTCCTTCACCCTTTGCTCCTAATTCAAATCCAGAGTGAATGTAATCTCACAATTATTCAGAGACAAAACTATAATTCCCCAAAAAAGGTTACATTTTTTAAAAATGATAAAGCATTTATATTTTTTTATACATTTCTTTACCATTTTCCTCTGCTTTTGGTTTGTCTTCCTTTTCGTTTATGTGAAGGCCGCTTATCTGTCAACCAACGAAAAGGTCAAATTGAGCTGGTTACTCAAAAAACTATTGCTATTTACTTACCTATTAATATAATAGACACGTATTAATCCATAACGTAGCGAATTAAGCATTATATTGCAATATTGCGACGATGACCAGCAAAACAATGTAGTGTCTGAGGATAAAACTTAAAAAAGCCTCTCCTCCCTATGCGTGTCCACTACATACAATAACGATTCATATATATGGGTGTACTATGTACATATCCACGAGGAAGCAGTTTTTACCTCATTAGCAAGCTAAATGCTTAAAAAAACAGAAATGCTAATGAAATTAAATTTTCAGAAATGAAAATATATAAAACAGGCAAAATTTGATAATTAATGTCGGTTAATCTCTTGTTAAAATCTGTAAAGTTAAAAAAAAAAGTGTAAAATTTAAATCCCAAAAGTTGCCGCAAGTAGCAGATAGCTAGTTAGCAAACATGCTGTAGCAGTTCTAGCTTCACTAGCTTTCACTTTAGCCGGAGTACACAAAGTTAGATAAATAGTGAAATTAAAAATCTAATTAAAGTCCAACATAATATTTTTTAATGATTTAAAACAAAAAGAATGTTCATATTTTAGTAAGTGATGCTCGCGCTCACCGACTCGGCAGCAGCTTCTTGTTGATCCACAGCCTGAGCCCAAGAATCCGTAGCCATATCCGTAACTGCAATCAAGGTATTTCTGCTTTAAGGTAAACAGTTCTAGATTCTGCAACTTGTCTCTAAACCGGGAAAGCTTAATTTTATTTAACGGACTTGAATAAAGCGAATTTATACAATGGCGTGCCGACGTCGTAGAGAGTGTGCTGACCTCACATAGATCCGGCCAGAAACCAATTCAACTTAATGGTTCCCGTTAACGGATATACAGCCCATGGAGGGGCTGATATTTGTATTTATTTATTTGTTTGTATGATTTTGTGTTTATTTATTTGAATTTGGTCGGAATAGAATGAAATTCCAAAAATGCGTAAATAAAAGATATGTTTCCCCAAATCATTTATACTCCTTATAGCATTTAATATCAAGCATAATAATAAAAAAATATATATATATATATATATATATATATATATATACACACACACACACACACACACACACACACACACACACACACACACACACACACACACACACACACACACACACACACACACACACACATTTAACAGAAAGCAAACTGACACACACACACACACACCCCTCACACACACATTTAACAGAAAGCAAACAAAAACAACAAACTTTTTGCACAAACTGTTGTTTTGCACACCCTTTGTTAAACAAGTCTACCTCAATGACAGTGTTTACACTTAAAAGATTGTATATCTTGATTTGCATATGGACAATCAGTTTTGCACAACATGTGTACTGGTCGGTGCTAATGTTTACTGTTCCTTATCTTTATTTATATGTTCCTTTGTTAATTTATGTTGTCTTATGTAGCACCTTGGTCATGGGAAAACGATTCGTTTCACTGTGTACTGGACTGTATATTGTTGCAATGACAGTAACGCCTATTTGAACTTGAACTGTATATTGTGTATTTAATGGCACATTCACATACTTGCATGACATGTTCCAGTGCCATTATCAGAGTTAAAAGCACATTGTTTTACAGCTGGCCACCTAAAGCTGCCCTATTACTGTTACCGTTCTGTGAACGCACAACACCTTATTGTTACACTCTCAGTCTCATAATTCATGCACAACTATATAATTATTGCATATAAGTTTCATAAATCACCATCCCATAATTGATACACAGTCATGCAACTGCATAATCCCTTTTTTGCATTTTTTTTATTATTTCTCTTCCACAGTCCTGCAGCAACTGCACAGTCTCATAATCAGGCTGTTTTTATTCCACAGTCCGGCAGATAATGCAAGATCATGCAGTTCCCTACAACTTGCTGTTTACAGCTGTTTACTTTTTTTTGGAAGCAGGCACAAACTAATTTTTCAAAACTTTCATTCTGTTTGATGTTTATCTTGGCACTCTGTGTTTTCTGCCTGAGGGTATCAGCTGGTACCCTTCATCTGGAGCTGAAATGCGTGGATGGGTCCACAGCTATTTTGTAACTCCTCTGAACAAAATTTACTATGGCAATGATGTGAGATTTTGAGTTAACATAAAGGCCATGCTTACAACCCAAAACTCCCTAAAACACTAATTCTACACATTCTTTCTTTTAATAAAATTGCAGAAATCTTGAACACAGACTATCAGGTTTCAATGCAAATGCATAATCAGTGTGTATCCCAAGATATTTTAGAAACTCGATGGTGGTGTTGTGGGGGATTACCTGACTATTCCCTCCAACTGCACATGGATCAAACAAACAGCTCTTTCATTTCATTCCTGTTAAAATCACATCAGTGGGCACATTTTTATAACTTTAAATGGATAAAGTGTTCATTAAATTCACTAAATGTTTCAACAGTATATAAAGAAAAAACTTTTTCTTGTGTATAGGTGTAGAGTTTGTACAGATACCATGTATCAGGTTTTGACCTCTGTATATTTTATTCAGATTCCATGAAAAGTCCAATCTAGTAGAAACCTTAAGGCTCTTTCATCTTGCACCATCTCATTTTTGAACATAGCCACTGACAGGGAAATATATATGCATTAAAAAAAAGTAAGGAAAAATATCATTATTTTATAACTGTGGATTGTTTATGTAAGTCATGAATCACATCATGAAAGTCTTCCCCACTGAAAGAACAAAGAAACTGAAAATACAGATGAATAACTAAAATGAATAAATGAATGAATGTCTTAACAGTGTTCTTGGTAAACCTTTATCCTCCCATGACACCTTAATTAACTGAACTAAGCAGACTTTTATAAAAACTCATAAATAGGTTCTAAAATTGCTTTCTGAAGTAAAACTACTATTGATCTAATGCTTTTATCATTCCACAATAAATGTAATGGGCACAAACATCTTGACATATAGATTTAATACAGTTTTTGTTTTAATTGTAAATGCACTTGTGTTCAATCTAACTGGCTTCATTCCACTGAACACTGTGTACTGGGCCGTCACGATATAACAGATGGTGTAATAAAAGGGGAGGGAATTCTTCCATTCATCTTTATAACCTCGGCTATGAAAATCTTGTTGCTTGATCATTTTAGGATTTTTAGACAGAGATTACAGCGCAAAGCTCTGTAGTGGGTATACAGTCAGAGCAGAGAGAGTGGCCTGAACTAGAGTGATAAAACTTAAAACACAACAAAACTAACAGGCCACCATAATTAAGAGTTAACACTGACTCTACAAATTTGAGTTCAGTATTTGTATTTGTATTTGTACATGTTACTAATAAATAATGACGCCAGCCAAATATATTTTTCTGTTTATCAATAGTTTATCATCCACACAGCTCTGAGATTTAGTATTTGACTTCCTCTTTTGAAAGAAGCATTTATTTATAAAAAAAAATGAGAAACTCAACACCTCAGAGTTGTTCAGACTTGTACATAGGGCAAAGTGCTGGTAATTTGTTTGATCAGCCTCTGACACAATCAATCATTCTCCAATAACACACAGCCAGTCCCTGCCTTATTACTCTCTCAATAATGCATCGCTTTCCTTTATAAAGCTGATACTTAACACTTCCATGGCCTCTGTCTCACTATAGAGACCACTGTCCAAAACCAATACATGGGTAATCAAAAATAGTTTTCATCAGCGCTGCTGTTTAATACGTGCTACTCTGAACTGCATAATTATTGTTGTAATATTTTTCGACTGACACAATCAAATTCATGATTTTGCTTATTATTTCTCTAGGTGAGGAATAAAAAAATTTTTATCTGTAAATTGTGATTTAATAGCAGGGACGAGTCTTTTCTACTTCCAAGAGGAACTGCTGAACGTGTGTCCATGTGCTCTTAGTTCTTTTTTTTGGGCTTATTGCCAAAACCAGAGAGCAGGAGGCCGACGGTGGACATCCATCTGGGACAGCATCTTTTATTCAGGAGACTCATGTAGACCTCGCAGCCATCTTGTGGCATGAAGACAAAAGGACCACTCTGTTTAATGATGTGCAGAAGGTTATGATCATTTCTGTCGATATAATGGTATGAGATGAGTGCTTTGTTTTGTCTTTAATTGTTAGCAATTTTTTTGCCTTATGGTTTCAATGCAAAGACAAATTAAATAAGGACAAAATAAAAAGTTTTTGTTAGTACATATATCAAATAGTTTTTATACACCTGATGAAGTAAATAAGCTTTTTTCCTGCACATCTAACTACACTAACGGTCGTTTCATAACTCTTTTCCGCTATGAGGCTTGTTTTCTGTATAGCGAGCGCTGAGGCGAATGCAAATGCAATCTAGATTATTCCATCCACATACACAGTCGAGGGACCTTTCCTTTTTTTTGCAGTGAACAAAGAACTAAATCCAGTTTCATTCTAGGAGATGAGAGCACTATTCCCTGCACACAGACACACTGTCATAATTTCATCTTCAGAGCCAGAAAGATGAAGCCCTCAGTAAAACTCACTGTCTTTCTAATTTCCATGGACTGTCACCTGTATGTAAATGGCGCACACTCGCACACTCAAACATGCTAAAGACTAACAAAGACAAAAGACGTAGTATGTACTTATCCGTCTGGATTAGTTAGTGCCTGGATAATTATCATCCAGACACCATTTCCATTTGAAGCCTCTGCACCAAAACTCTCTCACTCTCTCTTACCCTCTCTCTCTCTCTCTCTCTCTCTGAAAACTTCTCTTGTATGCTACCCCATCACATACCGCCCCCCCCCCCTCCAAATCACCCCCCCCATGACTTTGCAGCAGCAAGCGGAGCTGAAACCTGTAATGGTTGCCATGGAAACAGTCCAGTCAGCCAACAGCGTGTCTCTATCTGGCATGCACGTTGTACATGCAGAGCGCGCTCGCTTCCCTCAGTTTCAGAACAACAAGCAGCCCTCCATACAAATCCACAAGATCCTGTAATGAGACGTCTTCAAAGTAACACAGCTTGATCCAGTTTTATCACGAAACCCTCTTTTCTAAAATCCAACTAGATTTGTGGTGTATTTTAATGCACATCTCTAATTAAATTAATGGTAGAAAGTCTATGAAAGATTCAAATATCAGAGGAGCCAAAGGCTTCTTAAGAAACTTATTCTTTTATATAATATTATGTCCATTTCGCTTTGCTCTTTCAGAAATTCAGAGTAGTCAACCATTTCAGGCATATCATGTGGTTCCCTGGTGGTAACTTCAAGGAGACGCCTTTTTCATACCTTTACAGTTTTTACAGTGCATATACTGCGTGTGTGTAATACACTGTATATATATATATATACATTTTTCTTATTACAAAAATAAATAAATAAAATGCTGGCAATGTGAATGTAGTTACTATCATTAACCAGTGATGGAATCCTTGAAACTTTTCCTGGATCCTTATATTTCCACCCAAATAAGTTCCTGTTCTGGTTTATTACACTTCTTTGCCCAGCAACCTTTCTGCCTTCTAAGTGACTCACTCATTTTTTTCTGGTAGAATGGGGCACTCCCATTCATCATTAAGAGGGTGGCCCCATGCACCACACCAAAAGGCATGCAGCGAAATGCAAATCTCACTAAGCATCGCAATATTTGCATGTCTCAAACACAGTGCTTTCGCTCTGTGCCACAGTGGGGTAGGGTGGGGTGGATGTGGGGTGGGGCGGGGTGACTTCCCCAGAACATTACGTAAGGGTTCCTGATGAGAGCTAAATGCTATTCTTGTTTCTATCTTCATATCTCCCTAATTCATACTTGTGTGCTCCTGGTGAAGACCCCTTGCTGACCTTTTTTTTGGCAATTTTTCTTACAATTCATGATTTAATGAATGTGTGTCCTTTTTGATAGTGAAAAAACATTGCATTGTTTTAGGAATGCCAGTAGTACAACCAAGTAGAAAACATTTTGTGGACAAAGCACTAGATCCATGGCAGTGCAAAGCTGGAATAGCAAACTATTGTTTGAACAGAAAATGGGCACTGCTGGTAAGAGGACACACACTAGGCGTGATCCGTGCATGCTTTTCCTACAGCGTAGAGCTTTCGACAGTGCCGAGCGCAAGGTGCATCTGTTGCCATGGCAGCATATCCAGTCCATGTGCTTTGAATGAGTGTAAAGCCCAGACTGGTAAAGGAGTGGCAAAAGCACGAGCAGCTCCATGCCAGCATCCTTCTATGGACCTTCTGCAGATGATATTTTCTTTCCTGTGTGTCTGTGTGTGTGTGTGTTTGTTTGTTTGCAATCTCAAGACAACCAGCTTTAAAATGCTTCACTCTGATAAAGGCACTTCCCATAACATGAATCATTCAACACGTGTTACGGAAATGTCACATCCCCTGGATTTAGACACACATGTAACTACACACACACACAAGCACGCACGCGTCATTTACCCCAACGTACAGAAATCTTTCTGACAAAAACCAGGGTTTTTTTCTCATTCCATTTCTCAAAATCTTTAATATTACAGATATTCCCGTAGAAACTTTTTTTCTGTGAAATCAACACAACATTAGCTGTTATATAAGATTCTCTTGAGGTCGTCAGGTTCGTCATGCATGACTAAAGTACATCACTAGTATGAAAAAAGCCCTGTAAACATGAACACCGAATATTAATAAAACTGTGCGTGTGAAGAAAGCACAGAAATACATATTTCTGTCATGATTATTTGGCACACCTACGGTAAATATGTAGTACAATAATAATCATAATGCGACAATAAGGTTGCTTTTTTTTCTTTTTTCTGCTCTTTTTTTACTTTTTTTTTTTTTTTACTTGATATACCTGATCTAACCCTTGTCAGCTTAGAAACATCAAATGCATGAAATAGCAAGAAAGGAGGGTTGGGATCAGGGTGGGAAAAGTGGGGGTACAAGGGGTGCAGGGGTATTTTTGGGGTAGACCATGGTAATCCCTTAGTCAAGCTACATCCAAAACAAAAAGCATAAAAGGAAAATCAGGATTTTCCCGTCATTCTCTATAAAATTTTGCTCAGACCTCCAACACTGCAAAAAAAAGGTATCCAAAGATTTAATAAATAGCCTTTTTTATCTTAAATACATAGTGAATCTCCTTTTGAAATTCACCGTGGAAGAGAAGTCGACATTGCTATTTTACCATTAACATCATCAGCCAGCGACTCAGCTAAAGCCTTGGAACTACAGCTTTGGGGAAGAAGATGCTGGTTCAATGTTAATGGTACAATTTGCTCAGTCACTCTAATTGCTTTGTTATATCCCAGTAGGACGGGCCAGCCTCGCTTAAACAAGGTAATGCCCCCCCTCATTGCACATAGCTCGAATGAAGTTTGGAAAACACAGTATTCCCTTTCCCATTCCTGGGCCCCCTTTTCGTCCAGATTCCTGTGCATGCCCGCCGCATTGTCCATCAGCCATCCCTGTTCGATGGAAAGAGGGTGTACGGAGAGCAAGAGAGTGTGACGTGCTTGGTTGCCAGATGGGAGAGGGGGTGCTTCTTTACAATGTCTTTGGGTACACACATCAAAGGTCAAGTCTTTGGAATCCACTCACGCAGACGAGGACGACTTGTCCGCCGCCTTCTCCAGCCCCTCAGCATCACCATCTTCCTCGACTGTGAAAAGGCAGAGAGGATAGCAGAGTTGAGAGACGGGTGTTTTTTTTTTTGGATGCACTGCACGTTCATACATGTTCTAGTCTGGTCCTCATCCTCTCGAACAGATGTGCGCACATGAACGGCTTCAGAACGCATTTCTATTGTCTGATAATGCCAGTGCGAAAGATTTGTCATGTCAGGATGCGAGGCAGAACCCTGAGAGCACTGGAACATGAATGGCGCATGAAGAACTGCGCACCAAAAGCATGACGCATGAGCATGAACATAAAAATATGATCAACAAGCCATTTGGGAAAAAAGAACAAAAAACAAAACAAATAAACAGAAATATTGACCTTACCTCGTTTGCTTCTCCCAATCTGGCCAAGCTTGGGTGGTCGCTTGTTCTGGTTGCCGCTGAAGAAGTTGTTGGTGTCCTGCAGGCGACAGGTGAACGAGAGGTGATCCTCGTCGTCGCCGTCGTTCCCGTAATGAGCCATTTTCTCCTCGCTGTATGGCAGCACCTCCGACATGCTGAAAGCACGGAAGCCAGGCGCGCAAAAAACCGCAGCTGCCGCTCCGTTTAACCCTCCCTCCTCTCTTTCTCTCCGCGAGCGAGGACACACACACACACACACACACACACACACACACAAACACAAAAAAAAACACGCGCGCACGGACGCACGCTCACGCACACACCCTCGTATAGGAGCGCACACACGGCACACAATCACGCACACGCTCCACGGCGAGTCTCTTTTTTTCCCCCTTCTCGGCCGTTCAAGCCTTTTAGCGCGCGCTCTCCTTCTTACCTCGTGCGCTTCTTCTGTCTTCCTGCACTGGGTAACTGGGGACGGTTCTTTGTACGTGGGGCTGAAAAAACAAACACTTCCTGCCTTTTTCCCTCAACAAAAAAAAAAGATTTTCCGGAGGGTTTTCCGAACGCGGAAACTCGTTTTGAGCAGGAGCGTCCGTTTCGACGGAGGCGTGCACGTGTGTGCGCGAGTATCTGCGCGCCAAGCTCGCGGTGATTGAAACGTAGCGCTGGGGGAAAAATACACCTGAGAATTGCATGCAAATGGGGCAGCGATGCAAAACAAAAGCCAATGCGTCCTGGTTGTGTGCATGTGAGTGTGCGTGTGTGTGTGTGTGTGTGTGTGGAGGGAGGTAGAAGAAAGAAGCACGTCACCGGTGGCGCGTTTACCTCCGGAGAGTTAAGGGACGCCCGCGGAGTTTCGGCTGTGATATTTTCCAGGGTCAAATATCCCCGAATTTGTGTATGCGTCAAGTGAACATTTCATTTGGTAACACAGGTGCATTTGACTTGTCTTAATGATTGTAGTCGATCTGTTGATACGCACAATATGTTAACCTCCTTCCTACCCAAAACACACACAATCAGTCAGTGTAAATGGATTATATTAAGACCAATTATTATTATTAACACAGAGAGAATCATCCACGAAAGGCACTGATGGTATTTTCTAACTCAACAAAACAATATCCAATCCAATAGCGGTGCTGAAATAAAATTTGATGAATAGTGGTGGATCGAATCCCAGGTACAATGAGAATGGTCCATCCCCAGATGGTCTGTTACAAAGCACCCTGCACACACATTTTCACATTTGTCTTAGCATTTCCACATACTGGCATGTTTTTGGGAGGTGTGTGGAAATCTGAAAACCTAGAGAAAACCTACACAGACATGGGATGAGAAATTGTGGACGCGCTGCACAGACAGTAACCCATATTCATGTAGGAAACAGGGATGCAAGTGTATAACCATGTCAATGTCAGTGTGCTGAGGTCCACCGGCCAAATATCATAAGCTCAGGTTTGTTTATATGATCTAAGGTGTATGGCAGTAAAATGAGCTACACTGATATACAGCTATATGGTCTATGTCAGGTTGGATTACTACTATGTTTCCATATAAAATGCATTTAAACATTTAGTCATTGGACATAATTTTGCAGCACAGATGCTCCACTCGAACGGTACAGTAGATTCAGTATGATCACCATGACTCATACAGGAGCAAGCATAGATATGTCTGATGTAAGTCTCAGTCCAACAAGGCAGACAGCTGTTTACATTCCTCTGCTTTTTCACTTGTGTTTTTGTAGTAGGTTGGAGAAACATGATGCAAGTTTAAGGCCAGCAGAGTGTTGATTTTTTTTTTTGCATTTGCTTATTTTTGTTTGTTTGTCTGTACAATCTTACATAGAGTTTGTGAAAATAGCCATGAATGATATCAGGGGAAACTCATAGTCAAATCACTTATCATGACACATATAAGGAAGGAAAAAGGATATTTGAAAGAGCGATAGCAAGCAAAAACAACATCCCACTGTGAAACCGAGCATTGGCTGAGCTCTAGCCACTTATTTACTAAACGGCAAACAGGGCCCATCCTGGCGGGTCGATATAGAACTATTTTCCACTCTCTGCCTTCATTAGACCTGCTTTACTCAAGCAAAAAGTGACTGTGACTTTCTCTCTCTGATTGCAAATATCTAAAACACTGTACCAGTCTGAACCAAATTGCTTTTAGGATATTTCACTATATAGTGACACACAAGCTGTTTACAGGTTCACCACTGTTATTAAGCATGGTGTAACAGAATCCGGCTTTACACTGAATCCTGATCCCATTTTTCAATAGAACAATGCATCGAATGCGTTTCAGCCTGGCAAAAGGGTTACAAATATAAAACGGCTTTGTAACATGTATGAATAAATAGGTGTGAATGGCTGTTAACACAGTATCTTACTATCTACTGCTGGTATCACTTTACACCAATGATATCAAGAGAAGGCAGTGAAACTAGAAACTCTCTGTCACGATGCCAGCTTCACTAAAAAGGCTCTGCTGTCACACCCAATCTTGTATGCAGTCCAGATGGAAATCATAAGTGTACAAGTTTCCATTAGTCATTTCGTCTAACTCTGCAATATTTGCCATTATTTAATTGAATCATCCGCTTTCAAAGATATTCATTATACAGCTATAATATATAGCTTTGAAGAAAGATTTGCTCCACTCGCTAGTTATTCAAAAATGCATTGTTTTATAGAGTTTAATAGCTATAATGACACAAATTTACCGTAAATCTGAAGTTACTAGGTTGAATGCATGTATGTACTGTATGTCACATTTTGACATATAAAAATTACATTCAATTACAATTACACACCCAAAATGGATTTCAAGGCCAGTGGATTTCTGTACTTTCTGTAACATCGTATAAAGGACCTGTAGATGGTATGGTCTATCCACCTGCGGAATCTGGCCACAGCCGTGTAGACTCCTGGATACCTGGTATCCCCACAGATGTTTCCCCAGGATGAAAGGCCATAAAGATGTCCCTTACACACAAGCAGCTCTCCAGAATCCCACTAGAACAACACAACATTAAATATTAATGATTATCTTTGTTAAAGTATGTGCAATCACTCAAAAGAAATTATTGTCAGCCTACCAAAGTGATATAGAGAAGGAGAGTGGCATAGTAATGTCATTTCTGAAGCGGGTGGAGAAAATCAATAAGAGTATTGACACAAGTGGACAATATAGAGACAGAGAAATAGATAGATGTATTCTGTAATCAAGCCGATCGAGTTTTAACCATGAAGAATCCCACATGAGAAAAGACTAAACTTCTGATCATTTATACTTATATCTCAATGCTACACAGATAGTAACAAAGATGCAAACACAACATGACTACCTACATTAGACACATCATCTTGTAGTAGATCAAGTGCTCATTATACTGTATATAATGAATACACTAAAGGTTGTGTTGGTTTAAGAATTGATAGCTACTTTACAGTGCTGCTCTTTAGCTAATTAGCTAGCTACTATTGCTAAAGTATTGTTTTGGCTCAACTCACTACATGTATATAAAGCCAGACTAAAGTATGCTTGAGATGATGGTCTGAATAGCCATAAAAGATCAGACTTGTTTTCAGCATGCAATTACTGATCATGTTGCTTTCAAAGACTGATTACTGACCATGGCTGTTTCAAACAGCCAATCATTAATCACACTTGTTCCCAAAAGCCATTAATTGATTGTTGACTGATTGCTCCTAAAGTCAATTGTCTTCAGATAATGTTAATTTTTCTGTAATGCCTATGATTACACTGTCAAAGCCAGGATAGAGATCTCGATTTTTGGAAATAGTATATATTTACAATAGTCAATATTTACTGTAGATTTTACCATAGTGTTATTGTTATAATATGAATAAAACGACCTTATGGTTCTACCAGAAGTCCAATTGCCCCAGTGTAAAACTACAGGAAAACCAAGGTATTTAAACACACTGTCTGACCTCAAACCATTAAGGCCAGATACCTTGCATGTGTCCTTGGCTCCAGTTCCGTAGCCTGCACAGATCATATTGCTTGTAATACTTCCATTGATGGGTTTGCTGCTGTTACACTTAGCTGTGGCGACGATGGGCAGAGTTACAGAGTGAAGTGTAAGGGGGCTCACACCCTTGCCCTGGCTTGTGGATCTCCAACCGGACACCTGACACGGTTGGCCAGGCAGCACTCCTGTGTTTTGTTTGGGAAGAGGAGCCAGGGAGACGTACCTGTTCAGCTTTATTGGAGCCCGGAGCTAAAGCAAACATAGAAAGGGTGTAGAGATTAGAGCTGGCCATGTGGTTTATTCTCGGGCATTTAATCACAGCATCCTTCTGGTAAGGATTAAAGATAATATTTACACTGGCACTGGTATTTGATTTAAGTAATATACTGACAGTTGGCTATTAAATTGAATATGCTGACCCAGTTTTATCTTAAAGGCACAAGTATATAGCCTGTATTTATGGCGACCACCTCAATAAATAAAGTAAGGCTGTAATTGGATCAAGAATTGGAAGATCTATAGGTTAATAGACAATAACAAAATAGTATTCAAATCAATATTTGGTGTGACCAACGGCAGTGAAGCAGCATCAATTTTTCTAGATACAATTGCACACAGTTTTTGAAAGAACTCTGGTAGTAGACTGTTTCAATCATATTGGAAAACTAACCACATATCTTTTGTGGATGTTGGCTGCTTCAGATTCTTCTGTCTCTTTGTGTAATCCAAGACAGACTTGATTATGTTGAGATCAGCACTCTGTGTGGGACAAACTATTACTTCCAGAACTCTACACTGAAGGTGTATGGCTGTATGTTTTGGGCTGTTGTATTGCTGCAGAATTGCTGCCAATCAGACGCTTTCTTGATAGTATCGTATAATGGAGTATAAAGTATCTGCCTATATTTTTCACAGCTGAGGAAACCTACACAACTGTTTCTGTTCCAGACTGTATTTCAACATACATATTAAATTGATCACTGGCACATGCTTGCTATAACTGGTTATTATTCAGTGGTGGTTTGAGGTCATTCTTACTTTACAGCATAACTGCCTAAACTTTTGCGCAGTACAATATAAGTCCTATTAAATTAAATACAAAATTTTGCTGTTGGCAGTATAATGCATTAAAACTACTTGCAATGTATACAGTGTACGGCATGATCAAGCATAATTATATCAATATAGAGAACAGAATCATTTATGGAGCTGCATGTTTGTATGACATTAAAACCAAAAGTGTTAAAACTGAAATCTCTACACACCAAACAGCTGTACCTTTATAAGCATGATGTCTGCATTATTGGTGCTCTTGTTGTACAGCGGGTGAGGGGTAAAAGAATGCGGTTTGGAATACTGCTCCATCCCTTCGTACTTGCCGAGAGAGTTGTCTCCAGCCACTATCATCATCTGATCCACCCTGAGTGCAAGACATCTGCATCTCATACATGATAAATAAGTGTCATTTCACACCTGAAACTCACTACAAGTCTAGGGACGCGCAGTTCAGACTTGGAAGGTGTGATGGCACAGCGAATGTTCAGTCATATCAGTTACATAATCAGAATTTTGCTGTTATTGGTTCATTCTGGTGAATTATACAATTTGGATAACTGCTACAACAATGGACATTTCGGTACAGTCAGTATTATTTTCACATGTAGGACTGAGGATTTCTCTAGATTTGTGTTAACATGACAAAATTACGGTAACTTTTTTGACACGCCATATTACACCACCCCATCATTAGTTATATTTTCAATCACAGCATACCCTATTGTGTAGGGATTTCTTTATTGCTGTCATTTACCACTATGTGCTACTAGTTATAAAAAGAAAATAATAATTTTAAAATTAACAATATTCTTACTTAAATACTATAAATAAACATCTATATATTTATCTGTCTGAATTTCTTTTATAAATGTGTTCAACAGATGTATCAGTTACCTTTCTGTACTTAATTAGAGTGCCTGCTGAGACACAGTGGGTCAGTATTGGATGTTTGAGGCAAAGAACTGCATTCACAACAGCAGATAAGCATTTGAATTATCGTGAAACACAATAATGACACATCAAGGTTACTCTTCTCATAGTGTGCCAGTGTTTCCTGTTTTTCAGCTTGTACGTCATCCAAAGGGTGGGCGATTGGCCTGAGACTTTGCGTCTCTTCCATGCTGTGATTCAGTGTATAATTTACAAACAATAAAATTAAGTAAAGTAAAAAAGAACTCACCCTCTATGACAACGTGCAGCAGTGAGAACCCAGTATTTATGAACCAGAGATCCTACACAGAAATGCTGGCCTTTTGTCGTTTGCAAAGACACAATATATCTGACTAAATGTGGCGATGGTGCATAATCTCTAGCTCTCTGGCTCTGAAAAACATCTTGACCTGTGGGGGAAAAAAATTAACAGATTGTTCAAGATTTACAGACCTTTCAGGCATCACAGATGGCTTATCTAAGACCAAAAATACCTCAGAGAGAATGGAAACAACAGATTTACTCATTGTCTAACGAGTAGTGTGATTGACTATTGAGCAGGCTGAATACAAAACAAGAAAAGCACAAGTTGTCCTTTCTTGTGGGAACTAAAAGGTTTAAGGGATCCACACAGGTCTGCTACCACTCTGGTTTATCATGTTTATTCGGAATTTAAAGATTGAAATATTATAAATAAGTGTCAATGATGATAATACTGAAAAGATGACACATTGCAGGCAGGAAAAATAAAAACCACAGAAGTCTACAGAGCACACAACTAATTACTATTGACAATCTTGTTCAGGCACCATTTCTTTTCACATAAATAAATAGGTAAAAAAAACAGAAAGCCAACTTTTATTAAATATGTACATACCACTGGCTGTGCAGAGCTTCACAAGCACAACAGTCCAGAACAATACTCTCAGCATGATGAAAACAGAATGCAAATACTGCCTGGCCAAACCAAACTCAAACTGAAGAATCACCTCTCAACTCCAAGAGGAATCCACATCAGAGGCTGTCCACAAGTGTATAAGGTTCCAGTTTCAGCTTGGCAAAAATTCATGCTGCATTGAGGCAATTAAAGTGTCCACTCTCCTCTTTGACCCAGCAGGTCAAAGAGGAGGAAAGCATTATATAATATGGGCATTATATTTTCCAGGACCAAAATACAATGCCTGTATTGTTACGGTATATGAGCTATGTAGGTGAATTATATATTATATGCACAATTTTTTACTGTACTGAACTGCATGGGTACA
Source organism: Kryptopterus vitreolus (assembly GCA_030449085.1). NCBI lineage: Eukaryota > Metazoa > Chordata > Actinopteri > Siluriformes > Siluridae > Kryptopterus > Kryptopterus vitreolus. The sequence continues at coordinate 6,516,457 of JACRUU010000013.1, read as the reverse complement.
GTACATGAACAGAGTATAACTTTCACTATAAGTGTTAATGTTTTGACAAGCATTTAGTCATTTTAGTGCCCTTTCTTCAATGTAAGGCAAATTCCATTGGTAGTGTGAAACCATCCTTACTCATTCTTAGTGCGTAAGTGCTCATCATCAGTGCGCAATATAGCCTAATATTCGGTTAGAAAAAATGTGAACAGGTCAATAAACTAATTCACATTACACATCTATCTATCTATCTATCTATCTATCTATCTATCTATCTATCTATCTATCTATCTATCTATCTATCTATCTATCTATCTATCTACCCATTCATCCATCCATCTATCCATCTATCATATCTATTCATCTCTCTTTCATCAGCATTGTGTTCCAATTAATAACATTAGGTTCAATACTTTTTTTTAACACTAATATATGAAAAATCATATATATATATATATATATATATATATATATATATATATATATATATATATATATATATATATATATATACTCGTCATCCGCTATATGACTTAAATCTGAATCTGCACTGGCCTCTTTTGTGTTGTTGTGACTGCTGTATTTCAGCTCCTGGTTTGGAAACACATCCTGTCCCGGTGTAGCTATCAGCCCCAGGGAGAAAACAGTACAATGCCATATAATGTGTACTCTCTCTGTAAGCACTGCTTAAAGAGGTCAGGAGAGAAGGAGTGGACACAAATACAGGCACAGAGAGATTATAAGATGATAACATGTTGGGAAATGAAATAATTTCTGCAACAAAATGTATGGTATTGCCTAACTGGTGATCATGAATTAGTTTGAAGGTACGGGTTACCATTAATCTGTACTGGTAATCTGTACATCAATAAGGTGGCTGATACAGTATTTGCGCCTTTTTAGAAAGCAAAATATATCACAGCATCCAAAAAATCTTGTTGAACATTAAAATTACTTCACGATAATCTATATATTCATTTAGGTATATGTGAAATAGTTTTCCTTCCAGTGAAACCACAGAAAATTGATAGAGGCTCAACAGTTATTGAATTATAGTAGTCAACCAAAACTATGGAAATGTTCTCTGGGGCATTTATTACTTTTGTCTAGGTCTGTGTTGAGGAAACAATACACATGACAAGCTATCATACTTAAGGGATGGATGTGGTTACAGTATAAAAACAAACAGAAGGTTCTCAGTGTCACCAGTCCTGAAGAACCTGCTATTTCTGACCTGTGCTACATTTGCCACAGAGAACGTGAGTACTGATTGATATTTTATTATTATTTTTATTGTTATTGATATTTTAATTAATATTTTTTAGAAGATGCATGTTAGATTATATAGTTGATAGAACTTTAAATAACTTTGTGGATTATTATTTTATTCTGCATTGGCTCTGCAGTGGATTTCTTTCCGGATTGATTTTTAACCGATACTTTCTTTTTTTTAAGCATGAAAACCCCTGTTAAATGTTCACTGCTTTTCATTATTCCCATCATTCAAGGTAATACTTCCTTTGCTTCTAAAGTAAGTCCAACATATCTAATCGAAAAACTCATTAAAGCATTAAATATCAACTTTATTTCTATGATAGATTAATATGTGTATAAGAAAAGTCTAGCGTTCATCCCTCAACGTTTTCTCACTTGCGTTTACTTTCCAAAACATGCTAGAAGGATTCATTTATTTCATTCATTCATTCATTCATCTTCTACCGCTTTATCCGATCTTCCATCGGGTCACGGGGAGCCTGTGCCTATCTCAGGCATCTATGGGCATTAAGGCAGGATACACCCTGGATGGAATGCCAACCCATCGCAGGGCACACACTCACTCACATTCACACACACATTCATACACTAGGGACAATTTTCCAAGGTGCCAATCAACCTACCATGCATGTTTTTGGACCGGGGGAAACCGGGGAACCCGGAGAAAAACCCCCTGAGGCACGGGGAGAACATGCAAACTCCACACACACATGACCGAGACGGGAATCGAACCCGGATCCTGGCGTGTGAGGCGAACGTGCTAACCACTACGCCACCGTGCCCCTGATTCATTTATTTATTTTCAGTAATTTTGTATCTGCTGTTCTGTGAGGATTGAAATGGATCTACATACCGATTCCAGAAACATGGGACACAAAGTGCAAAAATTACAGCATAACATTCAAACTATCAATTACCTATTGGCAATTTAGCACACTTCTAATTGTGATAACTTGCCTGAACCCTGAAGAAACTCATGCAAAGACTGATGTGAAATCCTACCCAAGCAGTAACATGAACCAGGACCCTGGAGGATTGTCTACCCTAAATTGTTTGAACACCCAGTGTTTTAAGGATAAACTCTTCCTTTAGCTTGACTTGACCTTGGCTCTGTTTGCTTACTTACTTAAAATGAGTGAATGAATCCATTTCATGATAGAACATGATCCTTATGAGACATTCCAAGTAAGAGGAGCTTCTTCTCATTACAGTTTCCCTACAGCAAAGGATCATTGGAGGCCAAGAGGTTGTTCCCTACTCTATAAAGTACCAGGTGTCTTTACAATACAACAACCAGCACTACTGTGGAGGAACTCTAATTGACCCGCAGTGGGTGGTGTCTGCTGCACACTGCTGGAAGCCGTGAGTATTGCAGCAATGTCAAATAGGCTTTAATACAGCTGTGTGCACTCTTGTTGATTCTTTTAAATCCAAGCATTAGGCTTGATTAAAAGATGCCATCAAACTAGAAAGCATTAAAATGGAGCAACTGACAAGCGGCTGAGCTTAGAGTATATTAAACATCTCTTATCTGCAGAAACTATTTGATCAAAGTAGTGCTAAGTGAGCATGATCTCTTCAAGGACGAAAGAGTCGAGCAGGTGATCAATGTTGCCAAAACCCTGGTCTACTACCTGTACAACTACAGGACATTTGATAATGACATTATGCTCCTGAAGGTAAGTGAAAACAAGCATCATCTGGTGGCCCTGATTTTTGGGCCACTTTGAATCTTCAATTGGTTTTATAGCAATTTTTTTTATTGTTTAGCAAAACGTTTTTATTTGTGTAGTTAAGCTAGTTGTCTTTTCTTTAAAGAAGTTTCCTCCATAGAAATTTTCCCCATAGAGTGATGAGCCAAAGTGATCCAAAAAGGTCATTGGGTGTGGCTATTAAGCTAGGAATAAAATGAGATGTGAATCAAATACAAAAATATTAGAAACTACTGAAGAAAAGAAGTAGAATTAGAATTTATGTGAAACACGGCTTAATCATTAACAGACAAAAGCAAGCATTTAACTATGCTGTGACTTCACAGTGAAGCAATATTACTAAATAATATTATTGTTACTCAAGATTGAAAAAATCCCAGCAAGAAAAAAAAACATGCTGATAGATGGATTGTGTTTCAGCTTGAACAACCAGCTGAACTGAATGTTAACGTGCAGCCGGTTCAGCTGCCCACTGCAAACATGCCACCTTTGTATGGGGGAATGATGTGTGTGGTGAGCGGTTGGGGGGTCGTCCAGGTCTACAGCTATTCCCTTTCCTCCGTGCTACGTGCTGTAGATGTACAGATCATCCCCAACTGCCAGTACTACTATTACTCCCGAATAACAGACAACATGGTGTGTGCTGGCTCTCCACTTGGAGGAAAAGATTCATGCCAGGTAAAGGACTAGACTTTTCTAGGATGTATTCCGAATGTTAAATGAAATGTTCAACGCATATTGAATTAAAAAAAAAGGAATTTGGAAGTTAAATAATATTTTTGGCTTTTAATTATTTGTTGCATTCGGTATTGATTACAGTACACGGCAATATTTAATTTAAAAACACAATATTGGCATGACTGCAGTAGCATCTTTTGTTTTATCTTGAATACATATTAGTTCTTCAGTATGCATCCATGTAGGAAAATGTTACATATTCTATGTAAATATTTGTCAGTGACGCTTATTTTGTGAATTTCCCTTTTTTGATTAGTAAAGTCGTCCATTTATCTATATATAAATAGAATTTATTTAGGAAGTTATAGACCTTTAAATATCAATACCCCAAACAAACCTATTTAACAGTAACGGTTGCACTATAGTATGCAAATTAGACTTTTACACACACACACACACACACACACACACACAGTGAAGCATTGTGTGGTCTTGCTTCCTTCTAATCACAGGGCAATGACTAAGAATCTGAGCTCAAGTTAAGAGTTTATGTGGTGGTACCTTTGCTCATGTGGGTTTTCCAGTTTCCTCCCACCTCCCAAAATACCTTGTAGGTGGATTGGCTCTACAAAATTGGCCGAAGCTTATTTGTGTACATACTGTACACTCCCTATACTGTTATTTACATCCAAGCGCAGGTGAATGATCATAGTCAGATGACGCTTTAAACATTGTGAGTCTGTGGACACAGTGATATTTTACTTTTGATTCCTTCTTCATGGCAGGGTGACTCTGGAGGTTCTCTTGTATGTAACGGCTACTTCGAAGGCATTGTTTCCTGGGGCATTGGTTGTGCCAGTCCATATTTCCCTGGTGTCTACACTAAAGTTCGTAACTACATTCGCTGGATTAACTGGATCATTGACACCAACAGTGACTAGACATTTTTTTTTGCTAGACTGTATTTTTTGCTGCCTTTTATAATAAGTGACATATAAAATGATCAGTGAATATTTACTACCTGTCCGACACATGGGGGGACAAAGCTAAGGCCTTAATAAATTGGCCTTAAATAAACATATAAATAAATAAACATATTGGCCGATGTTAAGAAAAAGGGATAGACATCTGAAAAAACAGAACAAGCAATCTTAGATCTGTTTTATAATAATCTCATCATCATAAATATTATGTAATATATACTCGGGCAAGAATTAAAGTATTGAAGCTTGAAATAAATAAAATATGTATTATTAGTATTATTATTATTATTATTATTATTATGTTTATTAATTATTATTATTATTATTATTATTATTATTATTATTATTTTTCATAGAAATGTTAATAATCTTCTAAAATAAAATACTAGAAACAATATTTGGAGTTGTCTAATATCCCAGGCATATTTGGACCCAAACTGGATGTAGTTGATGGTCTTGATAACTCTTGTATTTGTTTGAATATTTAATAGTTGAACATTTAAATAGATGTCAAAATGCATATTTAATTTTCAACATCTCAGAATTGATTTTTATTTGGAGCGAGTTTGTAGAACAGTTTGTTGATGTGTCAGTAAAGACTGACAGACTTGTAATGTTTGCTAATGAAATGTCATTCTACCCTGTAAAAAAGCAGTAGTAGACTGTGCTGTAATATAAAATGCATGCAGCTGCAGTATTTTCACTTGGGGCAAAAATAAAATGGTTGAATAAAACATAGGACACAGCTGTTTTTTTTAATACTGCGCTGATGGTTTCGGCAGGATTTCAATGATATAACCAGGCTTAAACCTATATATTTTAACAAACAAAAAGCTAAGATTTATATCATCCAGGCACATTATTTGAAATTAGGCTTTCCATTTCGAAGTGCAAGTCGATTTCACCCAACAAAAAAAAAAACATCACAGCTTCACTCAGCCTTCGACTTTGACATGGTTATGTAAGTCATGTATGCTCGATGCATTACACCACTCTGACTAAAATGGGCTTGGGGAGGCGGAGTAAAGGAGGAGAGAAGAACCCAGAACAGAGATTGGCTACATGTTAACTCAAATCTGAGCAGAGAAGATAGAAATAGTAAACACAGTCAAAGGATGAAAAGTGAAAAAAAAAAGTAAAAAGAAAGACAGAACTATTGTAAGAGACTCAGAAACTTACACACATACACACACACACACACACACACACAGCAGAGCCAAATGGAAGACTTGAAAGAGAGACCTGAACTGCTACATGGGCTGACAAAGGGCTTGAATGTAAACCTCTCAGGGGTAACAGGGCTGATCCATCAGTCTATGGAGGCCAAAACATTTGCATACTGTCCCTACAGCAAATTCAGAGTCGGGGCTGCACTTCTGGTCCATGATGGCAAAGTATTCAAAGGTAAGGCAGTATAATATTAGTTCGAAAGGTAACACATTTCCAAGACTTTATTTTGAAGGTATTATTTATTTATTTATTTAAAAGAAACAAATTCTACTATTATATTATCAGTCTGTCAATCAATCTGTTTATCTGTCTCTCTGTCTTTCAGACTAAGTCTCAGATCACAGACACACACACACACACACACACACACACACACACACACACACACACACACACACAATTCTTGTCATCTCTCCACACATAATCAACAGATTCTCAGTTCCTCAAACTGTTTAAATAATATATACAGTATGATGCTATTGGTTACATAAGCAATGTCATGGAAGGACTAGTATGCAGCCCTTAGGCGTTTGACTGCACTGGAAGCATATCTATAATTTAAAAACATGGGAAGAAAGGGAAAACAGTTGTAGCTTATTTCAGTTGAACCAGTGTTATAATAAAGAAGAAAAACTACAGCTAGGATCATGGCATGGCAACTATACTCACACACATAATCTATTATATTATGGCATTTTGCAACATGTCAGCATGATGTAATATTTTTTAATAGGATTATATCGAAACATGAAATATTTGCTGTATAACTAGGGAACTAAGGAATAAAACCTGTACTGGTCTAGAAATATAATTAAATATACAACAGTGTAATGGTTTACTCAGCAATCAACTTTGTATTTATTTACGACAAAATATTTAAACATTTATTGTTGTCCATAGGACCGGTAAGTTCCTGTTATTTCTTACACCAAGTTCCTTGTATTTTTTTTCCATCTCCTTTTTCCTCTTACAAAAACAAAACAAAACAATAACAAAACTAGTTCATTTTAAGACAGCATTCTGTACAGAATGACAAGCAAAGCATTAATACAAGCCTGCAAGATACATTTCAGATTTAATTATTTTCAGATCTTTTCTAGAAATTTTTAATTAGAAAAGCATTGTTATATAATCCCCTGGTAGCTCTACAGATGTGTTACATATTGTAAAATTTTCTCAAAATAGGCTGCAATGTAGAAAATGCCTGCTACAACCTGGGCATCTGCGCTGAGAGAACTGCCATCTCTAAGGCTGTATCAGAAGGATACAAAGACTTCAAAGCCATCGCAATCGCCAGGTTATTTTACACATGCATCTACATAACAGATTTTTGTGCAGCAATTATTTACACCAGTCCACTTGCTGCTTTGACAGTGATTTGAGTGAACAGTTCATCTCTCCCTGTGGAGCGTGTAGGCAGTTCATGAGGGAAGTAAGTCATGCATCAAACTTTAATTCCTTAAATGAGTAGGAACTAATGTAACTGTTAGTGTCCCATGTTTCACTTTGTCAGTTTGGCGGTGACTGGATGGTGTACTTGTCTAAATCGGATGGTTCGTACGTGGAAATGACAGTGAAAGAACTGCTGCCGGAATCTTTTGGACCGGAGGATCTGAAGAGGAAAAGGATGCACACTATTTCGAATGAATTTTAACTCATTTTACAGACACTTTTTCACACCCAATTATAATATAATTTAAATACAGGATCTAATTCAAACCATGTATTAAGAGTGGTTTAAAGACATCAAGGGGCTTTGCTTGAGACCCCCGTGGGGAAAGATTCTTCTGGGATTTAAAACTTTGAAACCTTTCTGAAAGACAGAACATGGAATGAAGGTTCTTAAATCTGGTGATAGTCACTGGGTTGCATGCGCTTCTCTCTCAGATAGGGTTCAAAGTAGAACGGAGTTTCGTAGGGACGGGGGGTAATATTAAACATTTGTAATCTTCAACATTTTCTAAAGTAACTGTAATTTAATTACATGTTTTTTCACTGTAACTGTAAAGGATACTTTTATTTTGTAATTAAATTACATAGCGCCGTTACATGTAACTAGTTACTCCCCAACACTGTTCATTTATAATATTAAATAAATAAATCTCTGGACAAATTGTAAAGACACTTGTATGTAAATGTTGCACCATATTTAAAAAGATAGTTGTGTGTTAATAAAGCAGATTTAATTCTGGTTTTCATAAACAAACAGTACTGTCTATTACATGCTTATATATATTTTACTGTCTGGAAATAAAAAGGCAGAAAGAAATGAAATGGTTGAATCTTTAAAGAAGTTTGTGTGTGGAGTTTGCATGTTCTCCCTGTGCCTCGGGGGGTTTTTCCTCCGGATCCCCCGGTCTAAAAACATGCACGTTTAGTTGATTGGCATCTGGTTTGTAAATGTGAGTGTGTGTGCCCTGTGATGAGTTGGCATTCCATCCAGGGTGTATCCTGCTTTAATGCACATAGACGCCTGAGATAGGCACAGGCTCCCCGTGACCCGAATATAGCACTAGAAGATGAATGAATGAATGTTATTGGAATCACAATGGAGTTGAGTAACAAACCCAGGAGTGCCAAAATGTCCTAGTCCTCTTATACCACAAGTGTAGTGATTACAAACCTTGTTGCAATTTTGATCCATCTTTGACATGAATTGGAAAGCAGCCTAGGCCTCTGAATATCAACCACTCTTAAATCTAGTGAAACACCTTCCCAGAGATTGTCATAACAGCAAAAAGAAACTAAATGTGGAATAGGGTGTTAAAAAGCATGTATGGTCAAGATGTCCACAAAATTTTGTTCATATTAGATTAGATTCAACTTTATTGCCATTGTGCAAGCTACATGTACTGTAGATGGTCATTGAAATGCAGTTAGCATCTAACCAGAAGTACATAAGTGGCCTTTCTGCAATAAATAGGAGTAAAAATTAGGGGTATGCGGTCCATAATTACAGAGCTGAGTGAATAATGTACAGAGGAGATATTGTGTATTGATATTGTATAAATAGGTATACAAGTATGTGTATATATATATATATAGATATAGATATAGATATATATATATATATATATATATATATATATATATATATATATATATATATATATATATATACACACATACACACACACACACACACACACACACACACACACACACACACCACACACACCACACACACATACATACATATATATACATATATGTAGTAATATGGAGTAGAACACAGTTAAAAGTAAAATATGCAGTGAACTGTCTGTTCGAAGAAATGACACGATGATTGACATATGATTGTATATTACTGGATATATATTGAATTGTGTATACTATTTGTATATTACACAGTTTTATTCACATTATCACTTACCTTGAAAATGTATAATTATTACTATTAATTCTTGGGCAAGTTACAAAGTACTGACAGGGGAGAATCATTTCATAACATAAGCATCTTCAAGCTTCTTGGTAATATGCAATTTTATCTAAATGAAACACCACCACCACCTTCTGACGAGTCAGCACAGAAAATTATTCTAGTGGTATTATTTCAAAATAACATGGAGGCTGTATTTTGCAGTCTTTGTATAAAGTTTATTTAAGTTAAACATGATGAATAAGACATGGAAGTAAAACATACAAAGCAACCTTTTTTTTTTATTAAATATCTTCAAATAATAGTGAAATCATTGAGGTCAGGTCTTTAGGACTTTCCTTTGAGAAAAGTTTAGATGTTCACAAACAAACATTTGTTAAAGTATTGTTGGGTGATGTTTTAAGCGTGGAAAAATGTAAACGTGTAAAAGTTATTAAATGGTTCAAGACGTGAAACTTAAAGAAAGACACTACATGCAAGAAGTCAAAGCAAATCATGGCAAATATGAGGCTTTTTTTCATGCAAGCAAACATTTCATAGTCACGCACACACACACACACACACACACTCATAAATGGAGATGTAATGGCGCTTTGAACAGGTTTTAGTTTGGTTATATAGTTTAGAAACAGAATCGCATTCAAACATTGATGACTTAGCACAGCTTTTCACCAGCTGTGGATTAAAGATGCTACAAACACATTGGACATTTCTGATACTTAAATTATTAACGCAGTAGGAGCAAAAGATGTTCAAGCCATGTATCTTTAGCAACAGTATAGTTCTTAGGAAAATAATGGACAGATCATTTATATATTCTACAGTTAGATTCACATCTAAAACAGCATAAGTGGGTAAAATGAAAGTGTTTCCAGCACAAAGTGCTGCCATTTCATTATAAACCCTACAAATAAATATGTGGCACATGATCCAAAACCAACTCTCACTTAGTACATATGTTTATATTCTGAGAGGAATTTCCTCTCTTGCCTGTGCATGAACCGATCAGTGACATGTTCCTACAGCAGAAATCAGCAGCTAAAACAAAGTCCAAAGACCACCCCCCCCTCCACATTAAAAATAACAAGGTTGGTAGTGCAACCCCTGCTGGCAGCAAAAAGCATGTACCTGGTGCTGCCATGAGGAAAGCCAGTGCATAATCCAGAATATTGTTCTGTGTGAGTACATTTTCTAATCGATATCAGACACTATACATAAAATGTCCCTGCGGTCAACTCCCAGTCTAACAGCAACTCCTCTTGCTTTTTACAATGTATAAAAGCCAGCGTGGAGTCAAGACCTGATATTTATTAGATCCCTATGAGGCTTCAAACCTACCTCTTTATTTTTTAGGGGTAGTGGAGTGAAGATCAGGCCAGGCAGGAACGTGGTGTCTGTGCAGTGTGCCCTCTGTCAGCTTCTCCATCCACAGGTTCAGCCCATCCAACTTATGATGAAGCTGTGCAGTGTCATCCTCATCCTCAGTGAACATGGGCCTGAAGAGGCAAAAGTACTTTTTATGACCATTAAGAGCCAGCACATGGCCAGTGTAGTCCCGTCTACAAGATGATGAGCCCTCTTCTTCTTCGTTTTCTAAAAGCCTGCCGCTGGGCGCCAACTGCAGGAGCGAGTCCATCCACTGACTGTGCTTATCAGTATTAAGGAAGGAGTAGTGGAGAGTCTGATACCTGAGAAAAAGCAAGCAATTATGATACGAAACTCGAATGAACACCTTAATTTTTTTAACTATTAAATTTCAAAGAACAGGAGCCTAACAGGTATCTATTTAATTTTCTACAAGTTGAGAAAAACAAGTACAAATAGTAATTAAACTGGCAAAACATATATATATATATATACACACACACACACACATCAAATATGTTTTGCCAGTTCAATTACTATTTGCATGTATGTATCTAAGTATGTATTTATGTACAAACACACACACACACAAACCCATGAACAAACCCATGAGGAGAAAATAACTGTGAGCCTCACCCTGAGAATGAGTACACTTCTTTGGCAAACTTCTTCAGCAGGACCTGTTTGGACAAGTCTGTGAGCACTAGCACCACGTTGATGTGTCCTGGCTTTAATTTCACCAGATTGCTATTATAAGTCATGTCTGTCAACTCAGTCACCTCCACAAAGTTCTTCTTTGAAGGACGACTGAACAAAAAAGGTAAATACAATTTTTTTAATGCAAACTAATGTGAAATTTGTGTAGTGAAAATGATTTTTCGTTTATTTGAATCAATTTTAATATAAACCACTTGATCATCAAATCTGTCAGACCTGGATGTGTTCTCTGTATCTGAAGAGCATCCTGCTGCCTTTGGGGATTCTTTAGCCTTACGCTTGGCTGTTTTATCCTCTGAGTCACTGCAAATTGAGTTTTAACATGAAGTCACTGCCAAGCTACATGGTGGTGAGTCAAACTTGTAACAACATCCCAAGTGAGTTTCAGCTCCTACCTAAAAGCCTGAATGATGACGGTGCCAAACAGGATAAAGAGAGCGGAGAAGATCAGAGACACGATGGGCATCACCTCTCGCCTGGGAAGACAGAGAATGCCTGTTTAATGCCTTCAAGCTGAATCCTTGTTTCTGTCTATTTAGACGTATCAGCTTTATTCTATTTGAAAAAAGATTTATTACTTTTTATTGGACACTTGTTGAACCTTACAGATAGTTCATACTCACCAGTTTGAGTAAAGAATTTCAAAGCAGATATGAGAAAGGTAATCAAAGGCAGCATTAAACCAGCGAATGAGAAACATCTGGAATAAAGACAATTAAAAATGACTGGAAAAGACAGTTCTATCCGAATTGTTTTTTGTGTTTACATAAATAAATTATTGAAATAAACATAATTAAATACTACATAAATACTGCAGATCTAAATGCTGCATGGTGCCCTACTTGATTCAGCATGATCTGAGGAAGGCAGAGAGACTTACTGAAGCAAACTCATTGTTAAGTTCAGGCAGCATGGCATCATATGTGAGAATGGTTGGGTCTCTCTGCAGGAGCTCCAGCTGTTCGTAAAGTCGGTGCTTATCATCGTCACTCCCATTCCAACCAGTCACTGTCCGGTATAAAACCTTGCCTGCAGCACTCCGTCTCTCCAAAATAATCACCTGTTTGGATGAATACACACACACACATGTATGTATGTATGTATGTATGTATGTATGTATGTATGTATGTATTTTGAGAGTAACTACATGAAAGATTTAATTGTTGTATGTGCAAAAGTAAGTGAAGCCTTTATTTAGTAGCTTGTGGCACCTATTTTTACAGTCATTACTTCAACCAAACGCCTTCTGTAACCACTGAGCGGTTTGCACATCTGTATTTGGGGATTTTTCCCCACATCTCCTTGCAGAACTCCAGTTGAGAGAGGTTGGAAGGACATTTGGCATGTACCGCCCCCTTCAGGTCTAGCCACAACATTTCAATTGGATTGAGATCCGGACTCTGACTGGTCCAGTCAAGGGAGGGAAACATTTCTTTTAAGCCATTCCGTGGTGGGTTTGCTTAAATGCTTAGGGTTGTTGTATTGTTGCATCACCTACTTTTGGCCAGCTTCAGCTCTCAGACTGATGGGAGTTTCTCTGAGTAATATGGAGACAAGAAAGTAGCCCCAACCTTTCAGATTTCCACCACAATGCTTCACTGTTGACAGGAGGTTCTTTTCCTGTCATTAAATATTGGCTTTTCTTAAAACATGGTGGCTTTGATTATGACCATTTTATTGGATTTATTTATCTAATCGGTCCATAGATTGAAATTCCAAAAGGCCTCCGATTTGTCCAAATGCTTTCTGGCCCTTACCTCATTTATTTGTTTGGTGTTTCTTGATAGTTTTGATGGGCCCACTTCTTTTTCTCCATTTGTCGATGATCTTGTAGATTTGTCTTACAGTGGAATCTCTTGGAGATGGTCTTATAGCCTTGGCCACACTGATGGACTATCACCACCTTCTTTCCAATGTCCTCCAAGATATCCTTTCCTCTTGGCATGGTTTTAACTGATTAATGAAGCACCCAAATGTGTTTCCTCTGAATCTGTTACCCACTTGACTTTACCAATGCAGTTCAGGCTTCACTTACTTTTGCACATACAATTCAATCCTTTATATATTCTTTTGGCTACTCACAAAATTCCTTATAAACATGTGCAATTGATCAACATACATCCTATATTCAAGTTATAAAAAGCAGGTGATAAAATAAGAAATCAAGGTAAAACAACAGGAAAGTATGGACGACTTTTCAAGGTGTTCACAAAATTTCAAACTTCAAGCATGTTTGTGTGTGTTTCTGACCTGGGGTGGACTCATGTCTTCCTTTTTGAACAGCGCATCACAGAGGGGCTGCTGCTGCCTCTGATAGACATAGGCAAATCTCACCACCTCTTTAGTGTTTGAAGAGGCAAAGTCAAAGAAGGCATCATTCACAGGAAGAAACATCTCATCCTCCCCAGTGATGAGCAAGACACAATATCTAAGTCAATTAAAGAACAAAATAACCTTAGGGTTTCACTTAAAATGCTATAAATTTTGTATTATTATTTTTTTGTAAATATATAATTTACTAGTTTGAATGTGAAATTTAAAAAGAAAAATGCACGGCATGGCAAAAAAAGCTACATAAATCAGTGAGGTTATGAAATCATCAGGTCATTGGAATGTAACAGATGGAGGATTTGTTAGGTAAAATAAAATACTATAAAACCCATAGAAGAAACTGAAGAAGGAGGTATCTTTACTTCCGACGGCGATGAAACTGTTTAACTGGACACAGCTCGTCAAAGAACTTCTGATTGACCAGGCGTGGAACCAAAAGGAAACGATTGCTAGCGACAAACTCATCAATAGTCTGCTTTTTTATTCCCCTGGACTGGAGTGTACAAAAACAGAAAGAAAGTTTTAGTTAAAAGATGCAACATTTTTTAAATCCACAAGAAATTATATATCCATATACACACACACTATATATATATACATACATACATACATATACAGACGTGGACAAAATTGTTGGTACCCTTTGGTCAATGAAAGAAAAAGTCACAATGGTCACAGAAATAACTTTAATCTGACAAAAGTAATAATAAATAAAAATTCTATAAATGTTAACCAATGAAAGTCAGACATTGTTTTTCAACCATGCTTCAACAGAATTATGTAAAAAAATAAACTCATGAAACAGGCATGGACAAAAATGATGGTACCCCTAACTTTATATTTTGTTGCGCAACCTTTTGAGGCAATCACTGCAATCAAACGCTTCCTGTAACTGTCAATGAGACATCTGCACCTCTCAGCAGGTATTTTGGCCCACTCCTCATGAGCAAACTGCTCCAGTTGTGTCCAGTTGAGTGTGGTCCATGTCGAGTGTGGTACACACCATATCACCAAACAACACAGTGATTACCTGGAGCCATATATATAGGCCCAATGGCTGATTACAAGGTTGTAGACACCTGTGATGCTAATTAGTGGACACACCTTCAATTAACATGTCCCTTTGGTCACATTATTTTCTGTGTTTTCTAGGGGTACCATCATTTTTGTCCATGCCTGTTTCATGAGTTTATTTTTTTACATAATTCTGTTGAAGCATGGTTGAAAAACAATGTCTGACTTTCATTGGTTAACATTTATAGAATTTTTATTTATTATTACTTTTGTCAGATTAAAGTTATTTCTGTGACCATTGTGACTTTTTCTTTCATTGACCAAAGGGTACCAACAATTTTGTCCACGTCTGTATATATACAGATATATTTTATATATATTATATATATATATATATATATATATATATATATATATATATATATATATATATATATATATATATATATATATATATATATATACACACACACACACACACATACATACATATGTATATATATATATCAAAGCTATCACCAACAACCTGGCAACTCATTTGTATTCATCTATGGAGTTTCAAGGTATTTTGATAAACAGGGTAAATGTTCTGATATTTTGTCAGTCCTCCCTACCTGTATAGCATCTGCAGGCTTCTCCGTGTTCTCTTTAAACAGCAGCATGGTGGGAGCATAAGTGTTGATGCTGAACTTCTGCTGGATACGCGTGCTCTCACTATGAACTACATACCCAAATCTCACAAAGTCCCGATATGCAAATGCAGAGAGCTACAAGCAGAATAATACAGTAAGGAGGTTCATAGTAAGGACAGGGTGGTTAAGTAATAATTCAAAACATGAAATGATACATTGCTTTTATATAAGGTCACAGTACAAAGAATATAATTAATATTTTGTGATTTATATAGTTTGTAATTTATGCATAGGGTTTAAAGGTTATTTAAAATAATAAAACTATTTCACCTTGTAAAGGAATGGTGCTGAAGCAGCAGTGTGAAAAAGGAGGACACTAGGTTTGTTCTCTTCTTTCCAACCACTCAAAAACTGTATGTAGTTATCATCAGTCACCTGAAAATATGAAAGGCATCAAAACCATTACATATATATATATATATATATATATATATATATATATATATATATATACACATACACACCACACACACACACCTATATATAAAATTCACACACACCAGCATTTCTAACATTATACATGGCATATATAAGGTAATGTTCAAAAATAAAATTTCTAAATAAAAGTGCCTTCTACCTTTTCTACAAGATTCTGGGGAAGCAAGCTTTCTACAAAGTGTCTTAGGTTCTCTCGAGCCACGGCGTTGTGAAAGAAGGTCACTCTGCCATTGATGAGCGCCAGAATGGACGGGGCGCCACGAGCTCCCAGATGATTAGCTAGCCGCTTCTCGTAACCAATATCCACAACACCGATTCCCACACCTAAAAGCGATGGAGAAGTACATTTATAAGTTAATGTACATGCAGTTATTAAAATTTTTACATAAGCAGCATCAACAAATATTCAAAACGTGTATTAACTCAATGAAATACGCACCTAATGGCTCCATATCCTGAACCATTTCCTTCCAGACAGGCTCAATGTGAATGCAGCTGAAACACCACTCTGAGGTAATCTTAATCACATAGGGCCTTTTGAAACTATCTGGAACCACTTCATTCATATACTTATCATACTGAAGCAGGTGCTTGCTGTCTGTGAAATCACGAGTCGTCTGAGTGAAACGAAAGAATGACTGATCAAAGTAAAAACTGTCATGGAAGTGGTGGAAACCGTGTGGCGCCTGGTTGTGGTGTTGGTTCTCGTCTGTCTGGCCGAACTGATCGTAGTTCGCTCTGCGATCCTCGCTCGATAAAATCTAAAGAAGGAAAGATAGGTTAGCGGAAACAATTACGCTGAAGTTTCTAATCTCACCTAAATACCTTACAATATATTTAGGGTACTTTCAGGGCAGGGTTTATAGGTAGATGATTTACATTTTTAGCCTAAAAAGTCTAAACCTACCTCGTAGGATTTGGTAATCTTTATAAACATGTCCTCAGCACTTGGATCTTTGTTCTTGTCCGGATGCCTATTATAAAGCACAGGTGTACATGTACATGCAGTATTACAATGACAACACTTGCAATTCGTGACCCTCCTAACGATTTCTCACCACTCTTTGACAAGCTGCTTGTAAGCCTTCCGGATTTCAGGCTGACTGGCATGTCGGGACACTCCGAGCACCCTGTACGGATTGAACTCAGAAGCTGAAAGCTTTTCCAAAGCCAGCAAGATTACAGCCAGACAGATCACACATCTCATTGGCTTGAAGAGTACACCCATCTTCTCCAACTCAGACAAGCTGCCTATAAAAGTAAAAAATGAAAAGTGAAAACAAAACACAGTTCTGTCATGTGAAACAAAGAAGATCTAGTAGGAGCAAAAGAAAAAGTGAAAGCAAAAAAAATATATTTATAAACAATTCACATAGATACACAAAAATCTCCATTCAGCGTTGAGTGGTGGTGGTAGACAGAGCTTTCTCTGGGTTCATTATAAAACAACAAAGCATTTATTATGGAGGTGGAGAAGAGCTGACCAGACGAGAAAAACTGTCTATCAATTTTACCTTAATCTGCTTTGGCAGCTAGCATTTTCCAACCTTGGTTAACCAAATAAAAGACACAATCTGGTCTGACTTTTTAGATGGCTTGAAGAACCTGAGCTGTCAATCAGACCCATTTCAGAAATCTCTATCAATAACCTTGATTCAGCAAGAAATAATAGACACAACATACTTTACAAATGAGTCTGTGAAATAAAACTGGAGGACAGTTCCAGTTGAATGAAAAGTAAAAGAAGTGAATATGGTAGATTTAGACTTGTAAATAACAATCTGGAAATCTGGCCAAAAGGCTAATAAAGCCGGCTAGTTACTGTTATACAGTAATGCTAACATGGATGCCAAATAAAACTCAATACGTCCACAACACGACATCAGACGCGCTCCAAGGTGAAACAAGCAAATAAAGGACTACTTACAAAACCTCAAATCGACCTATTTGCATAAAAAACATGCTAAGTGACAAGCACTCATGGGCAGGTCCCGTTGCTAGGCTAACATTTTCTCCACTGGTATTTCCGGTTCCGGTGAAGGGTAACTCCCCGAGTTAAAAAGATAAAAGACCTGTGAATTTACCTGCTCTGCTCACAGGTGTTTTAATCAAAACAAAATTATTATTATTATTATTATTATTATTATTATTATTATTATTATTATTATTATTATTATTATTAATAATAATGTGTGTATAGGACACATACATACAGGAAAACACACACACACACACACATACATATATATATAGATTATATTTATATATAATTATATATAATATATATATATATATATATATATATATATATATATATATATATATATATATATATATATATATATATATATATATATAGCCTTTATTTGTCGCATATACATTACAGCACAGTGAGATTTGCCTCCTGTACAGCGCCAGTGAGATTCTTTCTTCTTCGCATATCCCAGGTTGTTTGTTGGTAGTCGGGGTCAGAGCACACGGTTCAGCAGGGACCCAAGGGCGGCAGCTTGGACATACCTGGGCTCGAACCCCAATCTTTCGATCAGCAGCCCAGAACCTTAGGCCACTAGGCTACCCCCTCCCTTGGTGTTTGTATATATAATATATATATATATATATATATATATATATATATATATATATATATATATATATATATATATATATATGTATAGGTAAACACTTATTTATCTCACAGTACCATCAGGAGGCATCTGATTGGCCTGCAGCAGGACAATAATCCAAAGCATGCAGCCAATGTTATTAAGAACTATCTTTAGAGAAGTGATAATTTTGTACACAACAGAGTCGTGATCTCAGCATGAACAGGTCTGTCTGGGATTACAAGAGACAGAAGGATTTGATACAGCCTTCCTCCAAATAAGATATTTGGAGCAACCAACCTGACCAGTTCCTTTTAAAACTCACTACAGCTGCATCAAGAAGAATTGATACTGTTTTTCAAGCAAATGGTGGCAAATATTGAGTTGATTTAGATTTTTCTTCTGTTCATCTTATTAATTAACATTGGCGCATTTCATCTTATGTTATAAACTTTGTATTTGTACTCGGTCTAACTGTCTAACATCTAACTTAACAGAACAGAGTGACAATTTGCACCTTGCTAACACAATCAATGATTGATTAATGCCTTTATGATCTTTCTTCCCTTTTTTTATCTAAATTTGATCATTATCTACAGTGATCAGTCTTTATAAATTTTTTATGGTCTATTAGCTGGGGTTGTCATTGTTATTCATCATCATCATTGTCGTCTTTAGCACTATTACGTATGTATTACTTTATGTAATAAACCATAATCACATACTATATTTTCATAAATGCAGTGTAGTTCTTTGTAATGCTTAAAAATTCAGTAGTTACATAACATAAGTAGTAATAACACAAAACTGTTCCAAAATCAATAATATACATCCAAATTCTCTACATTTGTATAGGTTTAAAATTTCCATCCTCTTCTAGATCACACAAAACATTCATGTGCCACACAAATGTTAGAAATATGTAAACAAATGAGTGGACCTTGAGGAAGTGGAAATATGCAGTGGAAATGAGTGCATATTTTGCATTTTAGTGTATACTGATCATTGAAGAATAATAAACAGGTTCAACACAGTGCTCCTCTGTGTTAATAATCAGGATTTTTTTTACCCAAGTGTTCCAGATAATATATTTAACCACTCACCTGAGCTAAGTTTTCTGTCACACATGATGCAAGGTAGAAAGCATAAATCATGCATTAACTAATTGCAGGAAAACGTTCATCACACGTGAATGGTGTAAAGTATATAAAATATTCACAGCAAAAACAAGGAGATAAATAATCAAGAGTCAAGCACATGACAATTGAGTTTTAAAACAGCCCGTTTATTCATTAATTTTTAAAAAATAAAAACTAAAAAGGACTATTTCATTGTCCCTATAAGAAACAGTACGGAAGCACTGATAGTCTTTGAGCATTTCTAGCTCTTCAAGTATGTTCATTCTGTTTATGGGTTAGAGGCAGTGCCTCCATCAGCGCAGGCCAACAGGGGGCATGATGTGTAGGGCTAGAAAAGCAAAGGCAGAGACAGCCTGGGTCTTTACTGGGCCTGGAACTTATTTTTATTCCATGGCCCAGTCTAGTACAGCCCCAGCTAATCAAACGCAAAACTCATCTGCGCAAGCTGAAGCCATTTCTTCCAGTGGCGATTGTGCGGAAGTCCTGTCAGCAGCAAAAAGGGTCATAAGGAGGAGGAGGAATAGGACAATAAGAATAGGAATAGGAAAGAGAGATTTTGAGAAAGACAGATGTGCATAGTGGAAGAGCAAGACAAAGAAAGAAAAAATACACGACGATGTAAGATAGTAAAAGCAGACTGAATGAGGGGAAAAAGTGAGTGTTGATAGTGATGATGGCAATGCTGATGAAGAGAAACTCATCCCGCTCGCACTCGAGACACTCCAGTGTTAATTCAGTGCCGCAAAACCAGATCCTGGTCATTTGCATAAATTTTATACTCTTACTATTATTATACAAGGACACCAAGCATCGAAACTTGCATCACTTTCAACACCAACGGAAAAGAAAAGAAAAGAACAACTCTGCATTAAATCTTTTTCCAGTAGACAAAAAAAAAAATCATCAAAATGTAAACAAATTCACTCCTTGGGCAAGGAACGAAGCATCAAAATCATCCGTGAGATCTTTCTCTCTCGACATCCCTTCCCGTCGGGCTTCGTCGCCGTCGTCTGGAGCACGTAGCGGCTCAGGCAGTGCGCTTGTCTCGGGGTCTTTCACCAGGTCCCCGTCCTTTCGCTCCCTTCATAAAGCCGATGTCTCTTTCCGTGCAGGTCATCTCGAGTGCATCAAGAATCGGTCCAGGTACTGTGAAATGGCCTCCCAATTCTTCCAAAGGAAGGCCAGGAGGATGACGAGGAGCAGCGTGGAGAGCGTGCGGCTGCGCGTCTTCATAAGGGGTACCACGCAGTTTGCCACGGTCGACACGAACACCAGTAGCACGGCCATGACTGCCAGCAGGACATTGATGAGTTTACCGAGAAGGGTGCGCGCTGTGGCGTTCTCCAACCCCTCCAACTGCACCACCTGCTGCTGTTGCTGCTGCAGCTCCATTTTAGATATGCGTGTCTGACAGGCCTCCAGTGCCTCCTACAGGCGAACAGGGTTCAAGGAAAAGGAATTTAGTTCAATACACAATTTCCTTTCAACATTTAATGATTAGTATAGTTATAAACTTGACAAATGTATGTTCCGTTTCTCGAATAGAAGCTCTTATCTTTTATCAAGTACTCAGTTATCAATTCTATATCTGGCTACTGTCCACCAGTTGTGGATTCCCAATCAAAACTACCATAAGAAGAACAGTAAAGGGGATGGGTTCTAATATCCAACGTGACTTAAGAGATTTAGAAACCTGTATGTCCCTGGCCCGTTCATAAGACTGGTATGCGATTTTTTCTTCCATGCTGGCCAGCTCCTGCTTCAGGTTGAGAATTTCATTCTGATGGAGCTCGGTGAGATCATTCAGCTGCTCCTCAAGACGTTCACATCTGTTCATGCACAAAAAACAAAAAAAATTTTAAGAACAGCATATTAAGTTCATCCTTATTTACTCCATCACCTATTTAAATCATAAGATCAGAGTATATGGGGCGTCAAAACTGTTCGGGCGTGTCAGTGTGCACCTGTATCTTTCCTCCTGCAGGGCTTGCATGATTAGCGAGTAATCCCTCTGATAATGGGTCTTCAGATTCTCAAACGACTCCACCAGCCTACTCTGGGTCTCCCGCAACTCCTGGATCTCATGAAACAGAGCATCAAGGCCTGAGGCCTGGCCTTGCTCCAGAGTGTTACCCTTGGAGCTCGGGGGTCCTCCAGGGGCCCCAGTGGTGCTGTTGGCCCCTGCCGAGCCTGATGTGGCACTTGAGCAATCGTCCTCGCTGCCATACTTCGGGCTCGACTGCAACTGTCCAGGCGCTAGGGTTCTAGTGGTTGATGTTCCTGGCCCTGGTACAATGCCTGCCACAGCTTCGTCGCCCTGCGTCTCGTCCAGAGAGTCCTTTAGGGACGAGATGTTGTCCGCACTGCCGAATTTATTCCGGATGAGCGAAGCGAACTCGCGAGGTTTGGAAACAACAGCGCCCGCAGCTGAGTGTGTTGCCTGGGAAATGCTGGAGAGACCGCCGGTCACCTGACAAAAAGATGAGAGAGCTTTATTGATGGCAATATGAAGTATATAAAATCATTATAATAGGGTAAAAAAAAAAAAAAAGACAACTGCCCAAAACAGAAAATGACGCAAGTGCATATCTTAAATACAGATTCATTGGTTTCACCTTTATGCACATATTTATTTTCAATTATATGGTTTTATTTCATTCCTTCATATTACTTGTGCCTGTAATGTGTTTGTAAATATACAGTAAGATCTACTGCATTTTACTGGACATTAGCCAAGAGTCCAGCTTTATCATTCAATGAAAAATGCTTGCAACAAGAGACATTTAATCTCGCTTTCTAACATCACAAATGTTGGAACAAATGAGAGGAAGCTGAACACAAAAACACTAGCAAAACCTCTCACACAACCTGGCTGGACAGTGTTGGGCTTTCACTAAAGGTAACTTTTTGTCTCAAAGATAAATAGTCTCATCACACCAGATTTTTCCTCATGTTTGAGTCATGCAGCTCACCACCTTCGCAGAAAGCCCGGCTTTGTCTATCGGGCCAAGCTGTGGGAAACACGTTTCTCCATCTGGGCTGTCGATTTTTATACCTTCACAATGGTCTCACGCACCTTAAATTGGCAGTCTTCTCTTGAAGATGCAGTTGTACCATAATCTCTAAATGTAATTTAATATTGTTCTGCAGAATTATTAAAGTGTGGGAAAATGTTTGAGTGACACTTTTCCAGAATGTTCCCAGAACCCCATACTTATTCAGACAACTCCCAGGCAGCTTCTTTGGTTCTCGGACACCTTCCAAGTAACATGTGTAATTACACTCACATGATCCAACACATTAATTACAAGTGAATTCCATTTAAATAAATGGGACTTATTTGATTGCTTGAATTAATTTAGGAGTTTGACCTGTTCATTTACAATGCATTTATTTATTTATAACTTCTTTTCTTTCCAACTTCAATATTGAGGACTATCTGGTGTTGATTCAGGACATGTACTCTCAATCAAATTTATTTAACTTCCAGGTTGTAACAGCAGACAATGTACAAAAGTTCAAGCAGGGTAAATACTTACGTAATACACTGTATAGCGCTTATCTCTATTTGAGATAGGCAGATTCCAAATGACACGCTGTCCGTTTATGAAGGCATATGACAGCAGATTAATAACCCCATTTTATTGACTTCACTAATAAAGTAAGAATATTTCCACTATTTCTCCTTAGATGGTCTTCTTTTTGGTTCCCTTTGACAATGCATTCCAAGATCATAAATATTTACATTTACAATTACAGCATTTAGCAGACGCCCTTATCCAGAGCGAAGTACAAAAAGTACTTTAAGTCTCCATCTATGAATAAATGAACACTGGTTAGATCGATTACTAACTTAAGACACAAACAGCCTTAAACTCTAGGGTTTTTTGTTTTGTTTTGTTTTTTTTAAATAAAAGTGCAAATCAGAAGTGCTAGTTTAAGAAGTGCTAATATAGTGGTAACGAAAAACCTCCAGTGTGCACTAATGTTTTAGCTCCATTTAATATAGCTTCTTCTCATTTCTATTCTGATGACACACACACACACACACACACACACACACACACATATATAAAAACATATTTATTTATAAAACATTAAATACCTTTGCACCAACATCTTTCAGGCCCTGGTGCATGTCACGCAGCACATCTTTGGGCTGGCGTGGGATGCCGTTATGCTCCACCTCTCTTAGCTTGCGGTGATAATGCTCCAGCTTCCTCTGCAGCTGCTGGATGGACTGGGATGACTTCTGATTCTTCTTCTCAAACACTTGCTTAATGCGTGAGATCTGCTGCTTGTCTGCATTGTTGGCCAACTTCAGGTACTCGGCTACGTTGTCGTCGCGTGCTGTCTGTTCGATCTTGATCTGCTCTGTAAGCTTGAGAATCTTCTGCTTGAGCTGTGAAATGGCTTGTTTGGTACGCTGTGGGTCAGGAGCGCCGTCCACCGAGTCTACGCCGTATGCACCACCGCCATCCGAGCTGCCGGACAGCGCGTTGGGGGAAGCGGCCAAGCCAGACACCTCTAGACGATCCACCTGAAAGCGAAAGAGACAGTGAGGGGGTAAAATATAAAGGAACAACAGTTGTCAATGACACATTCAATGTGCATTGAAAGAAAATCAATAAAATCTTCATAAAATCAACTGCAAAATCAATAAAATCACCATGAGTGTAAGTGCACTCCCAACACAGGCCATAACAGAGCACACGCACTGCACTCACACTTCCACATGTCGCACAGAGGAATTTGCAACGATCGCAAGAGACTCTGACTTCCTGGACCTCTGTACTATGACGAGACTCATGCAACCGTCAGAGATAACACCTAAAGCTCAGATCACTGATAAAGTGGCACACTGGTCCACATTAAAAAGCTCTTCATTAGAAGCAGAACAAGCATTTCTCAAGTCCAACTCCAAAAGAAAACATTTTTTTCCTTTCAGAGAAATCCTGAACAAAATTTCCTACAGCAAATATCTGTAATTGTATTTGTATTGTGAGGAATTATCACTTACAAATATAAATAATTATAATACACAGGTCTAGGAACAAATCAAATTTGCTGAGGGGAAAAAGAAAGAACCCATCAACTAAAGAATTCTCATTATTAGCAAATGTCTACTCTTAACTCAAAATAATGGCTTATATTATTTCCACGAAAGGTTACAGACAGTCAGAAAGGTACGCAAAACATTTTATTGCCTTCCATTAAAGCGGTTTCAGTGACCTGGTACGAGTGCATCATATAGCTATCATTCTTTTTATTACACAAAAACAGTTATAAAGGCACCTAGCAGCATTATGTCATATATATAATACATAGAGTGTACACTTGTAAAACTGCAGCAAACCTCAGCGGAGCTGCAATGACATCAGCCTTAATATTTGACAAATTCCCTCAAGACTCTGGGGTCTATATCTTAAAACCCCCAGTTTGGTTTAAGAGAGCAGTAAAGCCTCTTAAATACGATGACTAAGCATGTTGAATGGCTGTGATGTATGTCTTAATGATGCAACAATGATAAGAAAAAAATGCAAAGATTAAGCACCAGTTATAGACTAATACTCATTATAACAGCTTTAAGAGACATTTTTGTACCCTTTTCTTTGGCAATGTTTCTGCTCAAGAAATGTTTCTTTTCTTTGGCAAAGTGATGCTTTATCTTTTATTAACCAAGTTATTATTCTATTATTATCCGTTCCATGTAAATTTATTGTACTAATTTACTGTATTATACTACTGGATCCTAACTCCCTAACTTCAGGATGGAGATCTTTTCCATTGAAACCCATTCACTATGGAGATTTAAACTCGAGAACCAAGGAGATGGATTAGGACAATTATTCATATATGTTTGTTAAAGCGACTCAGGATTAGAAATGACATCAACACTTGTGCATTCAAGTCTCCATCATTGATGACCTGAACAGTAATAGAACTATAATGAATGGACCTTTTCTTCCGAGTCCAGTTCCTCTCAAGATTTCTTCCTTGTGCCATTTCAAATAGTTTTTCCTCACCACTGTTGCCACTGGCTGGCTAAGACTTATACTCACAACCAATTCAATTCTGTAAAGCTGATTTAGGACAATGTCTGTTGTGCTATGCAAACAAAAGTGAAGTGCATCACGGATATTGTTCCCGTTTTGTGATTATAATATAATACTATATATAATACTCTCATACATACAGTCAACTGGGAGAGTAAAGCTTTCCAAGTGGGGATTTATGTTCATTCAGCTACAGAAGCATTATTGAGGTTAAGCATATATGTCAGGTGAAGAAACCTAGAACACATTTGGCATGCTAATTCACCTCAAAGGTATTCAACAGGGTTGGCATCAAGGTCACCTGAGTTCTGACAAGGTCACCCAAGGAACACTGTAGGAACAGTGGCATCTTCATTCTGAAATATATTTATGATAGTCATCTTGGTTCCGGTTAAGAGTGTATTTAGTTGATGATGTATTTAACTGTTTACTTCCAACTTTTTGGCAACAGTTTGAAGAAGTACTATGTATGGGTTTGGTCAAGTGTCTATATACTTTTCTCCATATAATGTGTTTGACCTGACAGTTTTTTCAGTGTTTCCACACACCGGTATAGAAAGTCTATCATCAGTTTGTTGCAATTAATCCAATACATAGATAACAGTTTCATTGATATGATCTATGGAGCATGTAGTCATATTCGAAACTGGACACGAACACAATAGTCACTAAAATGCACCATACTTCTGCAACCCTAATAAGGTTTAAATACAGCTTCACGTCACAGGAAAATTTCTGTTCCATAAAAAAAATATATTAAATATTTATCGGCCAGGCAATATAAAAGAAATGTTAGCAGAAGCACAAAACCTGCTTGTCACAAGTGTCATGCTTTGTAAATTTGTCCCTGGCTCATTCACAGTTTGTGCACATCTGACACTCAGTACAAGCACAGTAAGTCAATCTTGATGGTCCCGCCAAGATCTTATCAATATCAGGTAGAAACAAATGTCTACAATTAACAGACCACCCTTCAGTAACAGTTTAAAGAGGTAGATGCTGCATGGTGTCAATTTCAAGGTACAGTACAACAGCTCCACCTGCTGGGAAAACATATCCACACGCCAAACCCTTTACATTATAAAGAAATAATCTTGTAATGTATTACAAGGCACATGTTGTCTCTAATATGGCCTAGTTTGCTTTGGCTTTGAAAACAGCAACCATCGATAAGCTCCAAAATCTTCTCAGAAAAGCATTTGAATAAATGTCAACCTGCTATAATGTGCAAGGACACGAATCCTATTATCAGGATAAAAGAACACCGGAGGAAAAATAAGGAGCAGTAATGATGCGAGTTTGTGTTAAACCTTAAACAATCATAGCCTTGGGGGGATGCAAGATTCCAAAAATAAAGCATTCACACCTTCAGTCTTGTAAGAGAACATTGGTACAATACATGTACATGCACATTTGATGCTGTGTTATTACAGAAATTGTGCATTTTAGTGTAAGAGGCCTTTTGGATTAGGAAGCACCCAGCTAGCACAGTAAAACATTTTCACAAAATGAAATGCCCAGGATTTCAATCACAAAACTAGGAAGGTACATTTGTGTTTACCCTGAAAGGTTACGCCTTGATGTCGACATCAAACAAAACATATCTGATGTAAGTAAAGGAACCAGTTGGCCATATTTCTTTGCATATTTTATCCACTATTTAAAGTCAAGTCCAGATCTAAAAACATACTCCTCCAATGTGTTCCATGCAGCCTCATCAGCACCCCGAAATACAAATCCTCATTAATTCATCAAGGACCAGGAAAGGAAAAAACTAAGTAGAACAGACAGTAATCAATACGAGATATCATGATCTATGGAAAGGTTTCTAAGAAGTCCCTAATAAAGACACAAGATTACAGCTCACAAGATGAAACAGCATTGCGTAGCTATTAGCTTGCTCCAAGGCCACAAATGGGTCTGTAATTAAAAGAGTCCAGAGTGGCAACAGTGGGGGGAAAAAGAAACAATTTATTAATAAAGAATGTTTTTATTACTTACTCTGTCTGATTCCTCAGTGGAGTGATAACCGGAAGTCAGGAGCATGTCAGCTAAGGCAGGGCTGCTGGGTGTGTCCGTGGTGGAGGACGACCGTGGACGTCCAGCCTGCATCAATGCCTCCTGAGTACTACGCCGATGGATCTGAGGGCTGCCTTTCTGGGGGGGCTCCCCTCCCCCCCCAGTCTTGCTGCGCCGACTCTGCAGGCTGGTCCCTCGCTTCATCATGGGGGGAGCACCTCGGATCTGCTGCAGCACACGGCTCAGAGCTGCGGGGGGGGTGGAAGTGAGTGGGAGGTCAGAGTCAGGAGGCATGACATTAGGGGCGGAGGCTTCCCCCGACTCTGACCCTGCCTCTGCGGGCTCAGGTGCAGGGCTCGCAGAGGAAAAGGGGAGGTCTTGTGGTACGACGGATGAGCGCCGGCGCTGGGGTTGGAAAAGCTGCTTCAGGCCTTGGCCAAGCGCGCCCATGTTCTCCAGGGCAGTGTGAGTAATTTTAGACAAGCTGGCCTCTGAAGCCCTCCTGCTCACCCCCGACTCGGCTCGAGCCCCGGAATCTGGCTCCTCCACGCCAGGTCGCTCGCTAGCTCCCTGATCCATCTCAAGGCAGCCAGGTTCAACTTAGAGGGTCGGCATAAGGACAGGGTCTAACTAAGTCCGGCCACCACTAACCCTCCGACAGGCGGATTCAAAAGCCAGGAAGCGAGGGGCGCGGAACTCGGGTGGATTCTGTGAGCAGGCATGCATCTGTGGATTGTCTCAAAGTCATGCTCGTCTACCACAGAAGGAAAACAACATGGATTGTAACATGCAGCACTGAATGATGGAAACACAAGCAGCAAACACAGGAACGCTCAAGCTTAAAACAAAGCAGAAACAAGTCGCTTGGCTTGGAGAGATTCGGGTGTGGTGAATCTTTTCAACTAATCATATTCTGAGGTGTCAGTTTCCTCAGATGATGATATTAAGTTATGACTCATTGCTATGCCAATCCCAGTCTTAAGTCACAGAACAAACATGCCAAACCTGTATGTTTCTCAAAGCCAAGGTACTTTCAGTGTAATTGCTACACTAATAATGACACACTCTACTAAGCAGTCTACAGTCATGGGTGGTGATGTGACAGAACATCTACTAAAGAATTAGAGTTGAGAATTTCTGCAGTGATCTTTAAGCCGTACGTGACTTAATAACCAATTTATCTAGATTTCAAAACACATTATTTTATAAGTCCAAATGGAAAAGAAAGAAACCGACCCCATCAGCAAGGCTCACTGCAGAAATTCAGTTACTCGAGCTACTGTTAATTACTCTTGAGGATGACATCAAAAGCACAAACACAAGTTAAAGCAGTGTTTTAGCGTCGGCGAGCCATGTGGGTTACGTGGCAAGTGAACAGGGGCAAACTGAGGTGAGCAATTTCTCACTGGAGATGCGAGGAGCCAAAACCCTGGCACTCATTCGCCAAAACGCTTTTCCATTAAGTGCGAAAAGCTGCACTTTCATCAGCAATTAAATCATCAGCAATTAACACTCAGGTTACATTGTAATAAAATCCTAATAACAGCATAAAACAATAATAAACATTTCAGAGAATACTTGGTAGCCAAAAAACATCAACCCACACAGTGCATTTCTCTCTCTTTCTTGTAGAATGAACAAAGAACAACACAAACAGTTCAGCATGAGAGAAAAAAGGAGGGAGAGAATGCTTACCATCAGACCAGCCTGGCCTCCTCTGGCTCTCAATTCAGGAATGGCTAGAGAAGAAAAATGGATGCTTTTGTCAGTTTCCCATCATCCAATAACCCATCTATTCTACACCACAGTGTATCAGAAATCAGTGACTGAAACATTAGACAGGAAGAACAATTCACAGCAGTGTATATCGAAGGCATTTTCAAGTTCCTGAACCCTTGCGACTACAGACTCCTTAGTCTACTGGATTTACAAGCTCGCTGCAACCTGACTAGATGAACATTCCAGAAGGTCCTGGCTGACGTTCATGAAGTTAGGGAATGCCGAAGTGACATCACGGTAAACAATTCTCAAATATGATTCCCAACCACTCTAACTTGCTGCTAAAAACTGCATTTACAGTTCACTTCAATTAAGTATTAATAATTGAATGCGGTCAAATCCCAAACGGCATCTTATTTTGTGCTGACAACACCGTTCAGTGCTCTTTGTTTTCCAGATATGGACTCAGGAATGAATTTCAGTGGGGAAAAATGTAATCAAACAAAATATTACTGCAAAGGAAATTGTTTTGTGAAACCAGATTTCTAAACATGAAGAAGTGAAGATTCTCCGGGGAACACGTGACTCTTTTTTTCAATCAGATACTCACCTCAATACATCTCACCTAAAAAGCCCAAACAATTTTGCTTTCTTGGCCACAGACAGCTGTGGGATTGCTGAGATTTGAATTCTTGAGCACAGGAAGTGCACTCTTTTGGTACGACACCTGGGAGCCACAAAGACAGAATTTTCCAGAAAAGTATATTCACTTCTAATTCAGACCAGGTGTCTCATCAACAAATACATAGCTCTAATCAGCGATTCAAATAACCACGTCACTTTTTTTACTCTTTGCACCCACAACATACAGGCATAAAAATATCGCAGTTTAATTTCAGATTGTTTGGAGGCTTGTTGCCACTAAACATTGCCACAAAATCAGCCCCTTTCAAAGAAAATCCTGACAGCTCTCCAGTAGTCACAAAAACAGTCCCGTGCCAACACTGCTGACATATAAAGATGTATTACATTCCGCTCATCATCTGCTGAGTAAGCCTTCAGAAAAAAAGGACACCGCATATATGTGTATGCACATACAATCTAAACACACTCACCAAAATTAGATTCTAGCCACAGCCGAGGCCTTTACCTGAGGTAACGAATAGACCAACTCCAAACATCTCCTGTCTCACACGGTGCTATTCAGTTACTCAATCTGGAGTTCCTGTGTCCGTTTTGAAAATGTCAACCTGAAGCCTTTTTACAAGACTACACAATCGATTAGTCTTTCAGGGCGGGTCGATGACCAATGAGGCGCACACAGACGAAACCTTGATTAACATGAGAGACATGCTGAGCAGTCTACGTGAACTGTCAGCGACGGCGTCAGCGTGTTCAATAATTAATTAAGCAGATAAACAGCAACATGTTACATCCACACACTTAACACACCTATCGCATACCACACCTGAAACGCCCTGAGGGACCGAACTACGGGAATAAAAAAAAAAAAAAGGTAAATGAAGGCAAACAATCGGTTTGAGAAATGAGTCACGATATCATCATAGTGTTCAAAAACACACCCATCTGTACGTATACACACACCAAGGGCATTTCTTTGTTTTGTTTTTTTTGTCTGTGTGGAGGAAGTGGGTCAGCTCAATCTCTGTCCCACTCTCTCCACCAGTCTTACTCACACAGCTCGTCAAGGTCACATCAGAGATCAGCAAGAGCTTCTAGCACGGCTAAACCCCTTCTGTCTTATTGATCTAAGAAACAATATAAGGTTTCTGGCATCAGATTTGATTTTACTTTTAAAAAATTGTCACATTTTCTATTTTGGAATAAAGAGGCCGGGACTGATTACTTTCGAGTCCGGGCTGTAGATTGGTGCACCTTGTTAGTGTCGTTTTAGATTGCATCCTGAATTTTGTGTGCATTAGGTCTGACGAGAATATAAACGTAGACAAAAATAGACTGAATAAACGCTGATCTTATTCACAAAGAGTGGTGTTTGAAGGTAACTCGTCTTGAAGCCAGTATTGTCTTTGCATGTAATAGTTTGGCCCACGTTATTCTCATTACACAGTCGTTAAGACCTAGTAATATAATGCACCACTCATCCCTAATAGCTTCATTGTCAAGCTATTGACAGATATTAGATTTCAGTCTGTCTATCTAATATCACATCCAGCGATCATTAAAGATCAACTTTTTCTTTTTAAACCAACCTCATATCCTCACATACAAGATGCCGATCGTTTGCCTACATTGTTTGACAACGAAAGGCATTAAACGCAATTAAAACCAAAACTGCCCCAAATCCTTCACGTCAAGGCTTTGTCTTTCTCTCCTCGCCTGTGCAGAGTCAGAAGTCAGCTCTCAGAACATTGTGACCAATTTTCGCTGCATGACATGATAATTAATAACCAGCACTGTACCTCGTCCCATTCATCAGTTCAGTTTGCCCGTTCTGTGGTCTCCATTTAGAAAGATGGTGTTGTATTAATCCTGGGGGTAATCCAAAATAATCTCTTCAGGTCATAGACAATAACAGCCACTCAATCCAGATGGGAAGGAGCAGTTCTTCTTGTTCCTGTGGACTAGCCTGGCAAGCCTGTCGATATTACATTCTGGAAAACATTACACAATACGTTACACAATATCGGCGCAGCGAAACCTGTCAGATCGTTACATGTGATCGGATCTGAGGGAAAGTAAAAAAAAATTTAAAATAGGTATACACATACACTTGTATAATTTACATATACACATACTGATATATTAATCCCTGCAGCTGACCTTAGGTGAAATGTAGAATATCTATTACTCCAAGAGCTGCCTTAACTATCTATCCAAAAATGAACTTCACAGGACATTCCTGCATCATGTAAATGCTTAAAGAACCCAAAGACATGGCTGCTGGGAATAAAAAAAAGAAGCCAGGGTCTGACTATGTCTGATCAATAAACCAGATCTGAGGAAGAAAAAAGCTTGTATTGATCACTACATGTTATGTCTAGGACTTGTATCATACATGTTAGATGAAAATGCAACCTATTTAATGGCATTCAAAATGTATGTGCTCACGATATATCAAGTGATTACATTTTCTTGCTAGTGCATTGATGTGTGTGTGTGTGTGTGTGTGTGTGTGTGTGTGTGTGTGGCCAGTTTACGCCCTTTTGGCAAGCTCTTGGTTTCAAGCAGAGAGATGTGAGCAGACGGGAGAAATCTGATCAAACCCACATCCCCACATTGAGACTTCAGATCACATCAGCACAGTTTACGAGTATGACATGTTATCAGGGTTTAAGCATGGTTAGATCTAAAGATCTAGCTAGAGATTAGATAGCAAGACACCTGTCTCACGATGCCTCTGGTCGGCGGTGCCACCAATGTGGATACAGGGAGGAGGATCTGTTCTAGCCGTCGTGCATCGCCGAAAACCGCCTGACAGCCGGTGACCGGTGCTACCCCGTGGTCCGATCGCCCGATCCAAGGTGCCACGCGGAAACGTCAGCGGCGCCTGACGCCTCTGCAACGCGTCGTGGCTAGCTAACACCCAACCCAGAGCTAACCAAAGTCACGCTTGGTACCGTGTCCGTTCCTGCTAAAGACGCTAACTCAGCTAGCCTAGCTACAAGCCAGAGCGATGCTAGGTCGAGCTAGCATGCTAAGGGCAGCGGCAGATGCAGCCGCGCACGGCTCAGGGACATCCGACTGTCCAGAGGAAGCGTGTCGCGTTAGCAGTCATGGCGGCAAACCGAGATCGAACCCCGTTGCGTGTTTTACGCGAGTGAAAAACTTACGCGAGTCCTGAGACGATCGCGCCGATGACCATTCACTTCATCTTACTTCATCTCACCTCACCTCATCTCATCTCATCTCATCTCGCCCCTGCCGTGGAGACACTCCCTCGATGACGTCAGCAGAGGGCGAAAAAAAAACCGTGGCAATAGCTGAGCCGTGAATAATGCACACTCGCCACAAAAAAATGTCCAGCACGTGTTCACACTGTTAGTCTAATTCGATTTTGTTGCGTACTCATGATCCAATACCATTTCAGTTCCAATATACTCTCCTTAATACTAAACCCAAAACCTTCAGTATTCTGGCAAACAATTCCACTCGTCTCTGACCTTGCCAAGATCAGATCCAAAAGTAACTGGGCAAGTGTGCTCATTCTGCAAAGTGTCCAAGCAAAAACAATTTTACAGGTTGGGTTTATAAATGGTGGCCTTTCCCATCAACGAACCAGCAAGATGTCCAAAGTTGTAAATAGCAGGACAAGATTCCCATACAGATGCATGAATTTAACACTCTTGTGATGCAGTGGAACTCTAATAAGGCACCATGCCTTATGAACTGAGTGCAACCTGCTTGTGTCACCAAAATCACATGGAAACCAGGGGTACAGTAATGTTACTGCCTATGTTTCTGAAATGAATATGGTTGTGCCCTTATTTTCTACTGTATATTTAATATCTGTAATTCATATATCACACTCATAATTTATATGATTCATATAACACTCATAATATCGATCTTTTTTTGTTTTAACAAAAAACAACTTCAGGTGCATAACAACAAACAGGAAATTCACCAAACAACGTGTGCACTGCACAAACTTCTGCAAAAAATAAAAATGTAAATGGATTATTCAATCCTTTGGCTCTACATTTTTCATATGGCAGGCATAGCACCTTTGCAAACCATAGCTCATGAACCACCAGTACCATCTTCCCACTAGACTATTCTAGGTAATCATTACCATGGTAACAGATTTATACTCAAGGAACACATGACCAGAGCCTTGTCTTCTGATTTCTTCTTATTTTAGATAAAGTTCAGCCTTACAAATGAAAAAATGGCATTTACAGCGAGATGTAGGATGCAAGTCTCGAAAATCAAGTTTCTGGTAAGGGAATGCGAATGATTTTTAAAAAATATGGATGTTGTGTCCACATACTTTTGGGCATGTAATGTAGATAAATGTGGTTTACCAAATATCCATTTTTGAGATAATTGGCCATGGGCAAGTTTACTGAAGCTGAAAAACTGTTATTGACAGCCGCAAAATAAAGGAAGATTCTGCAGGAAGTCGCACCGACATGGTTTCGTGGAGGGTGTGGAGTGTGAGATCTTGCAGTGAGTGTAACCCTGTTTGTGTGTGTGATCATGGATGCAACGTGAGTGCTGGAAAGTTTGTGCAACAGGCTTGAGCCCAAATCAAATCATGGTATACTGCTGGTGCTGAAACTTGGGAGCTGCATGCAGATCAATGTAAAGCAAGTTATGTACATTTAAGTGTACATAGATATTTAACCATCATTGCCTTAGCATGAAGCTGGCTGAAGGGGCATGAGGCTGTGAATGGATGCTTTGCATTCAGACTCTAACTGGAGAGGCATAGCAGGTGACTTAATCTTTTTGTCCCTTAATGTTGCATGATGGGACGACCCAATTTCATTGCAAATACAGAGCAGGGTGTATTCAAATTTTCTACACGAGCTCACAAAATGTGTTTGATGATCTGAAGACTCAGGCTGCATGATGCTTAAGTAAAAATAATCAGCAGGAACTGATATTTTAGCTAAAGGGAAATGTTTAACACATTCAACATGCAAGGATACAACCTGTTCGAGGTTTAGCAGCATTTTGAAGACAGAAATATTTGTATAAACGCACCAGGGACAGACTTCAATAGTTTGATGCAAAATATAGTGCAAAGGACAGGGTTTGTCTGCCAATTGAGTACACTATTTGAATACACAAGAATGTGCCTCCTCTAATGCACACCTTCAGGGAATGTATATTATGGATAAATTAAAGGTTGAGACGCATAGTCTGGGAGTGAAACTTACTTTGTTAGTAAGTGAACAATAAAAGCAGAACATTTCATATTTCATACACAGTACGACATGATGGAGATTGCTAAAAACATTCCATTTGCACACAGAAAGTAGATAAACCATCTGGACTTTGGCACAAATTTTGCATGACATCACATGACTGGTTCCCAGAGTTTTTTTTTAGTTGTGTACACTCTTGAGGATCATATATTTAGTCCAGGAACTATTGGTGTATTGGGAAATAAAATATGGCAAAGAGAATTTAGGAATGTGTTGTCTGAGGACAAAAGTTGTATACTGTAGACCGTTGTACAGTGCAGCTTTTGAGGTCCAAGCCAATGTGGCTAGCGTGACGAAGTGACTTACCAATTGCTGATGCGAAGATGCACTGGTCAACCAGAAGGCTGATAAAGAAGACGCCCACTTATAGATGCACAATTTGTGGCCATCAATGGCAAGATTATATTATTTGAAAAGTCTGAACATTTAGACTAATATATTTAAAATTTTGCCATGGCTGGGATATCAGCTGAGGAATGCTGTAAAGTCAGTTACTACTGTGACATCCAGTTCCTTAGTAACAATAACAGAAATTCACTTGCAAAACCATAAGTTGCCTTAAAGTCAGTGACTATTGTTGAATAGAGTCCAACTTTTCCAGACATAAAATTAATTATTGCTTGCAGTTTTGATCCACATCAAATACACATTTTTCATAATCCATTGGCTGTCTGGAGGTCATATGCAATTGCGTCTCTCACAGCACACCACTAGAGCGAGCACTTCATGGAATGTTGCCTTCACTCTAATTTACCTGTCAGTTCAATGTGTACAAGCGTGAAACAAAACATTCATTACACCCTGAAATAGCCAGTGGAGCTGAAAAGAAGAGAGTCTTGAGTCAATTTTCACATCAAGATATTTCACAACTGCAGATAATGTAACTGAAAGTCCATCAGGAGTTAATGTGTTATCAAACAAATCTATAGAAATGTAATAGTAAATGTATTTCTGTCCTGCCAGAACCAGGTAGGAGGAAATAACTCAGTATACAAACTGTTAGTTTTTATGCTTTTGCATTCACACATATAAATTTAATGATTATGCTATGATGCAACACACAACCTAGCTATTAGGGGTGGCACAAGCCAGTCTACTCTTAGTGCTGGTTACAAGCCTGGATAAATGTTTAGGAAGTTAGGATGGCTACCCAGCTTAAAATATGTGGCAAATCAAATATCCTGAATAGATTGATTAGGTTGTTTGGAGATGTGCAGAAGAGGGACATTGGGTATATGGGTAGAAACATAAATGAGTATGGAGGTACAGTACCAGGCAGGATGAAAAGAGGAAGGACAAGGAGGAGTTTTATGAATGTGGTGGGGAATGGTGGCAGGTGGTTGGGGTGAAAGAGGCAGATTTAGAAGTCAGGGTGACCTGCTTAATGGCTGTAGCCTGAAGGAAGACAATGCCCCCCCAACTGCTTCATTAAAATATGCTGATTAATTTCAGAATAAATAATTGTGTTCCTGAAAAAAACTTAAATTCACTTACATTTGTACCCTGACTTGAGTAATCCTCAAAGTACAATTATAAATAGCTTCTATGCCTCCTCTACAGCCAGTTAGACAAGAGCCACAGTTTTAGTGTCAACTGCCAACATTTAAACAATAAAAGTTTTGGGAAGTCCAGGCTAGGAATCATTCTTCATACATCATAAACTATATTTGA
Organism: Kryptopterus vitreolus; assembly: GCA_030449085.1. Taxonomy (NCBI): domain Eukaryota; kingdom Metazoa; phylum Chordata; class Actinopteri; order Siluriformes; family Siluridae; genus Kryptopterus; species Kryptopterus vitreolus. The sequence goes on along the minus strand of JACRUU010000013.1, from coordinate 6,479,539 downwards.
GATCACATGACTAATACAAGATTACCTTATTGGGATAATTCTTTTCTTGATAATTAGGTTCAAACAGCAATAATTAGTCTTGTTGGACTGTTGGACAAAAGATGATCCCAGTTTGATTTCAATTGATTTTTTTTTAAATTAAAATCTTACTTTATAAAATGTCAGACCCACCACAGAACTAGACTTCCAGAACATGTATAAAAACTAACTTAATTTTGACCCCAACAATGAAGTCATATTCTGAAGTAACCAAAACAAGGACCTTCAAACTAACAGCTATACACATGAAAGACAAATCACTTTCTATACCAGTAGAAGCTGAATATAAAACCAGACTTTAGCCAAAGAACAAAAGCTCATTAACAAACCCTTGCATTAAGTCAGTATACTCCCAAACAGCAACACCGATCATTTAATGGGATGTGTTCTGTGGGAAGAAGTTTTAATGAAGTTTAGCAAGAAAAGACGACATTATAAAGATACACCTGGGCCTGCATTAGACAGAATAACACAAAGTAGAGATGTAGACTACTTACGTACAAATCAGCACACTTGCAGATTTATACTCAAATAAGCAAAACAACCACTTGACAATTTTGTTTTTTCTTTTATTTTTTTGTCACAACCAGTGTCAAGATTTGCTCATTGTCCCAATTTGATATGTAGAGGAGAAAATTTTGACTGATACGGCAACACTCTAGCTGGGTTCAACAGTGGAGGGCCCGGATTTTGAATTACAGGTGGGTACCTAGGAAAAGTATTCATCCAGGATGTCTGGTACATCTGCTGTTTATCGCCACCATTAGGACCAGACTGCTCCATTGGGACATACTGATTATATGTTCCCAGTAACCAAGGATACCATTGGGATTGATCAAAGTTTCTAGGTGCATTTGGGGTAGTTGAAATGGTAGTTGGGAAAGTAGTTGTAGTGGTTGTGGGAACAGGGGTTGTTGTTGGAGTGGTGGTTGGAGTAGTTGTGGGAGTGGTGGCGGCTGGTATAATTACAGGAGTGTCAGACTGGCTATATTTGGCATTCCATGGCAAAGAATAACTATAAGGATAATACATTCCAACTAACCATGGATACAAACCATGTTGCTCAGGCCTGGGAGGTGCAACAAGCATACCAGTATTTTGTTCTGTGTTTGTGTGGCTATCTGGAAGAGTTCCAGGGTTTCCATTTTGTAAAGGCCAGGTCATACCATAACCATAAGGATTTTTCATTCCAGGTAACAAAGGATTCAAAAGCTGTTGATGGTGAGTAGCAGGTACAGCTTTGCTAGCAGTACTTAAAGCTGTATTTTGGTGGCCAGCTGGAAGACTCCCTGGATGGTTATACTGGAACAGCCATGGGTATCCAGAACTATATGGCATTCCATTTACCAAAGGATTGGAATGTTGTTCATCAGCACTGGGTGGTTCCTTTGTACTAGCATGCATAGTTGTTAAGGCAGATTTAGTAGTCGTAACCACAGTTGTTGAGGTCGTCGTGGGGGCATTTGTAAGTGTTACAGGTTGCCTGTAATAGAAGCGTTGTGCATCATAATCAAATTTAAATAAATAACTCAGGGGCAGAGCTAAAATGACAAACAAGGGAAACGTACATGAAATCAAGTAAAGGAGTAGTAGTTGGGGACTGAACAGCTGGGCAGGACAAGGTCAACTCCCCATCCATGCACTGCACAGACAAAGTCACCTTGGCACCCTGAGAATGCAAGAAAACAGTTTAACAGATACGTAGTGAATAAGTCAACATGTGCTCAAACAAAGAATTACCTCATTTTGCCAACAGTTGCTTGTATATGGTACTGTGAGGGTTAGTCCACTTTCCAGAACTTCCCAGGAAAAGCCACAGATAGTTGATGCTTGGTACACAGGTTGCCACATACCTTTAACTAAAACCAAACACTCTCAGAATAAACAAACAAACAAACAAGATACATAAATAAATAAAAAGGTTCTCTCTCTCCAAACATTTATTCAGGATGTGAAACTCATCTCACCCTTCATTTTGAGAGCATCTGCAGCCACACCCAAGTTGATCAGCATAGCAGAAGGTGTACAGGTGACCGTAGTTACAGGACGAGCCACAGGACAGACCACTTTTAGAACAAGTCCAGAAGCACGTAAAGGCAGAACATAGGCATTTCCCTGCAATAACCAATCTGACTTGCTCATTAAGAAAATACGAGAAAAGCATAAAAAGAAACTACTTTATATATGCACATTTTCAGGATTAAAAAAATAATCTCCAAAATGGGAGATGCATGTTACCTGTTGTGCAACATTACAGCCAGTATATTTTGCATTGAGAGAAACATCTCTGCGGGCTCTCTTTACAGAAAAACCACAGCGAGAAGGCATTCGCAATAATGGTACTGGGCCCTCTTCATCTAAGGAAAGCAACACCAAAAAATTCTAGTTGAAGTGAAAGGGTTTTCCTGTTTAAACAATCAAATACAGAACTTGACCATCATAGGACCAAATAGCATACATGTGATAACATTTCCAAAATATTACTATAAACAACTTTCCAACTATTCTAGAGTTGTATTCAACTTGTGATACAAGAGACTTAAAAACACTCACTTGTCTCAATCAAGATTTTGGGGACTTGAGTGCCATGGATATGCAGAGACATTGAATCATTATCACAGTGTACTGAAGGACTCCAGTGACTGCGGATTATGTTAGCCAGTTGAGACCCTTCTAAACGAACAAGAGAAGACAATTACACTTGACAATGATAAAACTGACAATAATACACATTATGTTGACTTTTCTACCTATTGACTCTGGTGGATAGGATTGATACCCAGTGGTGTATCCAACATACTGCTCATGCAAATTCTTGGTTTTATTTGACGTTCTGCTGGATTCAATAATAAGTCTACCCAACTGAACTGATTCACCATTATTTACCTCAAGACAAAATGTTAAGGAGCTTAATTTCAATATAAGCATTAGCATAAAACATATTTCCTGTTTTTGCCACATTTGTACTCTTGTAACAATGCCTCATCCACCACCACAAACTAAAACACAACATTAAACTAGATCCAGCTAGCCCTAGTGAGTCAATATATATTGTAACACTTAATTAGTTTGCCAAGGAAATGATCAGTGTAGCCATCTAAATCACCTGTGACCAATTAGTGAGTTTTTATTTGGCTTGTTTGCTAATTTTCACTATTCAGTTAGTCATTCAGTGGCTAAGTGAAAATTCTATGACAAGCTCATGGATTTGGGCCTGTATTGACAAAAAATGATGTAAGAATACTCTTAATTGAATAGTTTCTTATTAAAACCTAATTGTTGCATATGATACAAAACCAATTTTAATCAATTTTGTCTCTTTTTATTTTTGGAATTCGCAATTTCCACCCACAAGCCAGCTCTGACAGGTATAAACAGGTCTTGGTATTGTGTAACTGAGTGAATTATAGCAGTGAAGATCCTGTTGCATGTTATGCAACTGAAAGAACATCAGTATTTACTGCACATTCCCTGTCCTTCACACAGTTTGGTACAATAGGTGGTGTTCTAAAGTTTGTCTGAAAAAATCTAGCTGCGTGTCATCAGCATAGTCTAAAAATGAATACATAGAGGAAAGCTTTACAATTTAATTTTAAAAAAGCAATTACATAATGTGGGGATGTAGAACATCAAATTTTACTTTTCAATGCATAGTTGACAAAAGATGCAGTGGGGTATTGATCTAAGAACACGTGACCTGTAAATGTTCTGCCATAAATATCAAAATCACATTATGTATATATTTTTCCTCAGGCAATATATATTTATATATATTACATAAAATGTTTAAACTTATTTAAGAAAATTATGTGTTAGAGGTGGAAAAAACATTCTACAGTCCAAGTCAAAGAGATTACAAAACAAATGTTTTAAATAAATTTCATACACTTGAGTAGTTGCTCCTGGGATTATATTTACATTTGTATTTAAAATGCTAAAAAACTGTTGTTCACCACAGCACAGTGAAATTTGTTCATTTTCTCCCATGGTCAGCCATGATACAGCATCCCTGGAGAAGAGCTGAACTGTAGCAACTTGAATATCCTGTCTTCTTACCAGTAACAGATTTAAGCACTGAGCTGCTCCTGCACACATTAAAAACAACTTTTACAGTAACTCATGGTGGATCTAAAGTCATTGTGTATTCTTTTTAAATACATGCCAATATTCCAATCATTAATAGCAACATTATATTATATTATATGAGGATATGCAATTGAATGTAACTTTACATTTCTATCAGTCAGCCAAAGGTTACCTGTCAAAAAGCAAGTGGAAAGTCCCTTTTCGTCAATGTCATCAATTTGCATCATAGTAAAATAAAATTTAAAAAAGCTTTTACATATCACATATACATTACAGGACAGTGAAATTCTTTCTTTGCATATCCCAGCTTGTAAAGAAACTGGATCAGTAGAAGCAGCTTGGCAGCGTATTGTGAGGCCTTGAACCACTGACCTTCAGATCAGTGACCAAGACTCTTAAAGATCACAATATCACTTCTCTTTTGAAATTAAAGGGAATGTATCCACATTTTCAAAGAATGACTAATAGCCAATAGGTAAGCTTGGCCACCCTATAAAACAGATTTCAGACTTGTTTTTTAATGAAATAATGTAATAATTGCAGGTTTAGATTCAAAACAGTAACCCAGCCAGGTAATTTGTCAAGAATTTGAAGTCAGGTCATTATACCTTGCATACTTGATGCAAATTATGTATTGATTAATTAATAAGCCTGAAATGGTGTGAAGAAGAATAAGGACTGTATCTGGAAACTCCAAAGGACTGTAAAGAGGATTAATTTTAACATATATGTGGTTTTAATATGATTATTTCTAATCAACACATCCATTATCTGCTCTAGCAAAGCATATTAGCTTAAGCACTGCTTTATTTAATATCTTGAAGTCAGGTTGACTATTCAATTGGGTCAATAGTTTATAACTACACATTTTAAGATACATTTTACACATTCTACAACAAGAAGGAAGAGTATAGTTTAGCATCCATGGTTCTCAGGATATATGGTACAGAAACAGGAATTAGTCCATAAACATTTATATTTACGGCACTTTGAAGATGCCCTTATCTAGAGTGACTTACATCTGAGCAATTGAGGGTCAATGGCCTTGCTTAAGTGTGGCAACTTGGTGGTGGAGGAAATTGAACCTCCAATCTTGCCTTAACCACTGACCAAACATATACGAAACCTATTTTATGAGGTGAGAAATTTTCATATAGCCATGTGCAAAATACTATGCAGTATATAGTAAACATGCACGTTTGGAAATGGGTTCTCTTTAACTTTGTGAGTCACTAATGCTCAAATGTGCTACAGCACTTCACTGACATATCCATTCCAAGGTTCTCGGCACATTTGCTTTGCCTTCACCTGCCTTGATGTGTATTGTGTAAAATGAACAAATGACTGAAATATGCATGTAAGATGTTTCTGATTCCTGGTAGTTTTTCCCCTTTCAAACTTTTCATTCATTTAAAAAATTCTAAGGGTCATATTAGGGTTAAGGACCAAACCGTGGGAATTAACTCTTTCGTAGACCGTGCGTGTTGAACAAGGTGCCCATGTATCGCGTATCTCTTTCGGTCCACCTTAAGAGCACAGTTAGGCAGTGTGTTGCAGGGGGAGGCCCTCACACACACATGCCTAGCACTTTAAGGCGGACTGGAACAAATAAAGCCGCGCTTAAAGGCGTACGCACATCCTAAACGAACGGAGAAAAACGGTGTTTGTAGTATTTATTATTGTGGTTGTTAGCGATAAATTACGACAAAATTAATCGCACGGGACAATGATGTACTTGGTTCTTTATGGAGGACAAACTAAAGTTCATAAAGAATGTTCTGCATACTGAAGTGTACAGTACTGAGTTGTCTAGTTTGGGGACTAGACATATTTCAATGGAAAAACAAGAAATGCATGCTGGAAATGCTGGATTTTACCACCACCACCACCACCACTAATGATACTACGAATAATAAAATTGTTAATAATAATAATAATAATAATAATAATAATAGTGTATCAACAATATTAATACTTCTAGTAATAAAAACAATGATGGTGATGAGCACTGTATAGCATCATTTGGAATCATGTGCGTGGACAGTATTTTTTTACTCTATGGGTGTCCAAGATGCGGCGCGCGTTCACGATAAATCACCCCCCCCAGCCGCGCGTTCACGGGGACGGAATGTGCGTGCGGGCCTGCAGAGGGAGCTGCGCGCGCGCTCACACTGACGCGGGCGCTGCGCGAGCAGGACAGTCCGGGGTCTCGCGTTCTCGCACAAGGGCCTACTTCCGTCCGCGCGCCGCTCTTGACGTGGTGGGGGGAAAAACGCAAAATATTGGGTCCGGTTTCCGGTTAGAGCGGCTGCGTTTCTACGTCTTTTACTATCACGGTAGGGGCTTTTCCACGCAGCCGATCGCAGTGACGGTTGTAAGAGTGTGTTTTGCATCGGAGCGCACATATGCGCGCTCAGAAAAAGCAACAAGCACCACGTCACATCACTTCTATCGGTATTGTTCGGTGCACTTGAGTGTAGGAGGAAAAAAGAACCGGTAGCTCGTATTGTGATAGAGGTGCGCACCGGGTCCGGGGCTAAGGAATGACTTAAGACGTGCTTTGGTGTTTTTTTGTTTTTTGAACGGCGTGTTTTGGCGGAAATTGATTTTGGTTTTATTTAAGGTAGCATGGCGAGATACGCGGCCGAGCTAGTCAGAGCTAGCCAGCTAATTTCTTCAGGCTAAGCTAGCCGTCACTGGAAGAAATTTGTACTATTTGTGTATATTCCCCGAACCGAGCTTGCAGTAAAATTCTCTTACATTTAAATTTCCTCCGGTATATATTAGTGCCTGCACGGTTCTTGCACAATAACTGGTTTAATATGCAAAATTCCTAAGCTAGTACTTCGAGCTAACAATGTTTTGGTAACGTTAGCTAAAATTAGCTAGCTGTTTTTTTTTTTCGATTCCCCAATAGCCCTAATTTCCCGTCTCCAGTGTACTTAAGAACTGACTTGTATTTACTGAATTGAGCCGTATACGGAATGTATAGCAGCTGAACCTTTAATCTGGAATATATGGACAGAAATGGTCCAAAGTGCAATACGGTACACTGCTGGCACGATCCCAAATGACTGTTCTTTCCCTCGATAAGTGGACTGCATGCTGGGTAATGGTTTATGCGCACTACGCAGCGCACTGGGAAGGCCAACAAGTATTCGTTTGCGATTCAGCCGGCTGGTGTGGGCTTTCATTTAAACTAAACAAAGCCCCTGAGCATCATGTACTTTGTGTATTTTATGACCGAAAACGTTTTATGTCCTGCACCAGAGCTAAATTCTGTATATGTAAAACGTCACGTTTGGAATGCAATTTCTTTCAGGCTTGCAAAAGGACATCATTATGTTCCCCTGCTCATGATACACACAATGTCATTTTTTTATAATTGAGAAGAAAACTGAAACTGCATTTGTTCATTAGAATATATAAGTAAATCTACTGTCTTATGTCTGATTTGTCATAAAACTTAGTTGCCACTAAGAAACGTGGAAAAGTCTTTAACATGACCTTATATTTACTTTGTCATGTGATACCCCTGTTGCACAATTTGGCCTAAAAGAAGATATAATTACTATAAGACTCATCTTCATAAAATTGGTCTGCATTCACTCAGTCAACAGAAATCTAATATCTATGCTCTATCCTTCTTCCAGGCTTCAGTCAGTTCAAGGTGGATTGACCTGTCATGAATGAGCCGATTGAAGGCGGGGCGATCTCGTTCGACGAGTATGTGCGGCAAAAGGCTCGCACCGTACCGCAGCACCGCATGAAGGAGTTCCTGGAGTCGCTGGCCACCAAAGGCCCTGAGATCCTCCAGGAATTCAGCCAGCAGACTAGTGCCACCACCACCATGGTGTACCAACAAGGGGCCAACTGCATCTACACTGACAGCACAGAGGTGGCAGGGTCACTGCTTGAGCTGGCATGCCCAGTAAGAAATCACACACACGCATTTTATTGTGATAATGGTATAATAGTGATCATATGTACGTTAATCTTGAGAACATACTATATATTGTGCATACTTTGTAATAGAAAATTTTCTACAGGTGCAAGTGACGTCTACGCAGATCTCACCCCAGCTGGCTGCAGCTGTGCAGCAGGCATCTGAGCAGCAGATTCAAGTCCAGGTTAGAATCCTTTCTGTTATTCATTCATTCATCTTCTACCCCATTATCCGACCTCCCCCCGGGGAGCCTGTGCCTATCTCGGGTGTTATGGGGCATTAAGGCAGGTTGGACCCTGTATGGAATGCCAACCCAATGCAGGGAACACTCACAATCACACACATGGGACAATTTTCTAAGGTGCCAATCAACCTACTGTGCATGTTTTTGGACCGGAGAACCTGGAGAAAAACTCACTGCGGCACACTGTGGCATGTGGAGAACATGCAAACTCCACACACAGGCGGAGACAGGAATCGAACCCCCAACAATGGAGGTGAACTTGGTAACCACTAAACCACCGTGCCGCATCCTTGCTGTTATTCATTAATATAAACTTTTCAGATACTGTTCTCTATAGCCAGCTTTTTTTTCTCTAATCATGCAAAATGGATCATACTGCAGCTTGAATAGTATTACTTGAATTAGCAGGCTGAGAAATAATAGATTTAAACCAAAAATAATACTCCTTTCTTTTTTTTATCATTGGGATACTGTTCACTGCTAATTTATGTTCCTTTGCAGGTGCAGATCCAAGGTGAGCAGGGTCAGACAGTTGGCCAGGTGCTGCAGGTGGCTTCTCCTACCCAACAGCAGCTGTCTGGGGTCACTACAACACAGCTGGTGCAGGGCGAGCTAACTGAGGAACAACAGCAGCAGGTACGTCCCCATTTTTTACAGACGCCTAATACACACCCAACTTGAGGCAAAGGAAAAATCATACATTCTCATTGGCACGCAAAATGGTTATATGGTTAATATTTTGTGGTCATCTCTTCTAGACTTTCATTGTTTCTTTTTTCATACGCATGAAAATATTGATAAAGCTTTTTTTTGCTAGTTATCTATTAACATTTGAGATACAGTATGTAAAATGCCTGCTATTATGTCTGCCCCTATCAGTAGTAATTAGTATCGTAATTATTTATTATAAGTAATTATACATTGCCTTTGACTCCCAGATCCAGGCTCAGTTGGTGGCAGCTGTGGCCGGAGGTCAGCAAATCCAGATTCAGACAGTGGAGGCACTGTCTCCACCTCAGACCCAGCAGTCGGGTTCCGAACGTGAAGCAGATCGTCGTGCAGGAGCGTCACCAGGTGTCCTGCAGCCAGCCAAGAAGCGGAAGGTGGATGTACCTGCTGTAGTGTCTTATCAGCTAGCACAGGGCCAGCAGCTCGCCACCGTACTGGCCATTCCCCAGGGCCAGCAGCAGGGTTATGTGTCGCTGAGGCCAGAGCTCCTCACTGTAGACAGCGCACACCTATACGGCACTGCGACAGCTGGCACCATCACGGGTGCATCAGGGGAAACCTGGACTATCCCGGTGTACCAGCAGCAGCAGGGTGTAGCACACATTGCCATCCCACAGGAGGCCTACAGCACAGTGCAGGTGCAGGACAAAGATAAAGACAAGTTGACAACGTTAGGTACGGCCCAAGTGGCAGGAGCGGTCGCTGTGCCTGTGACGGGCTCACAGGAAGAGGTGGTGCACTCTCTTTTCCCGGCGCAGTTCATGAATGGGAACATCCACATTCCAGTGGCGGTCCAGGCTGTGGGAGGAGGCTACGCAAGCACCACCCAGGCACTTCATATCTGGGACCCGCAGCAGCATGTCCAGGAGGCTGAAACCCAGGAGCAACAGCTCCATCTGCAGGTTAGAATACAGTAGGGTGGAGCTGGTGAGCATGTTGAATAAGCCATGTAAATATTTAGAACTGTGAAGCTGGCATGAAAGTAATCATAGTAGGTTCAAGCCAGGTTTATTCTTTGTATAGAATTATTTTATTCAATATAAAAATTCTCACCACAGGTGAGACCGGTTATCTGTAACAACCCCACTGATTTAAATGTAGCATAGACGTTTTTATTTAAATTGCAGATCTACTTGAAATACATCTGATATTTCACAGCATTATTCTCCCTTCACTTTGTGAGAAAACAAAATAATGGTGAATCCTTCTGAAAAAAATTGCTTTTAGAATTTGTTAATTCAAATGTATTTACTGATTTAGCATTGTTTTTTAGTTAATTGAATTTAATTAATTGTTTAAACCAAGTTTCTGTGATAAAAAGAATCGGTTGCCATGAAATAATTATTTTTATTTGATACTTCATCCCTTCTCAGGCGGAGGCAGAGCCGCAAGCCGAAGCTCCTCCTGAGCTGCTTCTTCCAACAGTGCTAAAGCCAGAGGAAGGCTTGGAGACCTGGAGACTTTGGGTGCAGCGCAAAAATGCTGAGCTTGATAAGAATGAACAGAACAAGCTGGCGCCGATTGGCCGTGAGTGATTTATCTGTTTACGATGGATTATGATTTTTAGTACAGTTTCCATCTGTCTATATCCACCCTGCTCCCCTTAAAAATAGTGCTAAAGGCATTCCTTATGCTTGTGGGTGGGTTTTGATCTTTCTGCAGGCCGCCAGCCACTGCGTTTCCGAGAGGACCTGGTGTCCAGTTCGGTAGGGGAGCTTAATGTGGCGCTGTCTCTCATGACCCAGGAGGCCCGTGGTATAGAAGGGGAACTGTTTGAACCAGACGCGCTATATTATGTCTTCTTGTGCATACAGAAAGTAAGTAGTGTGTGCCGTCTTTTTAACCAATCAAACCATGTTTGGCATTTTTCAAATATTGTTGTCATGTGATACCTGGTGTTTGTGTGTTTAGTACATGTTTGAGAATGGCAGGGTGGATGACATCTTTTCAGACCAGTACTACTCCCGCTTCTCCCAGTGCCTACACAAGATCCTGGAAGAATGGAGGCCCAGTGTCCATCCGCTAGGTAAACAAAGGCATTTTTTTTCTTTTAAGATGTCTTGTGTGCAGTATAAGCTTTATAACTAGAGATGATGCAATCAAATAAAATAAGGAAAACTTTTCAAACCTGTTTTTTGGCAGTTGTTTAAGTTTGTTTAATTGGATGGTGTGTAAATGGTGATGGTGTTTTTTTTTTCTTTTCCTTTTTAGGTTATATTATCCCCAGTCATGTGACAGAGGAGATGTTGTGGGAGTGTAAACAGCTGGGAGCTCATTCTCCATCTACTTTACTCACTACACTAATGTACTTCAACACCAAGTGAGTCATTGGATCTGTTTCATCAGAGCTTCTTTTCATCCTTCTATAGCAGAACTGTCAAACATATGATCCACGTTCAAGTTAATTAGATTCTGCATTCTAAATTTATACTTGGTAATAAGTTTACTAATTTATTATTAATTGAAACTCATTATAACACTAGAGGGCAAAAGAGACCTGTAAAAACCTTAGTTGGGGGAAAAAAAGTAGTGGTTTCTTGCACATCATCTCGATGGAGTACAATATTTGGTGAAATGTTCATTTCACAGGTATTTCCACCTGACTACAGTAGAGCAGCATATGAAAGTGGCCTTCTCGAAAGTGCTTCGGCACACCAAGAAGAACCCAACCAACCCAAAAGACAAGAGCACCAGCATCCGCTACTTAAAAGGAGTTGGATCTCACCATGTCGGACAAAAAGGTCAGTGGTTAGATTTATATTATAGAATCATACTTATATAATCGTACAGGGTGTGTGTGTGTGTGTGTGTGTGTGTGTGTGTATGTGTATATATATCTATATATATATATATATATATATATTATATATATATATATATATATATATATCTGTATATATATATATATATATATATATATATATATATATATATATATATATATATATATATATATATCTATATTATACACACACACACACACACACACACACCCACACACACACACACATATATATGGGAGTAAAACGTCAATGGCTTTTTTTCCCCTGATGCTTCTTGTCTTAGTGACTGATGATATGTATGCGGAACAAGCTGAGGATCCAGAGAATCCACTTCGCTGCCCTATAAAGCTATATGATTTTTATCTCTTCAAATGGTGAGCACCTGTTCAATGAATGATTAGTCTTTGTTAATTATAATTCACTCTCACCGTCTCCGACTCCAAATGAGTGCTGCTCATTTTTCTGCCTTTTCTGTGTCTCCAGCCCTCAGACTGCCAAAGGCCGGAATGACACATATTACCTTACGCCTGAGCCTGTCGTAGCCCCAAACAGCCCTATATGGTACTCGACCCAGCCAATCACAAGCGAGCAGCTGGAGCAGATGCTCACACGCATCATGGTGGTGCGAGAAATCCAAGAAATTATCTCCATCACGCAGGCCAACATTCAGTGAGGGGAGATGAGGGTACATGGAGAAAGAAGGTGAAAGGAAGGTTTCCACCTCTGTGCTCCTCCGTCCTCACTGCGATCCAGTCGCTCATAAACTGTAAAGGAGGGAACGTAGCCATTGCTGTCTCCTCGTGCTCCGTATTTACACAACCTGAAGCACGCACCAGTGGTGGCACATGGCCAGAGGAGGCAACACCACCTACATCTAAGTACTTACGCACTATAAATAATTTTGAGTAGGATTTAAAACTTGACCTGAAAAATTAAACGCTGCCATCGGCCGATCACTAACCCTAAAAGAATATTAGTGTTTGTTTACTAGTTCATAAAATGTGCAAAAAAGGTTCGGTAGACATTCTTTGCTTTGAGCTTGCTGTTTAATTTCAGTGTATAATTCACATTTCAACGAACAGTAGCACGATCATTATATTGCCACTGAATTGGATTTCTTTGGCGATTTGTTCAGAAAATTGCTCCATGTTGCATCATGGCTTTTGATGCCTTTTGAAACTGCAGTGGTACTCCACACTCAGAATATATAAATATATATAAATATATATTAAATAAATTCTCATTTCATCCACCACTTCCATAAACCTCTACTTCCTGCAGGTGCCTCCTCTGACCAACTGCCACTGAAGGACTAAACTGAACCTGCAAGCCTTTTTTTTTTTTTTTTTTTAATTTTTAATAAAGATATTACTTAATCTGTTCATGTGATGCCTGTTGGCGCTACACACATTTAAAGAGCGGTTTCCCATTCACTAGCTGTTGCTGTCAAATGTGTAGCCCCTTTGTTTCACGTCACCTAACGACAATTTTCCCCACACACCTCAATACTCCCTATTTTTTTCTGCAACTGAGAGGCAAGGAGTTTGTGTTTAGACTGGATTCATCGCTGCATGAGGTTAAAAAAAAAAATCATGGGTTCTTTTGGGGAACCCTGTACATCCCCCTCCCCCCTTGACTTTGCACAAACAGTCAAGACACTTTAAAGTGTACTCTATACAAAGACTTGATGGTCTTTTTTCCCCCTCTTGTTTTATTATTTTATATATATATATATAAATGCATCTATAGTAATCTGATATGTATTGATGATAGTGGTGCTGGAGACTGAATAATTGAAGCCTGTGTTTTCAAAACATGCCTTTTGTACAGTGAGGTCCCTGTAACTGTGTGTAGTGTCTTTCATACATTTTTTTTTATATATACATATATACACACACACAGAGGTTTGTCCAAAAACATGTTACCACTTACATGGGCTTGACTTATTTTAATAACATAGCACACACTATGTACACAAGTCCAAATGAAGCCAGTGCACTCCTTCGACCTGTAATTCTTGGTTCTCAATGCATGTGCAAAGTCGTTTTTGTAAAATTATGCAGTACCATTTGAGTGTTAACTTTATTTTTGGACAACCCTGTATTTATAAATAAATTTGTTGTATTTAATTTAATGAAGGATATTGCAAGAGAAAAACTAACAGTGATTATAAATACGGTTTAAATTTATTTGGCAAGTTGGGTTCATTAAATAATCATCTTTAGCACAGGAATTTAAAAGATTATTCTGCACAAAGTGTAGGAAACAAGGTCCCAAATTCACCCAAGTCAGCACAGCAATTTGATCCACGTGGCTCTGTCTTTGACGTGCCTTCTTGTCGATGTATCTTGTTCTCACTTTATTCAATGAAAGCTCTCTCACTTCCTGTAATCCTTGGTCTCTTGTTTAAGTTTACACTCATACCCGAGGTAATGCCCATCTTCTATGGCTTCTCAGGCAGCTCAATTTGCAGTTTTTTCAAAGCCGCAGTGAAGAACTTGGGAAGAGGGCAAGACACAGTGAGGTCATCATGACCTCTGACTCCTGGAAGGGTGATCTGTCGGACATGGAGGTGGAGAGGAAGGTGTCGGGTTTTGCTCTGCTCCAGTCCTAGCCGCCGCAGCACACCTTCCGGTAACTTCTGTAGGAAGTAACGTGATACGCACATTTGCTGAAGCGTGGCCAGCAAAAAAAAATAAAGTCATCCCTAAAATCACCTCTTGAGATGAACACTTTCATCAGGGTGCCTCATTAAAATGTTATTGTAATTAGTATGATGATTACAAACCAATCGAACACTAGGTGTCTTATTAAACCTTAACAAGAGAGCCCTGAAAGTGCTCACGGCAAGGCTTGTAAAAACTCAAAACAGCTACTCGGGCCAAACTATTTGCAGCCACCAAAACCAACCAGGGTTTTTTCCATTAAGTATTATTCACCTTTATGTCCATAATATTTATATTTCAAATATTATAAAATATAAATGTAACAGTTTAAAACTAAATCACAGGCTAAAATAAAGTGCAATTTATTTGTACAAAAATCCCTTTGCTTGTTTATGTAACAGAAAACAGGACCAAGTCCCCTAATTGTTGTATCTCAGAAAGCCATACCATAGCAATCCTATTACAGAAAAAGTTTCATAAACATTACACAATCATTGTATCTGAATCTGCTTTACTTGTTATAGGATTATAAATGGACACTTTAAATAGTCTGCAAAAACATCACAACTTTTAGATAAATCTTTTAGAAAATTTAGATTATTTGGAATTTATAGTTTTCAGGTCACTTAAGCTCAAGTTGATAGTTGATCATCCACATTAAGTACAGAAATGAACTAAAACATCTCATAAGGCTGACGCTCATATGGAAGGAAACTTGTATGTAGGGCTGACGTATGCAGAGCATGGTGACACAGTATAGTTAATATACGCACAAGTACTGGTTCTGGTCAGGGGTTTTATACAGTGAACATGTACTTGTCTAGTCCTTTTTTCATTAATATGTATACCAGAAGTGCCTTGTTTTTCCAAAGGGAGAGAAGCCAGTAAAACAAATAATCTGCTGGTTACAATGATTATACATCGTTGATGTATAACAACCCACCCCCCCAAGAAGTGCATAAAATGGCTGTGATGTCATGATCTTGTCATCTTTATGTCACAAACGTGCTGTACAGAGCACTGGCAATTTAGCCATTTTGTGCGTATTTGTACTAACAGCACATGCTCATATTGCTCTGTGCATTGAAACAACATTTGAAAGGAATGAAGAGTTCATTTGGAAGGTTTTAATTATGAGCCTGCATTACTTAAAGCCGATAACTGTTTGCCAATCAATCCATCTCAGTAATTAACCCATACATCCACTCCGCTGATCCGCGAATGCAGATTCAATATCGATCTTTTGTTGAGTATTGAATGTCAGGTGTGTTTACAGTTAGGTACCTGTGGAGCCAGCTTGTTCCAATGGGCGTACTTATGATCTCCCAGGATAGGGCAAGCCAGAGCTAACGCCGTGTGAACACGAAGCTGATGTTTTACTCCTAAAGACAAGCACAACACAATTTTATGAATGACACTGAGCATCCCAAATAGGGTTTGGGAATCGAAAATGGATTCAGATTCTGGAATAAGACACTTAAGATTAAGAATGGGATACTTGTTATACAATTTAAATTTCGATTTCTCTTTCCTGGGTGCACCTTATGTGGTAATGCAAACATCAGTTTACAAGATGGAATGTGCAAAGTGCTCAAAAGTGTAGCAACACTTTGTAAAAATCTAAGATAAATCTAAGTGTATTTAATGCAATAAACTAAATTAATGATATGACCAACATGACTAAGCATTTGCGGTTGGTTCACAGTTTGAAATTGAAACTGGGAATCGATAAGAATCGGAATCTATAAGAATCGGAATTCGATAAACTTAAAATGATACCAAACGTAGTCCCAAACAACGCTTATCAGTTCACAAATTATTGCTATGTATCTGTAGAGAACATTAACATCTTCCAAGAGATTTTCGCTTCGGGTAACATTATGATTTGACTACCTGCTAATAGAACGAACAAAGAAATAAAATTAAGCATTGCTTCAAAATAAACAGAGTGAGAGAGTGTGTTTGTAAGCAGAATGAAATGCAGCAATGCTTTAGTCCTTTATCCTACTCAGCTATCCCTCCTCATGTATACTTTCTGCTCAAACAGATGAGGTTACAAAACTTTCATACTAATAATGTGATCAAATGAGTTTCAGTTTCTCCCCTGTGAATACAAGGCATAGTAATCTCTTAGTTACCTGTGATTGGCTGGAGCTCCACCAAGCTGCATCCTGAGCTGCTGTCCAGGACTTTGTAGCTTGTGACAGCACTTTGCGCTTGCCGATGAGCTCTCACTCGGACAAGCCCGTCTCCCTCCTCAGCAGGTCTGTACAGAGGACTCAAACCCATCTGCAGAACACATCACTATCAGTTCATGTAAAATGAATAGGTCTTATTACTGCAGTGTTAAATTTAAACCTTCTCAGTAGATATAGGGTTTATTAAAAAAAAAAGTGAATGCACAGGAAATGAGCACATATGTAGTCCAGGACATGCCCTGACATGATTTTAAGCAGCACCACTACTTAAAGGGTTGTTCACCTTAAAGTGATGTTGGTCTCCCATGACTTCCTTCTCAATGATGGGGATGTCAATGACTCCTTCAGAAGGAACAGGGACGCCAACAGTGATCACCCTGAGCGACGAGACAAGTTTTATTACAGTCTCTTTCAAAAGCATTCACCCTCTTGAACATTTTAATTTCTTCCTGATTGTTATAAACCGAAATGAAAAGGACATGACTGGACACGTTAGCGATTTTTTTTTTTATTACACATTCTAATTGTGTAAGTCTATTTTTCTTTTTAGATATGTTGCACTGCATAATGTTTACTTACATGTATCTCTTGTCTGCTTGATGAGATCTGATGAGATTGTGTATTTGCTCCGCAGTCTGCTCCGTCCTGGCCAGGAACAAAATGCCTGTGGTGTCCTTTTCGAGTTTGTAACAGACATGCAGCCCTGATCCCCCTTTAATTCCATCAATAATCTTGGCCAGGACAGGCAGACTTTCTGCAATGCTGTTCCCGATACCTCCAGTACCTATAGGGAGAATGATGCACGATTCAGGGAGCAAATTTATTTATGTTTGCCTAGTTTTTAATTGATTTTTATAGATTTACGCCTGAAGTTAAAAGGATGACAAGCTCTTTTTCATGGCACAAATATTTATGGTAACATATTTTGATGATTAAAAAAAAAATTGGCCATCTCCATCCCGCTTATCTATCTATCAATCAATCTATCAATCAATCAATCTATCTATCACCATCAGGTGCATCTTAATAAGTTAGGCTATCCAAACTCATGTATTAAATAAGCTCAATGCACACAGATTGATGTAGGTCAAGTCTTTGGTTATTTCAATTGTGAAGAATAAGTTCAGAGAATTTAATAAAATTAGAATATGGATGGTCACATGTCAATCCTTGTGTGTGTGTGTGTGTGTGTGTGTGTGTATATATATATATATATATATATATATATACACACACACACACACACACACACATATATATATATATAAATTGAGTATATTAGTGAACGTTTTTCCACTAAAGTTTCATGCAAAGTTAAGATTATATAGGCTCATTTCTGTTCATTTCCATCAATTCAAATGCACAACAGTTTTCTGACCCAAGAAGATAAAAAAAAACGTTACAACTCCTGTTAATGTTCTAAGATTATCATATATTCTTCTATTCTACTGTTACCAACTCATTGCAGAAAGTTTCAGTGATTGTAATACTACGAACTTACTGTAAACCGGGACTCCATATGGTTTATTTATAGCGATGATATTCTGGTCTTGGTACAGAATACTTTTAAAAAGTGCTTTAGCGAAAACATTCGGATGGACAGACTGGAGCTGCTGCGTGAACCGCTTCAGCTCCGCCACATTCCTCTGCACGGGAGACACCGGAACCTTTAGGAGAGGTAGAGATGAACGGAACGTTTACACGGTCGGGCAGGATGTACCACAAGTTAGGTTAATATGATAATA
This sequence comes from Kryptopterus vitreolus, assembly GCA_030449085.1. Lineage (NCBI taxonomy): Eukaryota > Metazoa > Chordata > Actinopteri > Siluriformes > Siluridae > Kryptopterus > Kryptopterus vitreolus. The sequence goes on along the minus strand of JACRUU010000013.1, from coordinate 6,461,103 downwards.
TATTGGTATATTAAAATCATTTGGCCGACCTTATTTTCTGTTTCTGTCGGTTTTTGGTTTTCTCGCCGAAGCTTTTCTGCCACATCCGCAGCTCTCAGGCCTCTTCTTCTCCCAGAAGATGCACTTGCTTCCTTATCCGAAACGGTACTGAAAGCTCTCACAGGACGCAGGAAACCTCGTGGATGGTCATAATCACTTATTCGTGTGTTCTCTAAAAGAAAACGAACAAAAGAGCGACTCCTCCAAACACTTAATAACCTCACAGCGCTCATCTCACGTGTCTGACCCCAGAGCGGTCATTTCACAATATGTATATACACACACACACACACAGCAGAAGATGCACACAACAGGGTCGAAAAGAATGGTCTTCAAAATAAAAGACTCTGACGGGCATTTACTTTTGCCTCTTTACCCTTCTGACATAACGGCTGAGCTGCACTGCAGTAAATGGAGGCGTGTTAGATCCACGACCACATCTGCATTTCACTTATGAGCAGTCACTGTTTCAGGTGGACGTGAGGAATAGGTGTCTAAGTTGTACTGAATAATAAATGGCGGCAGGTCTACAGTACAGTGAATTATACATGAAGCCCCTGAGTTAAGGTACAGAATCCTTGCACCCACCCCCTTAAAACACCTTAAACACACACAATTTTACACTGCAAAAAATGTCCTCCTTGAAACAAGCAAGATTTACTTCTATCTAGTTATACATTTCTAAAAATCAAGCAATACAATCTGTCAATGGGGTAAGCAAAATGGACTTGGTAAGAATTCATGAAACATCAATATCTAGTCAATAATAAACTCTACTAGAACCTTTAACCATACAAAAACCACCCAGTTTCAAGCTTTTTTTTTTCTTTTTTTTTTAACATTAGTGGCAGCTTGGTGGTGGTGGTGGGATTTGAACCTGCAATCTCTGACCACTGAGACTGAGATACTACTTCCCTTTTAGGTTTTATACACATAACTTGGAACCTTTCTTAAATTTCTTGATATAACATATGTTCAGGGCAGTATTAGTCTTAAATTCGGCACAACATCCGATTTTAACATACACTTTATTCTTGCAATTTAAATCTGTCACTTGTTTCTAGTCAGGACATGTTTTCTAGAAATAAGCTTTTGTTTCCTTTATTAGATTTCAGTTTTAGCAGTGTAAAAAAAACCTTAGTTTAAGAAACATGGGTCAGGGCCTGGGTTCTGCTCACAAAGCCCCAGGTCCTTCAAACTGCTTCTGTTCGGCTCTTGAGAAAGGCACTTAACCCTATCTGCTATGGGGGCAAGATAACATGGCTTATTCTGTGCTCTGATCACAGTTCCCTAAAATAGTCAAAGAAAGGATGTCTCTGTACTGTAACACACGTGAAAAATTAAAGCATATTATACCATGATAAAATGTGCAAAAGCAACAGACCAAATTGTTGAGTTGCATACCATTGTGGCTTCCTTCCATTAGTCTTCACTACAATTTGGTCGCCTGTCTACTACATCCTCCATCCAAGAAATGGTAAGGCTTACATGCGCATTAGTTATTAAAGCCAAACACATTTCATACTGCTGACTGGGTAGTGTAATACACTGTGTATAGTGTTATCTCTCTATCTCTCTTCTACATAAATTAATTCACAAACATCGGTAACAGATCAAGGATGTCCATTAATCCTGAGCCAGATGACAGATTACAGCATAAAGTTTTTTTTTCATGTAGATATGTTAAATAATTACTCTGATGGAAGGGATCTGAGAGCACATCATTATATTATGACTGTCAAAGGATTCAAATATTTAATTGTGAATTAACTCGCGCATTTTTATCTGCTAGAAATGTACCTTAAAATAGTTTAAATACCTTAAAAAAGTTTTTAATTCTCTATTCAACATGGGCATGGGCAAATGGATGATTTATGAAACTTCATGTTTATTCTTGTTGAAACCAAACTCAACATTATGTGAATTATGGTGTTTGATAGGGGCACGGTGGCTTAGTGGTTAGCACGTTTGCCTCACACCGCCAGGGTCCGGGTTCGATTCCCGTCTCGGCCATGTGTGTGTGGAGTTTGCATGTTCTCCCCGTGCCTCAGGGTTTTTTTCTGGAAAATTTTCCCTAGTGTGTGAATGTGAGTGTGTGTGCCCTGTGATGGGATGGCATTCCATCCAGGGTGTATCCTGCCTTGATGCCCATAGACGCCTGAGATAGGCACAGGCTCCCCATGACCCGAGGGAAGATCGGATATAGCGGTAGAAGATGAATGAATGAATGAATGGTGTTTGATTTGAGAAATGGTGCATCAATAGAACAATGATTCTTGTGTGGAGTTTATATATTTATTTTAATGAAAGGACGTTGTGAATAAATGTGTGTTGAAGGTTTTAGTTTTCCTTTGTTTTTTTTAGATAAAAATGCTCACAGAAATGCACACTGTATTAAATTAATAAATTAGTGCTGTTAAAATAGATTTGCTTTAACATGTTCATTTTAACAGCCCTGATTTATATCTATGATTCTGGTCAGCAGAGGTCCTCACAACAATATTGTCATTTTATTGTCATATTGATATTATATTGTCAGTAATTGCGCAGTAAATGTGAAATAAACCAAATAAACTGATTATTTGGTAATTTCATTTACCGAAAAAAGGACGAGTCAGTAGCACCAAGCCTGAGGACTCCTTCAAAACAACTCTGACCTCAGCACTTAGTTATAACCATTAAGAACAAAGATAATGGTGTTTTAATATATAAAGAAACTCTGATCAAAGAAGATCAGATCAGAAGACTGAACTGAACTGTTTTGTACGGCTCGGCAGATCAACCACACGCCGAGTGTCGCATGTCAGTGACCACAGCCTGCTGAAATCTGAGCCGGGGTGCTGGTGGTGGTGGTGGTGTTGGTGGGGGGGGGGGGGGGGGACGGACCAGTTCGTCGTACACGGATCAAGTCCTCCACATTTGCCAGTGATAGCGTGTCATTACTGTTCACACGAGAAGCAACAGTTAACTGACCAGAGTCGACAGGTCCAAAGATGCTCCAGAGAAGCCTCCTGTAGACCCTATCTGCACAGCTACTGTGCGTAATGACAGCATCGCTGTGCCTCCCAGCGTAGAAGAAAGTCTTTTAAGGAGAGCTTGTACACAGCTGTCCTGTAATCCCAGTAATGGCCATTGACACATAAAGGATTCATTCACTTACAAAGGCAATATTGAGGATATCCATCTTCCTCAGGTCTTCGGGTCAAATTTCAACCAGGATTCCCTGCAGGTAAGATAGGTTGGGGCCTTGCTGTCAGTGCCATTGCAGCACTGTGCACTGGAGACAAAAGAAGGATACTCAGGAGATATCTGCGCTGAACTAAAGGGCAAAAGGGAGTAATGTCTCATCAGACAGGTATTCATGGTAAGTACTTGGCACATTCTGTTCAGACTTATTAGAATGATTATTCTGTAATTAGGTACATTTCAGGTTAACTGGTTTAACGAATGACAAGTTGATGAAATTGGTCAAGCTCTAAAGCATGCTATGTATAGTTTGAATCTGTATCTGAAATTTGTTAATTCAGTTATGGAGACTGGTTTTAATTTGCCAGTCTCAAAAAATATTAACATTTTAAATCTCTACATACTAACATTTATAAATTATAGTATAACCTAAGATTAATTTTACAGGGATGTATATGATGATATACACACACACACACACAAATAGATATATAGAGATATCTATAGATAGATATAGATATATAGAGATATAGATATATATATAGATATATATATATATATATATGATCTCTCTCTATATATACATACACACACAAACACACACACACACACACACACACACACACACACACACACACACACACACACACACACACACACACACACACACACACATATATATATATATATATATATATATATATATATATGCATAAAGTGTAAGGCTGAGTATTGAAATTGAAATTTGCAATGCATTTCTGAGTGTGAATATGTGAATGGTAAGGCAGTGAAATTGGAGCGCAAGTGCGAAAGCCCTACACTTCATGCATCTCACCTGAACCTACATCATTTATGAACTCTGGCCAAGTGGTTACCATGGTGATGCCATGGCACTGGCTGTCTTGACTTAAAGAAACCTTTGTCAGTATTCATTTCCTTCACTGGTCTGGTCGTCTTTCAATAAGGCGAATCTTATAACTGAGAAGATCGCACGATGAACAGAGCTATTACTAGCCAAACTCCAAACACTCTGAGCTAAGGTTTCTCAGGATCGCTTCATCGCCGTATCTGATGATGGAGTCAAGTGTCTAATCTTTTTCCCATTATATCGTATTAGAGGTCATTACTTTAGTTTCATTACCAGAGTCATGGACTCAAAAAACAAATCTTTTTGGCATAATCTTTCTTCAGTCCATGTGTAGCACACATGCAAAAACAACACATGTGAATTTTAAGAAGTTTCCATGTACAGAACAGGAAAGGGTGGTTCTTCCAATAAACAGAATTGACACAGGGATTTTCAAGTCTTTACTGGAAATACAGGACTTGAGGCAGGAAATCACCTTGGATGAAACTTCATCCTAAGGCACCCCCCCACACCCTCAGAGTTTGGCCATTCTGGCATGTGTCACCTATTTGACCTATTAAAATATAAAATGTTAATAAAGCAGTTTTAGCATGTAGCATTAATAAATAAAATAATACATTTGTGAAATAATTCTGTGACATGAAGCATGTTAACATCTGCCTACTGTATTCCAAAATAAGCATGTTTTGTTTAAACATTATTGCTGATTAAACAAAACAGTAGTGTGGTGGCTATATATTAGGTTACAAAATGCACCATTGCATTATGCTTTATCCTCTAGTTGTTGTTTACATACTGTCAAAAGTACAAAACCCATTCTTCTACTGGTCCTAATACATTTCTAGCGACTGCAGATTTGAGGCAGTTCCTGGTCAAAGCAAGACAAGGAGCCATCAGAGTCATAAAAATTGTCATAAGGAGTGGTGAGTAAGAGAATTTGAGTTGTAGCTGTACTGTATATTACAGATCTAAATAATTTTGTTTAGAAAGTGCAAGAGATTTTGTGAATGCATTGTCAAGAATGAATGAGAGGTTCCATTGACGTTATTTGTGTTTCTGGTGAGAATGAGATATGCACTGCATACTGTATATGATAAAGGATTCCTCATACCATTCTATTTTAGACTCTGACTGATAAGCTTTACATGGTGTGTGTGTGTGTGTGTGTTTAGAGCAATTGGTTTTGGGGTCCTACAGAGAGCCCTCTCAGAGCTGGGATCGAGATTACGACTCATGTGTCTTGCCTCTTTTGGACTCGTTGGAACCATGCTATATCCTGTTCCGTTTGGACACCCAGAACCAGCAGGGCTACGAGTGGCTCTTCGTTTCCTGGTCTCCAGATCAGTCACCTGTAAGTGCTTACACAAACACACAAACACACACACACACACACACACATACGATTCAGATGCATACTGTATAGTACGTTGATCCCACATTTTTGTCCATCTACTGACTGGTTGCTTGCTGCAGGTACGACTGAAAATGGTATATGCTGCCACTCGTGCCACACTGAAAAAGGAGTTCGGTGGAAGTCACATCAAAGATGAACTATTTGGAACCACACAAGTAGGTGAAAAGTCCATATTATTGTGTACTGTTCAATTTTTGTTGTCTTTTTTTTACTGCTTACATGTCCTTATAAGCACGGTGACTCATTACTGTTTATCCTCTGCTATTATTAATGTACTTGTGTCTTAAAATCTAAAGAACAATATTTTCATTCTTTGGGAATATCTGATCATTTATCCTTCTACCCAATCACACAGTGTAGGAATATGTCATTTTTTTCTTTCCATCCATGAACCCATCCACACATACATTCATTTATTTATCCATTCGTTCACCAATTTTCACAGACTATAAATATCTAATATTTATGTAAACATTTATCCACCTATATGCACAATGTGGTTACACATTAGTTTATCAAAAAGCAAGAATTTTTTCCCAAAGAAAATGAATGGGGCCAATATTTCATGCCTCACAGCTTGGCCTGTGAGCGTCCGACTTGCACATATGGCATATCCACTCGTAAGGGGTCCAGAGTGGATCACGATCATATACCTGCCGAACCCCACACCTGTTTGGAATTTTGGGAAATGAGAATGAATGAGGAAACGCTGCGCTGTTCGGCCCACTGTGTTTGGCCAAAATGCACATTTGACATATCAGCTTGTAGGTGAGATGTAGTAGGTCGCGAACATATGACTGCCCCATGCCATTACATAACCTCAAACATGAAAAATCTGTGAAACAGCAAAACTCGGACACAGAGTCTAAACGGTGTCTAAACGCTTGCCAAATTGACGGGAGTAGGACGCTGGATAATTTGATGTCACGTGTGTCACTGGCCCCGCCCGCTACTATAAAAACGCTCAAAACGGACGCTAGCATTTCGAAGTCAACACTAAATATTAAATGTACCAGGCTCTAAGGGCTCACACCCGTAGCTTCGGTTTGCATTGGCAAGCATCACTCACATTTTCTTCAGGAAATGTCCCATGTCTAGTCTTAAATTACTACTTAATAAATCAGCATATAAGTGGTGTAATGAGGTTCTACATTATAACAGAAGTGAATTGCCCTAAATTCACTTTATTTACAAGAAAACATCATTAAATGCTTTCTTCCATACCTACATCTCACTAAACGCTTGCAGTCAGGTAATTTTTTTTATTCATAAATGATTTCTCTAAATAGAAATGTCATTCTAGTTACATTACATTCTGTGGAATGTGCACAAATCTTTGGTAGTTATTATTTAAGTGATTACTGCATCAACACACTTTCTTTTGAAGTTAATAAGACCAAAAATGTTGCTCATTTCTGGGAAAGTCTTCTGTCATGTGGACGTTTTCCATGATGGACAACTTGAAGGAACAGCATTACAGTAACAACATAATGATACTGGAGACTCCTTTCAAAAATGCTTAGTATAATTAACATTTGCAAAAAATATCAACACCTGTATGTTTTTTTGTCTTTTCTTTTGCTAAATGATAACTATTTTTTGTTTAGAATTAGGTTTAGACAAGGTGTCCTTCATTTAAATGGGATTATACAGAAAAGATAACATATTAGAACACGTACATTATCATTAACTTATTAAACTTGTGATTTTTTTCCCCCTGGCAATACTTTCAGATCCTCATGGTTAAAGAACTCGTCAATTGCTAAACCTGACCCCTGACCTTTCCCCCTTACTGGTTATTTCAAGTAGCTCCTGTGAATTCCTATGAATCTGCAAATCTGAAACCACTTCCAAGTATCTTTAAGCATTAACACCATGGAGCAGCTCTGAGAACTCAATAGATGCTCCCAGGTAAAGAAAAAATTTGATGGTTTATCTGATCTTCTTTATAGGAGGACATATGCTTTCAGGGTTACCTTCGCCACATGTCTTCTTCTTCCAGCCCTGGTCCACTCACTGCAGCTGAGCAAGAGCTTCATCAGATCAAAGCCACAGAGGTGAGCAAAACAACACTTCATAGTACTGGATCCCCAACATGACCTTCATCTTAGACTGCACTGTAGATAAAATGTGGAGATGAAAACCAACAACCGTGTAATTAATGACAGTTTATTGCTTGAAATGCACCTGACAGGACAAGGTTGTTTGGGTAAGTCCTTATTAGAGTGTTGTGATTTAGGGTGTGAGAATGTATGTGCATTTGTGTGTCTGTGTGTGTATTTTTGTGTCCGTGTGTGTCTGTGTGTCTGTGTGTGTGTGTGTGTGTGTGTGTTCTGAAATATGCATATAGTTTAAAGTACACGATATGTCACATTTTTCTTAGGAGGAGCGACGGCGAGTCACAACTCCAGCTGGGAGGGGAAAGGTAAACTCTGCTCTATAACAATAATAACACCAATTGTACCTAATTCCCAGCATTAAATAAATACTTTAAATACAGTAAATACTAGTATTTAATACAGTAAATACTTTTAAAATAAAAAAGTGTAAAGTATAAGTTTAAAAGTGTTTTTTTCCTTTTCACATTTTTTTTTCTTCACAGACAACACTATAAAATCTTGTTAAACAATTAGATGCATGCCTTTCGATTTTTTTTTGTCTGGAAAAATTGCATAAATTACACTGTCCTCAATTTCAAGTTACAATTATCTAAAAATTTTACACATTAAATGTCTTTTTAAGTAATCTAAATAAGTATATATGTTTTTATATAAACACTTTTAATCCCTGATGATGGAAAGTAAGGCCCACCTACACTAGCAGTATTTTACACGGGCAGCTTTAAGATATACTGATATGGGATAAATGGCCTGTTATTCCTAACATGATGTCAATGGTGGCTATGTCTGTGTCTTATGCTTATTTTCATTATTATGTATTTTGTTAACCATTTGTATCAGTTTAAATACAAGTTCATGTATATATCAAGAATGATTGCCAGCTTATGCGTGCTATTAGTAATGTGTGTGTATTTTCTAACTGGAAGACACAGATAAATGTGGAGAGTAGACCGCTGAATCTGCAGGGTTTGGCATTCCCATTACAGGAGGAAGCTAAACGAGCTTTACAGCAACTCAAACAAAGACGCATCAACTATATTCAGCTAGTGAGTCACACTCACACTCACACACACACACACACACACACACACACACACACACACACACACACACACACACACACACACACACACATTCTCACAAAAGAAAAAATATTGACAAATTTCTATGGTAAGGAGGGTCAAGCAGTTCTTTCACACATTCTGACCTTTCTGTTATTTTTGCTCCTGTTTAATATGTGTGTGTGTGTGTGTGTGTGTGTGTGTGTGTGTGTGTGTGTGTGTGTTTTCAGAGGCTGGACACTGAGAGAGAGACAATTGAGCTGGTCCATACCAATTCTACAGAGATTCGTGAGTTGCCAGCCCGAATCCCTGCTGATGCTCCTCGTTATCACTTCTTCCTGTATAAACACCCGTATCAAGGACAGAGTGTGGAGGCTGTGGGTCAGTCGATGGTCTTTTCTGATGATTTTCCATGACCTTATATAAACTGAAAGGAGTGGCATAAACAATCGGTTTATTGTTACATCTGTATGGTCATCCAGGATTGTCAATAGAAAGAAAGATATATATATATATATATATATATATATATATATATATATATATATATATACATACATACATACATACATACATACATACATACATACCATACATACATAGATATATATATATATATATATATATATATATATATATATATATATATATGCTTTACCGTACTGTGGCCATCTGCCTACAAAGATAGATAGATAATTTTAGGTCAAAAAACCAGCTTTTTGGTCACCCAGGATTGTCAATAGAAAGAATATATATATATATATATATATATATATATATCTATATATATATATATATATATAGATATATATATATATATATATATATATATATATATATATATATATATATATATATGCTTTACCGTACTGTGGCCATCTGCCTACAAAGATAGATAGATAATTTTAGGTCAAAACCAGCTTTTTGGTCATCCAGGATTGTCAATAGAAGAATATATATATATAGCTATATATATATATATATATATATATATATATATATATATATATATATATATATATATATATATATATATATATATATATGCTTTACCGTACTGTGGCCATCTGCCTACAAAGATAGATAGATAATTTAAGGTCAAAACCAGCTTTTTTCTCACTGAGGAGAAAAAAATGCCTACAGATATCAAAAACCTTGCCAGCTATTTATGGTATCCTTGCACCATAAATTTCACATGTTTGCATGTTCAAGTTGTCGGACAGTTTGTGTTCTGTAATGAAGATTCCCAGTTCAGTTTTGTCAATTCATTTGTTAAATGAATTGGGTTTTTTTACATTAGCAAATTGCTGTAACTTGGTAATTTAGATTTGTGCAAATGAGAGACACGTTTCATTGCAGGAAGTTTCAGAACTATATGCAGTAGCAGATGTCAAACATTCACCTTGTAAAGGGACTTCCCAGGCTGCTATAAAGTACTTTCCCTCTTGTTGTTTTTACACTGGTGCCAGTACAATGAAACCTTTGTACAGTCAGTCAAAAGATCTTTGTTATGAACTATTTGATGTTCTACATGGTAATACATGGATACATGGTGCTATGGTTCAATACTTTGCACTGGCCTGATAGTTCAAAACAAATTCTTGGCTTAATCTGAGCTAAAGATGACACTGTACACACGAGTGGCATGTCAAGCGTCACAAAACATCCTCTAACCCAGAATAGAGTTTATACTTTAACTTTCTAATATCATCAAGCATTAACATAAAGATCATTGTTTCATTGAAGGGGTTTAACCATTATCACAGGGGTCACCAACGTGGTGCCCGTGGGCACCAGGTAGCCCCCAAGGAGCACATGAGTAGCTCTCAGGCTTGCTATAAAAAGTGCACAACTCATCAGTGAGATGCGTCTATAATGTAAAATGTAGTTAATTCGTTGTTGATAGTCACTGTCAAGTGTATTTACATAGATAAATGAGTATCATTAATAATAATAATAATAATAATAATATATAACTAAAGGTAAATTTGTTATTTCAGAGGAGTATTTCAAACTGGTAGCCCTTTATATGACTCGGTGTCCATGTAGTAGCTCTCAGTTACAAAAAGGTTGGTGATCCCTGCATTATCATATTGTAGATTTCTTTTTCTCACTTTTCTCTCGTTTTTTTTTGCATTTTTATTAGTATTCATCTACTCCATGCCTGGATACAGATGTAGCATCAAGGAGCGAATGCTTTACTCCAGCTGTAAGAACAGGCTGCTGGAGGAAGTGGAGAGGGATTATAGCATAGAGATCAGTAAGAAGGTAATCAGAAAATCAATCATCTAAAATAAAAGTTTTGAATCCAAAGGTAAGGCCCCAGTCTGTAGGAAAACGATGACGATGTAACTTGGGAAAAAGTAGAGAAACTATAGACTGGTTTTCCAGTCGTGGAAAACACCGGGAAAATGAGAACATGTCCTGGAAAAGTGTAATGTTGAGCTACTACGTCACTATGTCACAATAATAATATACAGTGTGTGAATAAAATAACATTTTTAATTGTATTTTTTGTATTGTTCTATTCATTATTTTTTAATTTAAGTTTTATAATTATACCAGAAATATCCCAGTGAGGTAACTCTAGGACATTTGAGATTTTTGTACTCTTTGTGGGTCAAACTGTTGTTATATTTTTTTTCCAATAAAAGAGAATATGAACTAAGTTTAACTCCTCTATTCAATGTTTAATCCTTTACATAAACATACTTTAACAGCAAGCATGGCAGCTTAGATTGCTTTCATGAGAAGCAGCTATCCTGTGTATGAGTCATGGAACAAATCCTGGAAAGCAATTTCCAAGAAAGAGCGACGACTCTAATTACGGAGCACATTGTTTTTGTGAATAAGACTCCCCGATGAACAGGCTTTGCTGTGCTGGCTTTCCTGGATAGGACTAAGTTTAGGAGCCCATGCCAAAACCTTGTATGAAATCCATCCAGTCACCTTACAGATTTGTTCATTTGTGTTTGTTCATGTGTGTTTTTGAAGATGGAAATCGAGAGTGGAGAGAGTTTGACGGAAGAGTACCTCTATGAAGAAGTTCACCCTAAGCCACAGGCCCTGAAACAAGCCTTTGCCAAGCCAAAGGGCCCTACAGGAAAACGGGGTAACAAGCGTCTGATCAAGGGAGTAGGGGAGAATGGTGAAGAGAGCCAAGAGTGAGAACGGAGCTGAGACGAAGCCTCCTCTCACCTGCATCCTGCTGTCTGACTTGTCTTTTCATTGTTCTGCCTTAATTTACTCTCATGTGTTCTTTCCTAAATATTGTACCATCTACGTTATTCACAAAGCCACATACATTAAAGGGAAAAAAATACTGATTATTTTGCATAGTATTCCAATAAATCCTGTTTCTGTACATTTAATCTCCAGAGTGTGGTCTGCTTTGTCCAAGTTCCGGGAAACAAAGGTCAAGCAAGTGCATGCTAATCCTTTAAGCCATGGAATTAAAAAGAAACTGGGGCTCTGTGAAAAGCGACAGAAGTTAACAGCGAAAACTAAAATGGCATCGTTTGTATGTTAATAAGTAAAACTCTACAACCGAATAGTGCCGTTTAGAGACAAACGATAAGGCGATCAACCTCCAATCAACACAAAAAGTTCCTCAATATTGTGAAGGCAATATCCAAAACAGGAATAGGTATGAACATGTTAAATTCCTGTCAACCACGAGCAGGAATCTGTGGATATAGTTGGTACAAGTTTACCAAACCTAGAAAGAATGTGTGTATGTGTGTGTGTGTGTGTGTGTGTGTGTGTGTGTGTGTGTGTGTGTGTGTGTGGGGGGGGGGGGGGGTGGAAGGGGGGGGGGAGGGGGGGGGGGGGGGGGGGGGGGGGGGGGGGGGGGGGGGGGGGGGGGGGGGGACTGCCAATGTCTTACATAAGCTTCTAGGCACTATAGTGAAATCTGATGTGGTTTCTAGTTAATCTAACCAGTCTGTCCGTTAAATTTTGTGCACTCTCATTTATTTTATTCATCACACTATTCTCTGTAAATACAAAGATGATGAAATGTGAACATGAATATTATGCCGTGCACTGCTTCTATGCGATTGGCATGAATGTCCAGTTGTAAGTCTACAGCTGTTTCTAATAAAATGTCGTGTGAGGGTTAATATCAGGAAGGAAGGAGTCTTCAAGAATTCGAGCTGCTAGGGTTATCAAAGACCTAACAATAGTAGCAAAAGTAGGAATATTGTATGTGCACGTTGTATGTACAAACATCTAGGGGGGAAAATACCCAGCTTGACCATCAATGCTACTTCGCTGGGTCAGGCTTTGTAAGGCCACAAAAACATGAAATGCCTACCAGTGTAGGATGGATGACGGTTGTGTCAGGGTGTAAAGGGCTAGCAGTACTCTAAGACACTGTGCGTCGAACAGGATGAATGTTATGATACACTCGTTAGTGCGGATAATATGTGGTTTAGGACGTACCCATTTCGAATGACTGGTACAGCTTTCCAAGAAAGCTTCTTACCAGGAAACGTCCTTACTGGCGCGTTCACCAAAGCGGAGGACCAATCAGCGCGCTCACCACCGCAGCTCCGCGAGCGCAGTTCCGTGAAAACGCACCGCGCGGACAGGCGCTCCTCGACACAACCCGGTTTCTCGGAAAGCGTTTCCCGGTGTTCTTTCTTTCTCTCTTTTATTTTTTCCTTTTTTTCTCGAAAGACGCCCAGCACTTCTCCCATCAGACACAGGAGACTTGTGCATTTATTACAGACCCTCTGAACGTAGTCACCTCGAGTGGGAGCCGGTGCGCCGCTCTGTCGCCATTACCCGTGTAAAGGATGTCGGCTTGGACTTTATTTGTATAAATAAGCATCTTTAATAACAACAACAACGGGGATATATCAATCCATGCCGAATTAATTCGGGATGCTCTTGTGTGTGCAAAGGTAAGAACTTTTTTTTTCTCCTCGTCTAAAAATAACCGTATAATACCTCACAAAGAAAAGTCACAAAGAAAGTGATTTAGATTTGCAGAAAAATGTAAAAAAAAAATCCATTCTGAAATATTTCTATATTTTGAAACAACCATGTGTTCGACTGTTCGATGCTGGACTAATATAATCTTGGTTAATGGTTCATTTCTGTGTAAGAGTTTCATAAATAATAACATGTAGTCCTTAGATGAGACAAAACATACAACCCTATTTTCATTACCATTAAAAATAGATACATATGTAGATAAGTAAATAACAATTATTAGATTGATAATTAAATAATATAATTATAAATAATAAAATAATATGAAGAAGCAAACCCTAATATCTTCTATAGTTTAAGAAGGTAGTTACATTTAAATAGATCAGTAGTTCTATAGTTCACTCAGTGCTTTGTAAAATAAAATGTTCTACTCTTCTATTTGAAACTTTTTTCCGTTCTCATTACTACAATGATTCCACCCCAACCCACCAACTTTCCCGACTGTAACTCTTATCACGTTTCAAGGCCTGGTTTTATCAAGCAATTCCTGGAAAAGTACATAAATATAAACAACAGCTAGCACCATAGTCGTGTTAATGTGATTAGAGATGGCATTTATAGTTGTACTCGTCCTATGACGATCTTTCGGTCACAGCATTTTTCGGGGGTGGGGGGCATCGTAAGATATGTCCTTCTCTGTAGATAGGGCCAAGAATATACTGCATCACATTGAAGTTCAGGGCAGCTCTTAAAACAGATCAGTGAGCAAATCCAGATGTAAAATCCCATGTTTTATTTTGGTGATATATGCATTTATGTTTACTTAGTGAAGAAGATGCTTTAATAAAGTACATATGACTATACTAGTAGAGCGAAGAAGTTTAAGAATAAACATCTTCCTAATCCAACTTTTCAGACAAAAGTGTAATTAAACTTTAACTAATATTGTTTACAATATCAAAGAACAAAACAAAACGTAAAATCTCACTAGATCTAGCCAAAGAAAATTAAGGTGTAACATTACATTATAGACTAGCTATTAGAAGAATGTTGCTTGGGTGACCTTAGGCCTTTTTTCTTTGATTCATTCTAAAGGTATCATGGTTTTATTGTTTTAAGCTCTAACTAAGTTATGGTTCTTTATATGGCAATAAAGAATGAAAGAGTAATTTTTTCCTGATAGGATTCCAGTCCTACCTTCTGTGATGGTTACTGGAGACATGAGAGTTACAGACAGAGCAGAAGTGCAAGAAGGTCCCTGTAACCTGCCGGCCTCCAGTTCTGCTCAGCCTTGTGACTCTTTCGAAAACTTGCGATGTATCCATGCTACATTTCAGCAGCTAAATGCGTCAGGTAAGCCATCACCACAGTCTTCATGGTCATCTTATTTTATGTGTGTGTGTGTGTGTCTATATATATATATTCATTCATTCATTCCTTTTCTACCGCTTTATCCGATCTTCCCTTGGGTCACGGGGAGCCTGTGCCTATCTCAGGCATCTATGGGCATTAAGGCAGGATACACCCTGGATGGAATGCAAACCCATCACAGGGCACCCATTCACACACACATTCATACACTAGGGACAATTTTCCAAGGTGGCAATCAACCTACCGTGCATGTTTTTGGACAGGGAGGAAACCGGAGAACCCGGAGAAAAACCCCCTGAGGCACGGGGAGAACATGCAAACTCCACACACACATGGCCGAGACGGGAATCGAACCCGGATCCTGGTGGTGTGAGGCGAATGTGCTAACCACTACGCCACCGTGCCCCTTTTATATATATATATGTGTGTGTGTGTGTGTGTGTGTGTGTGTGTGTGTGTGTGTGTGTGTGTGTGTGTGTGTGTGTGTGTGTGTGTGTATATATATATTGTGTGTGTGTTGTGTGTGTGTGTGTTTGTGTTGTGGTGTGTGTGTGTGTGTGTGTGTGTGTGTGTGTGTGTGTGTGTGTGGTTAAATTTTTTTTTTTTAATTAATGAAATTTACTATATATATATATATATATATCTATATATATATATATATATATATATATATATATATATATATATAAATTAGAGAACTGGTTGCTGGTAGCAAATTTTGTGCAACTGCGAACAAACACGTCAAGTTTGTGTTCTAGTTTCAAAAGTATCAGAGTGCAAAAACCAATGCTATTAGTCTCACTGTAAAAAAAATTTAAATCAGTCATAGGCTAGCAAAGGAATATGGTAAAAGCACTGTTAATACCATTGAACATTTCAGCAGATATTTAATTGAGACCCTCATGTGAAGTGTGATAAATAGCATTACATCTCATTAAGTTCATTTACTGGATAACAACCATGTTAATAAATAATAATAGCTCTAGAGCTCAACACAGTGGTCTCTCGGTAGTTCCCTGTACACTTTAAATTTCTGTTTAATTTTTCCTATGAGGAAAGTCCATGGGGAAACTTTAATGTATTCCCCTTCATTGTCATAAAACTTCATTGCAGTCTCCTTTTTCACTTTCAGGCTGGTACTGGGGGAACATTTCAGCCAGCCAGGCTGGAGACGCTCTGGCAGGCACGGCAGAGGGAACGTTCCTTGTGCGCGACAGCAGCCACACACATTACTTCTTCACCCTCTCTGTGAAGACAAACAGAGGCCCCACCAACGTACGCATTGAGTTCAGTGGCAACCGTTTCCGCCTGGACTACACATCGAGCGCCTCTCCTCGGTTGCTGTCCTTCTCAACCGTGTCCGAACTAGTGCAGCACTACGTAGGTACCAGCAAGAGACAGGAGAGATCTAAGCCTGAGGAAAATGCTCCAGCAGCACTGAAGGAAAATGCAGTTCTGCTGAAGCTTAAGCAGCCACTGTATAAACCCAAAACCTTCCCTACATTACAGCACTTGGTCCGGCTTACCATCAACCGACACACAAATTGCCCAGAACAGCTGCCACTGCCACGGCTCCTGTTGCTCTACTTACAGGACTATCCCTTCAAAGTATAATCTTGGCATCATGCTTGGATTGGGAGTAGAAGGCAAAATGTACAGTGCATAATCTCTCGTCTTCTGAAGGAGACCACGGGATAAGCATTTAAATTATGAATGATGGGAAATTGTCAACGAATCCCAAAGCGCACTGTGAGGAGTTGTCTTGTGACATTCAGGCTTGAGAATTGTGAATCAAAGATGAACATATCATCATTAGTTTAGATAAATGAGACCTGTAAGGACTTATTTGAATATTACAAAATTGAGTCTAAATTTTTAATGAATGTGTAATTGCTCACATTCAAACCGAGTATTAGATATTTATCAGTACTCATTACATGGCTCATCGTTGCATGTATTTAACTGCATGCCAAGCACTTCCCTGGATTTCCAAACAAGTATTGTGAAGGCAATTATGAAGAGCCAGTGTGTGTTATTCAGCTCTCTGAGACAATGACAAAATAGAAAGTGAGTGACGGCTGAAAAGAAGATCAGCAGCCACGATCTTTGTACTGTCTGCCTGTGAAATACAGGCTGGTTATGATGAGATGCTTTCTGCATCCTGTTTACAAATGAACAAAATTTGTTCTGAAAAAACGGAAACTAAAACTTCCTGTAAATATTTTTTTTCAGTTTTTAGTAAAAATATTTCAATGAAACCTTTCATTCTGTTCATCATATATGAAAAAAACACTAATTTATTTAATCTTATACTAATATATTGTCTATGTACTTTACCTTTTTTGGAGATCTTTTTGTTAATTATTTTTATATCTTTTGTAACCCTGTTTACGAGCAGGTAGTGTAATCTATAAGCCTGTTCTTGAAAGTAGGTCACCCTAGTATGTCTTGACACATCACTGGAATCGGATACTGATGTCACCATTCAACATTTCCAAGAACACTTAGATCTCATCAGCTGCTTTCAACTGCTCCTTTCACAGAATATAAGGTTTAGAGACACGTTTTAATAAAACTTTAATAAAAATTGTGTAATGTTCTAGCTTTTCTGAGAACAAAAAATGGTTAAAATTTTTCACTCCAATTTAAACATATTTGACTGTACATTGTATTACATAGTCAAAAATGGCTATGGCGCGCACATGCTACACAAACATACCTCCAGGTAAGTCAGGGTTCAGTGGATGTTTTTTGCTGGTGGGATATAGTACCTGAAAGGCATTCCTTGTACCTGAAAGGCATTCCTTAAAATGTTCCAGAAAAAACCTGAAATATTCATTGGACATCATGAAATTTTCCATTTTATTTGATTCACTGCACAATGTTGTATCTTTGCATTTCCTTTTCCATGATTTAGGATTTGTTTGTGTGGCTTGGACTATATCCTTATAGAGCTTATGTCTGTAAAAACACAATAACTCCCATATACTTATTCAGGTTGTTCACTGTTGTTTACAGCTGGTAAATAAAAATATTTTCATAATTGAAATAAAAAATGACAATCAAAAAATAGGGATATAATGGGATATAATAATACACATATATATAAAATTTGATATATATAAAAGTGTATAACATATCTCAACACGCACATATATATATAATTTCGAAATAAAAAAGATCAGTTTCTAAAGTAGCTTGAGATTTATATTGGTGCGTGTATAATGCTCAAGTCTGCTGATAGCTACTTGTTTTTTTATGAGCAAGTGCAACATTAACAAGTAAGAAACAGGGTTAAATGTATAATGCATTACAATATACGTGTATATATGGGCTTTTTTTGTATAAACGGTTACAATATAACGTCACAAGCATTCACAAGTTGTACTGCAGGATACCGAAAGGGTTAACCCTACCACGCCGTTGTTCTTTTACTTTGGAAAAAAAACTCCTTCGCCCAATAGTCGCAGGCTTCACACTTAACATGATAACTCGCTGAAGTTTCTTTATCTGAAGGTTTTGGATAATTTATGGACTATAAGTTCATAAAACAGTTTTATCTTATTTTGTACAAGTTGTGGATTGTTCCGTATAATATTTCGGCTCAGTATCATAGCCGGGAGTCGTTTCTGTAGCTGCCGGAGAAGCTGCCTTCAACTTTTGTCCGTCATGTTTGTCAACAGCTGTTAAAATAAACACACAACTGAATATTAAGAGTTTTAACATTAATAATTTAAAAAATATATACATATTTATATATTCTTTGTTGTTATGTTCCGTTCGTGGTAGTTCGTTGGAAAAGTCGTTGTATTGTGTGAAACGTTTCCTGATAAAACAGCAAGCTTCCTCTTTTAGCTGGAACGTCAGGGCTGTCATGCAGCGCTGTACTCGGAAAGCCAGGTAAGACAGGACTCTCAATGAAAACAACAAATATATGGTTCATTTTAATAATAAGTTGTGTTTTTGGCTTATCTGGATGTTGTTTTTTTTAGCCCCCTCCCCACAATTAAGTTCTTTAAAATGTACTGTGTTTTAACCGTTGAGATGCTTTTCAGTTAATCGCAGATGCACAGTGTGTTTCAGCAAGAAAGAAATACACTTTTTACTTGTCACTTTACATTAGAGAACAGTGAAATTCTTTCTTTGCACACCTCAGCTGGGGTCAGACATGATGCAACGTTCCTGAAGCACTGAGGGGCCTCAAGGGCCCAATAGTGGTACTGGAGTTCTAGCCCCGAGCTTCTGATCAGAGCCTTAACCACTGAGATACAACATAAGACTACCAAAGCCTTTATATCAGCTCAAAAACCTGCCCAGCATTTCCACCTGAACAGCTGCTCTTTCTGAATTAATTAATAATAATAAAAATAAATTGAAAATTCAGGAAAATCAGCAGTTTCTGAAATACTCACAGCTGGCAGCAAATAACAATACCATACGCCACATCAGTGAGCTCATGTTATTTGTAGTTACATTGATGTCTGCCTACCACAAGTAAAGTGCATTAAATGGCATGTACAGAAATGCTGGGCCCGCCTAATTAAACACAATTTTGCCTCAAAATAGCAAGAGGAAAACATTTTTTGGCTCTGACATTTAATCATTTCATGGTGATGGAACAGATGGCAAGGATTCCAGGCAAAAAAGTATCGCTATATTAATTTAGGTCTTTAGACGTCATCATCATCTTTATCTTTGACCTTCGAACATTTCTTGGTTTACATAATAAACATTCTAAATCTTCTTCCCTTGCTCTCCTTTGTTTAGGGAATGGACTAAGATTAATATTAGTTACTGTATGAGATGAGTCAAATGACCTTCCTGGAGGTCCTCGGTTCCTTCGTATTTCAACAATGTCAAGAATAGCGTGGTATCAAGAAAAGGTGAGCATACCTTTTTTGCCTTGGTTGATGAAATACAGTGATGTCTGGGCCTCATACTTCTGTTTTGTCATAGATTGGAGCTTACGACCAGCAGATATGGGAGAAATCACTCGAACAGGCTGAACTAAAGGTACATTCACACACATATTTTCATAGTATTCACGAAAAAAATTGTTTCTAGAAAGATTTGGTGTTAATAAAAAAAATTAAATAAAAGGTACTACAAACCAGCAATGGTTTTGTGCAGGGCATCCGAAATAAGCCAAAGAAAACAGGCCACATCAAGCCTGACCTCATAGATGTTGACCTGGTTAGGGGTGAGTGTCTTGTTTTAGGATCTAACCGGAACAAATAGATACATCGCCTTCCTGAAAGTACTTGTAAAGTCTATGGACTTTCTTTAATGACTCAGTATTTGTATGTAAGCACTACTCACAATCCCTTGTTTTTAGGCTCAACATTCAGCAAGGCCAAGCCGGACAGCCCATGGACTGCTCTGACCCGAAAAGGCATGGTCAGGGTTCTCTTCTACCCATTCTTCTTCAAGTGGTGGATCCAGGTTACATCAAAATGCATTGCAACCTCTCTTTTGGTGCTGTACTTCTTGCAAGGTAACAGCTTTTACTAAATTTGCTGGCAAGATAACACCAAATTTACCCAAATCTATACGATGCTTCCTTGTTTTGCTGCATTAAAAATTCACATTATTATTACTAGCTATTTACTGATGTCAGAGAAGTGAGAAACTGTGAGAGAATTGCCATTATTAGTTTTTGGTTGGTATATCAAATATGTTTATTAAAAATACCAACACAATATAATATCAGAGTACAGAAAACACTACCACAAATGTCGCCCAAATAGTGACCAGCTTACCTGGGGTTTAGATTTAAATTTGACCAACTTGAGAAACATGATGATTACATCACAGTGATGGGATTAAATTTATCTTTATCATTCTCATCATCATCCTAATGCACACAAGTTAAGTTAAAAAAAATGGGGGAAAAATTTAATATATATATATATATATATATATATATATATATATATATATATATATATATACACACACACATATATATATATATATATATATATATATATATATATATAAATTAGATTTACAATGTTGCTTTGTTTGGATGGCTATTTGGTTAAGCAAAATCATTGATGTCGGAGTGACTTCTGATGGAAAAATAATGAAATCTATTAATATAGTGATGTTATTATGAAATTATGAACCTTTATAAAGTCATCCAAATTATGGATGTTTTTTCTGATTGTTGTCATTTTGATTGTGCTGTAAAAATCATCGTGCATGACTGTTTTTTGTTTTTTTTTTATATACAGAATTTTCTTGAATAATACTATATATTTTTAAATGAGTTTCTTTTGTTAATGTACAGTCACAAAAAAACATAAAACTTCCACTCTGTGGGAAAACCACAGTTTCCGTTGTGTAATGCTAAAATTCTGGCAGTAGAAAAGGTTCAAAGAGTTGAAAGTTGTCATGGTTCTTTAGAGAATTGTTTTAATTCAGTCACATTGGAGGGTTTTCAAACATTTCAAAGCTCATCTCAATTCGGATGTTATTACGGACTTTGGCTACACATAATTAAATAAAAATATTAAGCAGTGGTGTGTTTTACTCAGATGGTCTTTGTGTATTATTACTTTGAAGATCTGAAACATTTGAGTGACGTATTTGCCAAAAAAAAAAAAAAAAAGGCAAATACTTTTCCAGCGCTCTGTAGTTTACATCGGTTCCTCTACATTTTTGCCTATAAACTTATAACTTGTGTCCATTTCCTTAACAGTGGCAGCTGCTGTGCTGTTCACCGAGGTGCCTGCAGCCACAGCCAGTGAAGTCCTGGGTCCGATGTGCCTGATGATGCTATTAGGAACTGTGCATTGCCAAATAGTGTCCACTGAATCATCCCGAACTTCTGAGGGCAGCCTAATGTCCAGTCTAGCCCCTACTCACACTACTGCCCAGAAAACAAGCCTTTCTCGAAAGAAAAGGTATGCTGTTGTTACTCTTAGTAACCAGGAGATGATGAGATATCAGAATTGATTAAAGTTCGAATGTAAATGGGGAATAAAACACATTAGGAGTTGCTGTTCTAATAAAATAATCAAAGACAGATGTGGCGTGGAACTGGATTGCCCAGTTTTATTTCTCTTTTACCACAGCGATTTGCCAATGTTTGTTTCTCTAGACAGAGGAAGTTTAAAAAAGTGAAGAGAGCAGATCAGGCAGATAAGGGAGCAGCAGAGATCAAAGCATGGCATGTCAAAGCGAGCAAGTACTTCTCCAGGTCACAGAAGAACCGGGTAATGAATCATCTATTGTTATAAATGAAGAATTAGCCGCTCATTAGGAATTGAATTCCTGATGTTCAGGAAGGGCAATAACATGAAACCAGCTGCATCATCTTTAAAAACATCTCTGATGTAGTCATATTCGTTGCAGAATTCCCTGAGAAAGCATGTGGAGGGGCTCTCTGAAGAGCTTTCCAGTGAAGAAGAAGCTGAAGCTGAATTAGCAGGGCAACCAAGAGATAGACTTGTCCCAAATCAAAAGACCAAGTCTGCGCCTGGACTCAGGAAGAGACTTCAGAATGCCAGCAAATCCACCACGTCAAAGCATCAGGTCAGATCTTGTGTAACGTAGATGACTGTATGTGCAGTATATGTTGGCAGTTGTTGTTTGGAGTTCTGTAGCTTATCTGTGGTCTACAGCAAAAACAAAAAGATGGCATGGCAACTCCTGCCACATCATTGCCACCTCAAGAAGTAAAGCCGGTGCCACCATCTGAGGAATCTCGACCTGCATCTGATTCGGATGACATGTTATGGGAGGAGTTTCTGCAAGGTTCTGACTCTGCCTCTTCCGCGAGCAATGACAGCGGGGATGAGGGGCTTTACACGCACAACCACATCTTGCCTCCACCCATTGTCCTCAGTAGTGATGAGGACAAGGCTTTCTCACAGGTCAGAAGCGTAGGGCCAGTATAAAAATGTATATTTATATAGTTTAAAACACAACAGTTTCTAAAAGTATCTGCTGTATTTTTTCAGCACCAGTTTTCATGGCTAGAGGCCTGCCACCCCTCTAAAGATCGTGTGAGTGCTATAATCTGGGAGCAGGGCGAGTGTAAGAAGGCCGATATGTCAGTACTGGAGATCAGCAGCATTATCCTCACACAGGTGAGCACCTCTTTTCTCAGTCATAGCAATTATATTAAAAGTTTTGAGTGATGAATACCATCCCTACCATGCTGATGTTGATTTTGTGAGATTTTATTAATTGAATTTACTTAACAGCATTAAGTAATACTACGAAAAAGCATGTTAGAAATATTGTAATTGTTGGCAAATGTGCAGGTAAAGTTGGTTGAACAAGGAATGGGCTACCTGGTTTTTGGAGGGCTGATTACGGCCACTCTTGCCCTGCTTCCTTTCTGCTTTCGCTTGGCTCAGCAGCTTGACATGACTCATCTGAACTCCATTACCCTCAAAGAATTGGCCATCATGACTGTTGGGAAGCCGAGTGCCTATTCTGTCTCGTTCTTCCTCATCACCACTGTTGAGAGAGTCTTCCTCAGCGGCCTCTTCTTCTTCATGATGTGTGTTGCTGAAAGAACATACAAACAGGTGTGAAAATTTCAATTGCGTCTGTTGAAACTTTGAGAATATCTTGTTATTGACTTTTTTACAGCAGTTTTATCCCACTTCTTTCAATAGATACAATACATTTATTAAAGGAACTTGGTACAACCCAACGACAAACCATTTTCTTGCATTTCATCACTACTGTTATTCTTTGAATTTTATAACAAGGGAGCAAATCATTCAATGTTCTACTGAAGGAAAGAGGTCATGGACATATTTTTGTGCTTCCTGTTTTTTAAATACACGTCATTCCATTCACAGCGGCTGCTATTCGCCAAACTCTTCAGTCACATCACGTCAGCACGCAAAGCCAAAAAATCTGCAATCCCTCACTTTAGACTGAAGAAGGTGCAGAACATCAAGATGTGGCTTTCACTTCGGTCTTTTCTCAAGGTCCATTCTTGAAAACAACCTGCGTACATTTTTTGTTCTCGCAAATGGCAAATTTCTTAAACGTGAATGCCTTTTACAGAGGAGGGGGCCACAACGCTCGGTAGATGTCATTGTGTCTTCCATCTTCCTCCTTGCCCTGTCCATCGCATTCACCATCTGTGCCCAGGTCAGACAACATTCGACAGGATTTTGCGCCACTGCGGTTTCTAAATGTGGTTCTGAACAGGAGTTTGTGGTTATAGGTTCTGAACAGCCACTATACTTTCCTGGAGTGTGAGAGTAATTGGGAGCTGCTGGTGTGGGGCTCTGCTCTCATCATCTTCCTGCTGCG
The DNA here is from genome assembly GCA_030449085.1 of Kryptopterus vitreolus. Classification (NCBI taxonomy): domain Eukaryota; kingdom Metazoa; phylum Chordata; class Actinopteri; order Siluriformes; family Siluridae; genus Kryptopterus; species Kryptopterus vitreolus. The sequence continues at coordinate 6,436,821 of JACRUU010000013.1, read as the reverse complement.
GCTGGCTACGCTCGGGGCTGAGACTAATCATAAGTACAGCAACGCTTCTGTGCTGCTTACCGAACAGGTAAACACACCTACATACAAGTATTGTATCTACAGTATGTTGCTCACAGAGTGTGTAATAAAACAGTGTCATGTTTTCATGACAAGCTACAGATGTATCGATCCGCACTACTCTCTAATCCCCTGAGTCTGGTTTTATATCAGTCTGAATTAAAACCTTGTGTGTGTGAGTGCACGATTGTCTGTGTCCAATTACCAGTCTTCCTAAACATACAGAGCAAGAGCAACACATCCACAGTCCTTAGACAAAAGCCACACTACTTTATATAATCATTAACTGTACTGTAAAGCTAATCAAACTTGATTTCGGTTTCCTGATCTAACAGTTGTTCTTCTCTAGATAAACTTGTATCTGAAGATGGAAAAGAAACCAGAGAAGAAGGACGACCTATGCATAGTCAACAATGTGCTGAAACTGGCCACAAAATTACTAAAAGTAAGGCATCAATGTTCAGCGCGGGGTGTAACATGAAGAGTACACATGGTAAAAATAAATAGATCACACTTTCATACTTAAATCACAGCTACCAAGGTTTTACCAAGAAACATAACATGTGAGGGGTCCTAGCACCCCAGTGTAGTGACAGGGACACTATACTGTCAAAAGGTGACAATCTTTCGGATAAGATGTTAACTGTTATGACTCTATGTAGTCATTAAAAATCCCAATATGAAAGAGTAGAGTTGTGTCCTTGGCATCCTGGCCAAATTCGCCCATTGGCGAATTGGATCATTCTGTCTCCTCTCCACCAGTAAGCTGGGGTGTGGTAGGCATTCTGGCACAATCATACAGGTGGATGCTGCACACTGGTAGAAGAGGAGATCCCCCTCTCATCATGTAAGCGCTTTGAGTATCCAGAAAAGCGCTATATAAATGTAATTAATTAAATTAAATTCATTTAATATAAGATAAAACCAACAAGTTTTAGAAGGTTTAATATTTTGACATTTATGTGGAGCTAATCATTGTTTAGAGCCTCCTTACATCACAAACATTTGATTAATTACATATATTTCACTTATTTATTATTGTCATTATTTTTCATATTTCTTTTGACATCAATTGATTTGATTACTGGGTTTCGATAGTCATAGTATGGTATGCGCACTAAACTGACCAAGAGCGCCATCTGCCTTCTTGTTTTATTTGAGCAAGTAGGTTTCATGTATTTTAACATGTTATGTTTTTTTGTTTTTCCAGGAGCTGGACACACCATTTCGTTTGCTGGGGCTGACCGTGAATCCTCTTATCTACAACATTACCAGAGTGGTCATCCTGTCTGCTGTCTCGGCTGTCATCAGTGACCTGCTAGGCTTCAATATCAGGGTGAGTAGGCAGTTTATGCTCTCACACATTTACCAACCTTTTACTAAAAAGAGGTCATGGTATTTATTACGAGTTTTAACATTAATAAATATTTGCATCATTGTATATTTGTCTCTGTGCAGCTCTGGAAAATCAAACCGTGATGTGACACATCAGGACCCTGCAGAGTGAGAGTGCTCTGTGCTGCTAGAGGACCAAGTACTCTTACATGCTTCAGTAAATTACACATGTAAATTACATGTGTAAATTACACAATCTACACCAGATGTAGAATCAACTTAACTCAATTCTCTGGTCCAGATACCTTAATTTCTTTTAGCACACATTCCAAAGAGAATCAGATTAGTGACTTATTTACACTGAGAAATAATTCCTGGAACTCCATGTAATGTCTAAAAACATAATTCCATGAAACAGATCCAAGACTTAAATACTCTTTTGAATAATTGAATGTGGATTTACTACTTTTTAAATGCCTCAGTGTTTTTGTTTGTTTTTTTGTTTGTTTTTTGTTTTGCTAGAATAGGAATTTTCAGTGACAGTGTTACATTAATGGATTTTGTTCACTGATTTCTACATGTGATGAATCACTTGGTACCTGTGTAATGTTCTACAAACATTACTAGCTTGATCTGAGATCGAAATTCTTCATGCTCTTAAAGGTTACTACATTCCGAGGAAGCCACACCTGCACACAAAACCACAAAGTGCCTTATGACTGTATTATAAAGAATGTCTTAAACAATGTAAGCTATTTATGGGATAAAAGCTGTCAAATTAGAATGACGTGTGAAAGCATGCATTGAGGTGAATTATGTTACCCTTTAGGTGCACTCAGTTTAATTCATATTTAGTTCAGACACTTTTAATACATTTGATTGAGGCTTGCTTATGTAAAATACTGTACAGTATATACAATCTTAAAACTATCTAGAACTTTCTATAAGAAGAACTACTACTTTTCTTACGTTGAATGGTTTTTATAAACACTAGATGCCAAATGTTTGGAAGCAGTGCTAATTTTGTTACATCGAGTTTCAACATTGCAGATGGTAATATATTATTAACATTCAGAAAAAGCAGATTTCTACTTCTGATTCTCTCATGGGTTTACATTTGAAAAATCTAATACCTTAACCCTGCATCCTGTTCTCAAACCCCTCCTGAAACCCAGGTGAATTAATTCACATCTTGCACTGTCAGAAATAAAGAAAAGATAAATGTATTATGTATGTGTTCCTGTCAGTGGTACGTAATCTATGAACTGAAATGACATTCAACTGCAGTTGTTTCCCTGAATAAAGGTACAAATGTAGGTCTGTCATTTTATTGTACATGTATAGAGAAATAACGTTTTATTTTTTTCTGAAACACACAATGCAATTAGACACACAACTTTCAGATAAACACACATTACAGTTTGCACACATCTCTTATACACACACGTTACAATTATTACAAAGCTCTTATATATACACATTACAATTATACATGAAGCCCCCACACACACACACACACACACACACACACCAAAATTATAGCTCTTACATGCTCATTCTAAAATTATAAATTACACACAAAGCTTTCACAAATGTACACACACACACACATATATATATATATATATATATATATATATATATATATATATATATATATATATATATATATATATAGTAGGCAGTAATTCTACATTGAATTATTTCTACTTTTATTTATACGTACGTACATTAGTCATTTTATGCCTCTCTATTGCTTTACATTTGCATGCTTCCAACATCACCAAAGTTCATTTAATTATTGAGTTTTTATACATGTTTTAAGCTAAACTTTGCTTTACTCCAACCTTGTACAAATGACCAGCACAGGCTTCTACACGTGTAAAAGTGATTTGAGGAGGTGGTGGGACGCGATTTACAGTTTATGGGCAATTGTGAGACCTCCAGGTTTATTTACGGATTGTTACCGTAATTCTGTCACGATGTGCGCGCGCTCTTTGCGGGACTACGGTAAATGGCTTTATGACGTCAGCGCACACCTTCGTCCAATGAGGCGGGGCGTCGCGTTGTCTCGGAAGGTCGTCAAAGCCGGTCTGTGGGCGCGTGCTGTGGCGCTGCAAGGACGACAATTACCCTCTTGCGGCCAGCGCATGATGGCGTTAAAGAGAACTTAATAACCCCGGTGTCCTGAAATCAGACAGGTGAGTCTTAGCGACCCGATCACCTTTAAACTATGAGTGAAATGTGCAGCACGTATATAATGCCAGCGAAGCGCCATTAGTGTCGGTTCTCGTTTCCGAACGTCTTGATCTCCAACCTGATGGCGTAGCAATTGTTTTTTTTTTATGTTGCGCCAATCACTGCAGACTACATGCACCAAACACCTTTTATAGGAACTGCACGGAATATTTCTGTTGATGATTTATTATACAGAAGGCTGGTCCTCGGTGATTCTCCAGCAGGTGCAAGAAAAGCGCCTGCGATCATAAAGCGTACGTAGCCTGGACCTGTGGAAGAACGTGCAGCATGTGTGATGAAGCCAAGAGATCAGAGCCCAGGGCCAACGGGAAGCAATGCTGTAAGCAAACACTAGCTTGTTTTCTCTCCTAAACACACAAGCCAAATATATATGTGTATATATATATATATATATATATATATATATATATATATATATATATATATATATATACATTTTTTGCAGTGACAAACATTGGTGTAAAACCTAATCTTTAAAACGGATTAGGCCATGAGCAATTGTAAGCATTCATTTATTCAAGTGATCAGAGTTGATAATGCACTGTGAATAGGATGCCAGTCAATCATATGACATGGTATACTAGTCAATCCATCCATATGTATGTGTGGGGTAGGATGAAACCAGAGGTATTTTAGATCAATCCAATGTGGACACAGGAAGAACTTTCGCTCATGAACAAAATGAAGAAGCTGGAGCTAAGGTACGGTGCGGTGACGTGATCTTCGGCAGCTTTAACCTCCTAAACACAAAGACTTGAAAAAATTTCCAATTATAACTACTTATAGAAAGACAGACTTGGCACTGGTCAGCTGCCTGTCCTACTCATAAACTGCCATCCCTCATGCCCACTGTAATCTGGCCTAAATACCACAGTAGCATGACGGCCATGAACTCATTGGAGTTTAACGGCCAGATCACAACCATAGCTCCAGCTTGGAGGAAAACACTGAAGCATATGAAGCATTATTGATATATATATATATATATATATATATATATATATATATATATATATATATATATATATATATATATATATATATATATATATATATATATGCGCATGCAGTACTGGGCAACGGTTTTAGGGGGGAAAATGCTGTAAACGAAGAATGTTTTCAAAAATGAAAGTGTTAATTATTTACTTTCATCAATGGACAAAAGAGAAATGGGAATCAAATCAATATTTGGTGTAACCACTTTGCCAAAAGAGCAGTAATTCTTCTCGGTACACTTGCACACAGTTTATGAAGGAACTCGGCTGGTAGGTTGTTCCATCTTGGAGAAGTAAACACAGATCTTCTGTGGATGTCTCTTCATGTAATAGGGCTCTGTGGGGGTCGCGCCATCACTTCAAAAATAAAAACAATCATTATTTATATTTCTGAAAGCATTCGTTGTTTACAGCCCTTTTTCACACCTGCCTAAAACTTTTGCACAGTACGATATGTAAAATTAATAAGCCAATATGCATGTAACTATATCTACTACTTAGTCATGAAAACCTAATTTATTATTATTATTTTCATAACAATAAGGAATTATCAGTACGTTTACATAATGACTAAGGAAATACTTGTATTGTGTTGTAAGTTATTGATTAAATGCAATAGTCTAAAGTAGGATTCAAGATATATCAGCACCCTAGAGTTTAATTCATACAGACCAAGAGTACAATGATGAAATTACCTTGTGTCTTGCTTTAGTCTAAGCTGTGATGTGATCTCTCTAATAAATCGATGCTCTGTGCTGAATCATGCCCTCTTATGAATGTCTACTTTTTTATTCTCCTCAAGATGAGTACAAGCTGAACAGAATGTTCTTAGTTCGTTGTTGTCTGGGACAGGCTTTAATGCTTGTATTCACTCCAGTCAGAGGTATTTGTATACAGGTATAAAAATAAAGCTAATGAATAGAGTCTTAAATGGTGCTGCATGGTGTACATTAAATACTGTTTTTACCTGTGACTAGTGCTACTGGCTTAAATCTGGTTTCTATTGTAGAATTTGTTGACCAGAAACACAGTTGCCTATATGTTTTTCGTAAAACCTCACATAATGAGTGCGTGCCAGAAAGCGAACACTTCCTCGATCCATATTTCTTCAGCTCAAGACGTATTCTGTCAAAGTGATACACATGTATGGAAGTTGCATTCCTAATACACAAGGAAAAAGGAACGTACACAGGAGCTTTAAATGAAGTGTTTTTTTTGTTTATATAAAATAAGATATAAAATACAGTATTAATACTACAGTATCTAAACAGAGCAGCTCTACATGAACAATCTTGTAATAGATCAACATTATGCATGTGGTGTACATTTTCATTAAGATTTATTCATTGAGCAATTATTGATGTTTATGCTGGTTTGTTTAATAGTTAATACAGTGATCAATACAAGCAGTAAAAAACTATTAAGTATACATCCTTGTGTTTTAAACATATGCATTTTTAACAATAGCATGGGCATCTTACATGACCAACTCGCCAACTCTGATCGTCATGATTGGCCTCCCTGCCCGAGGCAAGACCTACATGTCAAAGAAACTCACGCGTTATCTTAACTGGATCGGAGTTCCAACTAAAGGTGTGTGCTGCTGTACATTTCGTGTACCCAAGTCTACATTTTTCAAATATGTCCATCAGCATTCGGTCTGTTTTAGACTTGGACATTATTTCCTGTACATTCTCGATTCAGATTGGTCAGAAGTTAACAATTAAATTTCGATAATTTTTGATAAATTTTAGATTATGTTTTAATCAAACATAAAAAAATGTGTATATGCTTGGTATGGTGAAGGATTTTGTTGTCAGGAAAATGTATTTAACATTTATGGAAGGAGTCTCCAGTGTTAGCATGTTGTATTGGTCAGGTATAAAGCTGTAACTTTTAGCTCTGCTGATGGAAATGCCATTTTCTGCTTACAAGTAGAAGGTAATAAGTTTTTATTTTTGGACATTCCATAGAATTACATGTAAATAAATATAAATGTGTACTTAAATAAATGAAAAATAATTGTACAAGAATCACTGTGTAATAAAAAGAAGTCCACACATTAGGAATCGGTGGTAATGCCAACTAACTCGGTCAGTGATCTGTTTAGCTCTAAAAGCATTGTTGTGTTTAATTCCTTAATTATTTCAGGCTCTACCTGAACGTGCTGATTGTCCTGTTTTTCTTTGCAGTATTTAATCTGGGGGTGTACAGAAGAGAGGCAGTAAAAGCCTACAAGTCTTATGACTTTTTTAGACATGACAATGAAGAGGCCATGAAAATCAGGAAGTAAGTGCATTTAAAAGAATTCAAATTCTAACACGCAATCTTCTATGTTTGTTTAATTCAGTTCCGTGTTATTTCCCTGATGGCTCCTGTCTCTTCTGCATAATTTACATGTCTCACACCAACTTGTGTGTTTGCCATTGCCAATGATGATACCAATTTTAATATGGGATAATGTTGATACAAACACCATATGCAGATCCTTCTGGAGCGTCTGCCTATGCTGTGCAAGGATTCTGTCATACTGCACTAATAAGCATATATAATATTTTTACATTACATTATTATTACATTAAATTGTATATATTATTTTTTTATATAATATTAGAAAGCTCTCACTGAATTGAGAGCAAATTTGCAAAGTAGATTATAATTCCCAAATTAACAATGATCATTTTATACCAGCTTCAGGATCTATTGTTTGTTTCTGTCTGTATAAAGTTGTTAATGTGAATTCTTTCACTTCTTGCAAATAAAACAACAATGAGAAGCAATTTAATAAGTAGTGCAGTCAGGAGATTATTAGCTGATTCTGCGGTAATGCGTAAAAAATTATTTAAAAAAAAAAAGTATATTAAGTCCATATTAGTACATATTTTCCATAGAATTCTTTTCACTGTTTACATTCCATACTTGATATAAGATTTGTGTAAACTTAGTACATATAGTGAACTGATGTTAAATATATTTGAGACTGTTGTTAGTTAATATGTAAACATTGCATCTCATAAGTTAGTTCACTGTTAATATTCTATTGTTATAGACAAATATATCAATAAGCATCAATAACATATATTTAAATGTTCTTGGCGAAAGGTGTTCTTTAGTTGGAGATTTCTTTCTGCCCTTGTGGTTCCGTTCATCCCAGAGCAGTTAAATGGGATTTGGGTGCAGTCACTGCCCAGGCCATTGCCCAGAACACTCCAGTTGACTGTTTTGCTCTCCAAAGAACAATTACAGAACTTGGGCATATGCTTCAGGTCATTATCTTGTTGTAAGGTGCAGGTGGTTCCATTATCTTCCGTCCAGGTGGAATTGAATGGTGTTGTATGATTGAATGGTTGCCATGTTGTTTTTTTCACCCAGAAAAAGTCTGCTACAAAACACCCCCAAAATTATTAAGCTTCTATGTCTATGTCAGCGTGAGGCAGTCTGCTAAAATCATCTTTTCTCTCCTTTTCTTCATATTGCACAAATTCTACCCAGAAAAAGTCAAATTTGGACTGTCCATTACAGTCATTCGCCGTACAATTATAGTTAGCATAAAAGATGTCACACTGTAGAGCGTGCCTTGTTCGATTGACCACAAAAGTAAAAAAGTACGTTTGAAATCTCTGACCATGCTGAGAAGTCATTTTTCTTGCATTATATATGAAAATATTAGTACAGATGTATGTTGTCCTCTACAGGAAATGTGCATTGGTCGCACTGCAAGATGTGAAGGCTTATCTGAACGAAGAAGGAGGACAAATTGCAGTAAGATTTACATCTTCTCTAGTGAAGCAGTGTTCTTGTATACAGTTCAGCTTTCTCCAACCGGTTTTGTCCTTTTGCTTGTCAAGGTGTTCGATGCTACAAATACAACCAGAGAGCGGCGTGATCTCATCCTGGATTTTGTAAAGGAGAATGCATATAAGGTGTTGTTCACATCCAGAGTCTGATTTGAAGGAAATAAATGGGACAACAAGGCAAATATTGTGTTCGTGTTCGCAGGTCTTTTTTGTCGAATCTGTCTGTGATGACCCGGATGTTATCGCCGCGAACATTTTGGTAAGAAAACCCATTTGTGTGCGCTGCATTAATACAACTGGATTTCTCCTGTGTATAGCTTATCATTTTTGGGTGCAGGAAGTGAAGGTGTCGAGTCCGGATTATCCAGAAAGTCATCGAGAACGAGTTATGGACGACTTCCTGAAACGTATCGAGTGCTACAAAGTCACTTACCAACCCCTGGACCCTGATGATTGTGACAAGTAGGACTATTTGTTGAAAAATGGACCCAGTAATATAATCATTCTAATTGATAATATTCTGATTACCTGCGATAAGTAACATATATTACTTCGCTATTAAGTTGATTATTAAAAAAAACAGCTAAGCACAAGAATAATGCATTGTAATTTTTAACTGCCTTTGGAGAAAAAAAACAAATAATGGTCAGGTGTCTACATACCTTTGGTCAATGTATACTTTTGTCACACCGTCTATCCGTTTCAGAGATCTGTCCTTCATTAAAGTGATAAACGTAGGCCGCCGTTTCCTGGTGAATCGCATACAGGACTACATCCAGAGCAAGATCGTTTACTACCTCATGAACATCCGTGTGCACTCCCACTGTATCTACCTGTGCCGGCATGGCGAGAGCGACCACAATGTCCAGGGTCGCATCGGGGGCGACTCTGAGCTTTCGCCGCGTGGCAAACAGGTCTGGACATAAAGAGAAACCATATATCTTAGCTCAGAGGTTTAAGAAGTAGCAGGATTTTATAGGCTGTATAGAAAGTTATAGATTTATTAAAAGATAAGATGTGGATGTATGATGATTTCTTGTCTAGTTTGCTACAGCACTGCGTGGGTTTATTGAGGAGCATGGATTGTCGGATCTGAAAGTCTGGACCAGTCAGCTGAGGAGATCCATTCAGACGGCGGAGTCTCTGGGAGTGCCGTATGAACAGTGGAAGATCCTGAATGAGATTGATGCAGTTAGTATGCCAAGTGACCCTTATATAAAATGATACATTTTATTTATAATTGGTTACGCAAGAAGTCAACAAATGTATGCTATCTTTTATATCTATATGGCTATTTGTATGATTTTTACTTACTTATATTTGTATTGGAGCTACAATTCTAATGTTTAACATTAGTTACGTCCGTAAATATATCAAAATTCAGTTTATTCTTCATAAATCTGTAAAATTGTCTATCTTCATTCATTCATTCATCTTCTACCGCTTTATCCGATCTTCCTCGGGTCACGGGGAGCCTGTGCCTATCTCAGGCGTCTATGGGCATTAAAGGCAGGATACACCCTGGATGGAATGCCAACCCATCGCAGGGCACACACACACACATTCACGCACACATTCATTTCTTTTCAGATCAGTCCTTAATATATTGAGTACTATGGTGGCTTCTGACACTACTGTAGTTTTATTAAATCGTTAATGATTTTGTTTTTTTCCCCCCCAGGGTGTGTGTGAGGAGATGACCTATGAGATGATTCAAAACTCATTCCCAGAAGAGTTTGCGCTTCGAGAACAGGACAAGTACCATTACAGATACCCAGGAGGAGAGGTGCAGTCTTCTTGTTATAACACCACCATAACGATAACTTTCAGTGCTTAACAATTCGTTATTACGGTTAACATCAACCATTAAAGTAACCCTTAACCAATAATGATACAATTTATTGAAATAAAATCAAGCCCAGACACCACTGACGACTGAATGTTTTTATGCAAATACTTCCTTTTATATAGATGGAAATAAAACATTTTAAACGTGTTATATCTTTATTTATTCCTTTAGTCCTATCAGGATTTGGTTCAGCGTCTGGAGCCGGTAATTATGGAACTGGAGAGACAGGGAAATGTTCTGGTCATCTGCCATCAAGCCGTCATGAGATGCCTTTTGGCTTATTTTCTGGACAAGAACGCAGGTTTACTTTATTAGGAACATCTACTTGTTTGTTTTCTATGGAAAACGGGTGTTTATTTTTTGTCTTGTTTTTTAATCTGACCAATTCAAATTTTCACTGTTGCTTCATATGTGAAACCAAATGTGGTCTTCTGTTGTTTTAGCACATCCATCTTGTGGATGGCTCACCTCATCCCCCCCCGAAATACTTTTCTGTTTACCATGGTTTCAGAGTAGTTATTTAAAATTTCATTTCAGTGCAGTCTAACCATTGTTCCTTGACCCTGCTCATGGTTATTTTGACCATGCTCTGTCCAAGAATGCATTTGTTCCCAGGCTGACTATATCTGTGGGAGCCATTCACACAAGGTTGACTGATTAGATAATGTAAGGCGTACAAAATGTACTAATGTATGCACATACTCACATCTTTAGTATTCTTTTTATTTTTCGTCCTCAACAGATGATCTCCCATACTTAAAGTGTCCCCTTCACACGGTTCTGAAGCTCACCCCTGTTGCTTATGGTAGGACCGGCGCCTTGTCACGTAGTCACCATTTGCTGTACGTCCTTCTCCTTCTTACCTTCTCCTTTAATTACTTTTCTCCAGGCTGCAAAGTGGAGTTGTTTTATCTGAATGTGGAGGCTGTGAACACACACCGAGACCGACCATTAGTAAGTCACTCGAGGTTTTTCTCTCTTTTTTTTTTTTTTTTATGTTCTTATCAGTCTCAGCAACACTGTACTCTTACAGAGCTTGTGATTGACGTTGGTTTGATTTCACACCGATATCTCAGAATAATTGCTTGGGGCATGCATGCATCCTCCCACTGATCCTGCATGTGACTTTGAATGGCATATTTTTTTTTGCTTCTGCTTTTTCTCGACACGGTATGAACTTCCTTCAGTCCAATGATCATTTGTCGCGAATCATTTCAATTCGTTCCCCCACCTTGTGTTTTGAAGTACGAGGTTTGAAATTTTATTGAATTATCATTACGGTCCTAAAATAGGTTTTCATTGTGGATGTTCAGAATTTTTCTGTGGTGGCCCGCCTGATATCTTTGAAGCCACCTTTATTATAATTACATTTCTCATTGTTGTACTTTTATTTTACTGAGTGGTCAAATGTCTAACCCATCTGGTTATTTTATAATTAGGATTGTTCTTATGTGTGCCAATACTGCCTACTTTGGCATTTTCAACCTCAAAGTCCACTGAGATATATATAAGGTAGCTAAGATTCCATTTGAGAGGTAAACAATTCTAAATAAAAGGTATTGGCTTGGGGTTATTTTTCAGACATGGTATAAATCCTCAGTATCTGAAAATAATGAAAAGAAAGTAAAAAGAAAATGAGCCTTTTATAATAATAATAACATAGGGCTTGTTTTGTTAGGTGTTACTTCTTGTAAGAAAGATATTTAAAAATGTTCTACATGTAATAGGTTGGCTAAAATAGGCATCATCAAAAAAAAAACCTGATCGTGGATTGAATACTGGAGCAGGTTTTTAAAAATGTTGGAGAGTCAACAATGGCGTGTGGAAGCAGTATTGGAACACGGTCTTCTTACTTTCGTCTCATGTTATGAAAAAGCTAAGGAATCTGAAGTGTATTTGCCATGTGTCTCTTACTGGCATTTATTTAGTCTCTAACACTAAAGTGAGGCCCAGAGTAATTAACCCGACGCCCCCCCCCTCTCTTTTTCTCTCTCTCTCTCCCACATTCTCTCCTTCACTCTTTTTCTTTGTATAACATTCATGGTCTCTCCCATCTCGACCCAGGGGCAAGCTCGGAGGACTCCGGCCCCCCTCCTGCTTCGGCGGAATAGTTACACCCCTCTGTCCAGTCTGGACCAGGTCAAACGTCCGCGTCTGTACAGCGCCGGGAACCGGCCTTGGCTGCCGCTTGCGCCCTCCCCCTCAGCCCTGCACTTTCCCGATACTCCTGAAGGGGCGCTGCTGCACAGCCAAGTTAGTGTCCATGGTCATTATGCTGTTATCAGCAGACTAACGCAGTTCGTCCCAATCCATCCGATTTAGTTCTCTCCTATTTCTTCCTAATGTCTCACGCAGCATCATATCAGATATCTCGTCCCCATCCTGTGATCCTGGTTGTGCTACCAGAATGATGTGCCGTGGTTACTTTTCGTGTCTTGTTTCTCAGCCTTGTCCGTGTGCATGTCCTCTTGCAAGCTTGTTGTTGCGTTGGTGTGTATTTTGGCTCCTTACAGTGCCCTCGGTGACCCTGGCAGACTGCACGCTATCTCTCTCTCTCTCTCTCTCTCTTTCGCACACTCTCCCTCTCTTTCTCAGGCGTCATGTCCTACCAGCTGCTCCCTTTAAGCCTTATAGCAGAGAGTCATCGGTGGAGCATGCATTATATTTAATGGATTAGCGATCTTAATTATTAATCTACATTGTGTTGCAAACTGTGCGTTGTGTGTGTGTTTTACTTCCCATTCACTGGTATCTGAGAACTCACATTTATCAAGGTCAAAATGTCGTCAGTTTGCCAAGACGCATTTACTTGGCAGAATTTGCTTTAATATAAAGAGCTATTGTGTTAGTCCAAGAAAACTGGAATACTTTTTAAATCTAAATCGCTTCCTACTTCAGACGCTATAGGATTTAAGGCAAAAAATGAGACGTATGGTAATCCTGCTGGTTACTATAAAACACAATGTCTTTAGTTTTTTTTGCCAAATATTTCCCCCAATGACAACCCAGTGGTGAACAAACTACACAATAATACCATATGGCTGAGTTAAAGTAGAGCTTTGCTAAGAAAATGGAAATTTAAAATGTTCCCTTTAAACTTTTTAATGTATAAAGGTATTTGCCTTAAAATGTACTTATTTATCAAAAGAACTATAATGTAATTATAGTAATAATCTTTTTTTTGTCACAAGAGCCACAAACAAATCACAATCTACACTGATTGGTGGCTTACTGCATGCTTGGTTAGTGTTTTATCCACTCATAAATTAAAAAATAAAAAGGAATGACTAATTTCGTAGAATGTAGTTGAGTTATTTGGCTTTGAAATGTATAAAAGTTAAAGTTAAAATTAAAGTCTCCACAAATGGAAATACTTTACTAAAGTATAGATACATACATTTTTTAAAATATATTTTGTTATTGTCCACCACTGTAAAAACCGAAACTGAGATTCCAAACTGAGCACATTATAGGGATATCTATAAACCAAACCTTTTTATTAATTTTACATTTTGATGCACACTGTGTTATACAAGTTTTTACTATTGTCTAACTAAACAATACAGAGATTTTTTTGTAATTCTTTTTTCAGGAAAAAAAATCCATTATCAACTTAAATCCAATCTCTGACATATCTCTGTATTCATTTCATTAGTATAACTTTGTAGTTTGATCAACACCATTACCAGAAATAGCTTGTTAGTGAACTGGATTGGCCAGTGTTGGATTTTTAGTGATTAATGATGTGCATTTCTTTCCAGGCAATATAAAGAGATTAGATTTATTGGCATTCTAAAAATAATTATTCAAGAAGATTTAGAAGTTCTATCATACCATGTTTTTTACCGCCATTATATACCTCTCTTATGCCTCATGTGAATAAGACACAAAGAAAACACCTAATGTCCTCCATTATGTTGTAGAAAACATCACTATAGTAGTTCTTGGTAATGATTATTAATAATTATAACGACAGTTTACAGTTGCTACAATAAATTGCAAATATCAACCTTTATATCCAAAAGTACTTTCAGAGCTGTTATCACCTTCCTCCAATCAGAATTCAAAAATTCAGCTGTTGTGTGGTGTAAATGTTCTAAATGTTTGTGTATACTCGATGTGCTTAATGTCATGTGAACTCATGCTGATTGGTTTGTCTTGGCTATGTGACTACAGCACCTCAGATTCCCTCTCTGTTCCTCTCTCTATGTTTCAACCCCCTGCGCTCTCTCTCTCTCTCTCTCTCTCTCTCTCTCTCTCTCTCTCTCTCATTTCACCTCTCTGTATTCCTTCATAGCTTCGAGTATCAGGCAGTTTCCTGTGAGTATATATTCCACCGAAGGATTTCACCATTTGTCTCTTTTGTTCCCAAACACATCACATTGATGGGGTGTTTTTGTTTTCGTATTAGTTTCATATTGCTCATATTGCATATGTGTTATACATCTGTTTTATTCTTCTGCATGTTTCTTTTAGAAGTGGTTCTTTTGGTATTTGGTCACACTTATCTGAATGGTTGGTTTGGGTTTTTGTGCTGGTGCGTTTCAAGAGGTGAACTGCAGTCTGCATGTTTGTATGCTGTCTGCTTTAATTTAACAATATTTGAAAATATACTGATTAAACCATATAGGAATAAAAATCTATCATAATGTAAATTGAAAGATTAACATAATAGTAGGCTTGTTGCTATTGGTGAACTCCCCTAACATGACAGTCTTCAAATCGTGTACATTAGGGCTGGTGCGATCGATTATTATTTTTTTTAGTCATTGAGTATTCTATCGATTATTTGAGTAATCAGATAATTATTAAATCTTTAAAGTGCAATCCGAAGTAAGAGGAAAACAAGGCAGGTCTCTTTAAATGAACAAGTAATTTGTTTTTCTTTTTAGAAAAATCTGCAGTTTATTGCTGAAATGACATACAAGTATATTGGGGAAAACTAAAACCCATTTAGTGTATTTAATTGGCCTATTACATCAAAATACAAAGACATTCAAAAAACATCTCCTTTAACTTTATTCATAACTGAAGTATGAAAACCTATCCTTACTGTAACTTTTGTTGTTATAAATGGAAAGCAAATTATTTATCTTCTCCATTTTTGCTGATTCAGAAAAAAATGAACCGACCCGTGATTCAAAACCTCCTCATGTGATCAGTTTTATGTTCATTGGCAACGCTGATAAATAGAGATGTAAAATGATCCAAAACATTCCTACGGTTGTGTGTGTGTGTGTATACAATAATTTTAACATGGGAGGTAAAAGACTAGTAAAGGTTATCACTAGTGTAAGTTCAGATTCCTGTTACTTGCTGACAGATGTTGAGCCTAATAAACTCTTTCTGATGTTGTTATGCTCATCATAGTTTTAAAGAATAATTTTCTGAACCAGACTGGATTCTAAATTCTAAATGATTAGTCATAATCATATCTGCATAATTCCATCTAAAATATCTTGGTGAACTGGAGGAAATTCCCAAGAAATCCACAGTTTCTGAAAGACTCAATCCAGCCAATTTAGCATCAACAATAGTTAAAGAGACAGAGATCACCACAGAGATCACAATTTCTCTCCTATTCTGATGTTTGGTTGAAACAACAATCAGACCTGTATCTGAATGATTGCACTGCATTGCACATGACTGGCTGACTGGATTGTTGTACAAATGATGTACAAGTATTCCTATATTACTGTATAGAAGCATTTAAAGTCACACGTATGAGACTGCTATATGGTTTACACAATATAATTTTTTAATTAAAGCTGATGTTCTGCTCTTCAACCTCCTCTTTATACCCTGTAGTACCAGATTCTATTGGTGGGATCATGCTGGATCCAAAACAAAACTCATTCCCTGTTCAATTTTATTTGTTTTATTTCTGGTTTTTGGATTGAAAAATTCTCCAAATTGACACCAGGATTCCCTTTTTCCCCATTGTGGATGTTAATTTTTTTTTGTTTTGTTTTACAATCTTTTTTGTATACCATCTGTGATGTTTTGTAGGAATCCTTGTGTGAAGGAATCGTCTTTGAAAGCGCAGAAGACGGCATTGACAGTTTCTGCTTCTGAGTAGCCCTGAATCCTGGGACAAACCTCGACTCAACGCACAGTTTCGATCTAGCACTATGTGTAAAAGCACTGTATAAATCCTGCTTTATTGACAAACGCACTACATTCAACGTTAGCCCAATACAGCTGATGATTTGCATGTGCGCTTTGAAAAAGTTGCACATTTAGAAGCCAAGCTATAATCCTCCTCTGTAAGCATGTGTAGGAGCTCGCAATCTGGGATATCCAAGCAGAATGTGATCATTTAGAAATGAACAAGAGGTCAAAGGCCACATGTGGTTATTTATGTTAATATTTTTATTTACTTTAAAATTATTTCTGGAATGAAATCATTGACTTTTAACCAAAGATTTTCCATAATTATATATTGAAAAATGTGGGTGATTGCATGACTGGGAGTGTATCTGATTCGTCTTCTTTATCTTGAAAGTGATATTTATTTATTTAACCATTAGTGTCATTGAATTAAAGAAAGGCAACAATCTGATTTTTTTAAAGCTCCATTATACCTTGGAATGTATTAAAGTAGTGAAATACACAGAGAGGCTGCATTACAGCATTGCTAATGACATGAGGACAGTAAGAAACTTCTAAATTATTTACAAATAATATATATATTTTAATTAATTCAGTCATTATTGATATAATTAATACATTTATATAATAAATGATTAATTCATCATTTACTTTCAGTCAATAATTTAATATTCAAAGGTACAATGTTCAGCGGCCTTGTTAGTCCTCTCATACAATATCAATGAAATGAAAGAAATGAAATGTAATTTCAATATTGAAATGAATATTCCAAATATTTCAGGAGTGAATGTTTTGCATGTTTAGATTATTTTGCAATTGTATGATTATAATGAATGGCATATGGAAAAGGTGAATCCTAGGATATCTATGTATACTAGCCATACCTAGCTGGGACAGGATAGAAGTTACGTAGGGGCACATTACCGCTGTTTAACATCTCACTTGTCTTTCATATCTAACATAAATTGCACCTCAAGCATGAAATCACCCATCTATTTGACAATCTTCTTATTAATCCTGAAAATTAAGGCTTTGAATTAAAAGATATTGTGTACAGCTCTAACTCCAAAGCACGCACAAATGGTTCTCAAACTGAATTCATATATTTATATTTTCAGGAGAAAAATGTTATAATCTTAGATTTAGAGTTAGTCTTAGCATTTTTAGTTTTTTAAAGACGTTGCAAAAATGGGATTAAGAGGTATTAAGATAGGAAATTCATCTGAGCCTTGAGATTATGTCCTTCTACCTTGATTTCTACATTATATATGTAAACACACATTATAGGTGTGTGTGTGTGTGTGTATATAAATATAAATATACACACATATGTATGTATATATATATATATATATATATATATATATATATATACATACACACACACATACACACACATACACACACATACACCTAGAATGTGTGTTTCTAGTGTAAGTAGATTGTTGTATTGCTGTAAGTCTGCTTGTATCATTTTCCTTGTACTGCAAAATATGTTTGAGCTGTTACACAAAACATGATGGTGCTGTGCCAAAGTGAGAAAAAAACATCACATTGATCATATCCTGATCCTCACACAGAGAGTCAATATAAAATCTTGTTCATTTGTTGTTCTAAAAAATATAATTGTGTATGTTCTGTCCTTTCTGCCTTTCGTTTGTTTGCTTTGTATGTGCAATAAAAGGTTCAAGTCGGCATCTGTTATGATCAGATATCTAACATTTTCTTGCACATGTTTCTACGTTAGAATCAAATCATTCTTCAGTATAATTCAAGTAAAAAGTTCCAGCATCTGGCTGGACTGCGCAATAAGTAATTTGTAGTAATGTGCAAGTGTTCAGCAAGGCCTTTTACATTAAAATTATAAATTAGCAACAAACCTTTTACTGTGCTTCTTTATTGGGATTCTTATCTTCTGTACCATTAATATGGATCTTGGGCCTTAGAACATTGGTCAGAAAATTAGCATAAACGAATATTGTAGATTGCTCCATGTTTTGAGCTTGTTGTCACAAACTTGTTTTTCTTATTATAGATATAGAAAAATATATAGTGGACATGTTCCAAACCTGTCTAGATCTCCCAGGTCTCTCTCTCTGTCTCTCATATGTACTTTATTAGTATTTTTGTAAATGCATCTTTGAAGCTTGGAATTACAGTTTTTGTAGAACAGGATTAGGGAGAGTAGTAAAGTTGAAATATCTTTTATATGGTGCAGTTACAGAATTTGGGTTTGGAGGGGCAGAGAAGAATTTAGGTTCACTTTTTTGGGGGCAAATACCTATACACTTGTGTCTATACCCTTGCACATAGGAGAGAAGGTGTTAGTTATTATAAACAGATTTGTTGGCAATGTTTGTATTTTATCCACTGATTATGTCCTACTGTTTCTCCCAATGTGAGTTTTATGAAGCCTTTTATAAGCACGTGACTTACCTACTGAGGCATTAATAAATATTATATACTCCTGAAATAATTCCGTGTCTCGTCACACAGCAAACAACGCATTATTATTACAAGCATTACATAAAAATGTCCAAATTTGTTGAAAAACGACAATAAGCCTCTACAACTTAACTCGCGCTCACCTTTCAAACCTGGTTTGTACCAGGCCACGCCCATTTGTATTTGATTGGCTGTCATACATTTTGATAATGAAAGACAACAGACCGCAGACACATTCACACACTAGGGAACGTGTCCTCGTCAGTGTATATTCCGTATTAGTGGTGTATTGAATTTTATGGTAGTAAAAATGTAATAGTTTTTTTGCTGCTGCTTATGACTATGGTTATTATTATTATTATTATTATTATTATTATTATTATTATTCATTTTTTGTCGTTTAAAACACTTGAATTTGACGTGTGCATGTACTCGGCCACTAGAGGGCGACAAAATACAGTAAAGAATTGTGTCCTGAGTTTTATTAAGTGTAATTGCTTATAAGTACTTATATAAAAAAAGTATGCACTTTGTTTTCTAAGCAAAACCTTTAACAAGTTCCTTTACAGAAAAGATTCTCACTGTTTGTTCATTCAGTGTTCATCTGCACTGTACACTTCAGTGTATTCTTGCACAACTCTGTGTTTTCCCTGCACTTTATAACACAGGGTGGTGATTGTGAAATAGTCTGCACCTGGCGGATGCAGGTAACAGTGTGTGTGCGCGTCTGCTTATGTGTGTGTGTGTGTGTGTGTGTGTGTGTGTGTGTGTGTGTGTGTGTGTGTGTGTGTGTGTGTGTGTGTGTGTGTGTGTGTGTTACATAACCCTACCAGGGAAAGATGAGAACAAAAGCAAAGTCTTTAACTAGTGAGTCATTGTGTGTAGGAGGAAAATATCCATGCCTGATCTCCCTGTCATCATTCCTACATACAGCTGCAGCAATCATCCATGAACTTCTTAGATAATAATGCATATTAATTCCCATATTTGTTTTTATTCAAAAACCTGTCATTTAACTGGTGTGAAGATGGTGCAGTGTTGTGTTAACATTAGAATTACAGAATCCAAAATTGTGTCCTCCTTTAGGTCTTTTCAAACATCTTGTAGTATCTCTAAGCAGCCGAGGAGCTCATGACATGCTCTACAGACCATCAAACTCAGTCATTAGATTCTTGGCCTTCTGTGCTCTGACCTAAACACACGGTGAGGGGCTGTGCTGTGTACACACTCCAGAACTGTCTCCTCCTCCTGGTTTCTTTGGCTCTAACACTGTTACTGTAAATCTGCTCAGCACGGCTGCTTCATCAAAGACATATAACCAACATCAGCCTCATACTGTTGTTGGCTTAAATCATAATCGCTGTACACATTTTCTCCACGTTCAATGCGTTATTGCCGTCAAGACTGACCGTAAAGTCACCTCCGAGAGCTGCTCGCTTTTATTGTCTGTGGTCTATCGGAGTCGGCCGCGAGGAAACGGTTTATTTTATTTGGATTAGCTTCTCTAGATTAAAGCATTAGTAAACAGGGAGCCTTTTCATTTTGTTTTTGTTTTTTTGCCGATTCGCTCTGGTGCTCCTTCTGTGTTCTGAGTTCCTCTCGGTTCTGCCTCGCTGCTCTGACCCAAACACACACAGCGAGAGGTCGTGCTGTGTCCACACTCCAAAACAAATCTCCTGCCCTGGTTGCTTTGGCACTGACAATGTAACTGTAAATCTTTAAAGATCTACATAAGCATTGTTTAAAAGCTATTAATGTGTGCTCCTAAATTCATTCATAGCTAATGTGTGTCTGTGTATAAAGACTAAAATACAGCAGTTTAAGCCAGAGCGACTTACAGTTCGTCATTTTATACAACTGAGAAGTTGAGGGTTAAGGGCCTCGCTCAAGAACTGCATTGATGTGCCTACGTCTATAAATACAAGTTCCTGGAGGTGTATAAAGTTTGTTTTTACTATATTATACTTGAATTCTTTTAAATGTTATGTTGAGTCATTGGGAGTTCATCCATAGACACAGGCATCCTAAACACAATTCAACAACCATTAAAATCTTCATGAAAACCCAATGATTGAATTATTTTATATATGACAAAGAAAGAACATTCTGTTTCATGCATTTGCCTTTTGGATGTTGTGCAATCGTATTGCAGAGTAGTCACTGCCCCATTTAGCCCAACAGTGGTATTATTGCACCTGGTGGATGACAATAGAAACGACAAAAAGAAGTTGCTAGAATTAGAAGTTTTCTAGTCACATGAGGCAAAACACAATACAGTTTTTAAAAAGTATATTATTAAAGTTTTACCATTCCCCGCATACAAAAACAAAACAATGTAAGGATTCAATTATGGCAGAGATTTGCTGAACTACTTCTGTACTTGCTTGCTTACTTTGTCAAGCTTGTTTTTGGACACCAGCCTTCACGTCCATGTGACTAATGCAGGACATGTGTTTCACTTCAGTTGTCCTTTCTCTAGGGCGGATAAACACTCCAGTAACAGCACCTGCAATGTGAGCTGCAGGCTTCTCTGCTCTGTGCAGGTAAGAGGTGCAGAGGGGAACAAAGATGGAGGTCAACATCACTGAAACATGACAGGAGCAGCAGAATGAAAGAAAGGAAGGAAGGATGGAGGGAAGGAAGAAAGAGAAAGAAAGAAAGACCAGTGTTTTTGGCAAACAGTTTACAAGTGAGACAGAATGTAATCTGTACATTTATCTTATTAAAGGAGCCGGACAGTTTCAGACTGGTTTCCCAAAGTACACAGAAACAAGAGCACAACAATTTTAAGAAAGAACAGAACTAAAGAAGAGAAGATGAGAGCCAGAGTAAAAGTAAGTTTATCCACATGCTTTCACAAAGCAAATGATAAATTCCCAAATGAAACAATGAAAAAAAGGATTCCTAAGTAGCAGGTCAGCAATTCCACTTTAACTGTGTTTTCTATTTCTGCAAGATATTTAAGGATTGATCAAAGAATTGTTTTAGCTGCTCTATTTGGGTAATAAATATACCTTTTTAGTTATATCAGGGTAAAATAAAAACAAGCCATTTAAAATATTTGTGAATTTGTGATTTTTGTTATCCTTTTTTTCCGCATTAAAATACATTAAATTATTATGCATGTGTTGTCTTGTGTGTGTGTGTGTGTGTGTGTGTGTGTGTGTGTGTGTGTGTGTGTGTGTGTGTGTGTGTAATATGTGGTCAGTGTTTTTTATGAGCTGTTTAACTGCAAAGGCTGAACAAAGCCATTTAGAGTGAGCTGAGTGAAAGGACCGAGGGTCTCTCCAGTCATAAAAGCGTCGTGTTGGTTATGACGTGGGAAGGACTGGACATGGAAAAAAGGACAGAGAGAAGTGGGTAGGAGTAAATCACAGGCCTGTTTTGTGATGCTTGCTCCTCTTTCAATTCAAACCAATTCAATTCAAATCCTATAGAACTTTTAACAATGGACATTGTCACAAAGCAGCTTTAGAGAACTAAACAGATTGAGAATATTCATTTTAAGTTTTTTTTTCTTAATCAGCAAGACAGGGGGCAAGAAAAAAACTACGAGATATGAGAAAGAAACCTTGATAGGAACTATAATTGTAAGGGAATTCATTCTCATTTGGATGACATTTATGGACTTCGTGTGATAGTCACGACTGGTGGGAATAGTGGCTTGTTGTCTTACTATGAACAAAGAATGTATAATATTGTACATATCAGTTCATCAGAAAATATAAATGATCCTGTGAATGAAATCCAGTGACTGTTGGTTTTAGATTAATATTTAGTTTTTCATATTTTCCCCCCTCATATGATAATATGTCACACTATAAAGCTTCCACTTGTTTAAACAGATTGCTAAGATACAATGAAACAGTACCAGAAGTAACAGAAAATGTCAAACCGTGCACTCTATGATAGTATCAGGGCATCAATAAACTTTTATAAAATATGTTCTAATACTGTGCCCATCCTTTAATGTCTATATAACTGTTTCCAAACAGTTTCATAAGCTCAGAGCTGCTCTTGGATCGTCTGAGCTGTAACATACACAGTCTCCCCAATTCCTCCTGCCATATCTGTTATAACTCTGCCAGATGTCATACACTGCCTTCTCCACATCAACTCCGGAATCCAAGAAAGATGGAAAGGTTTTTTTCCCTTTTCTGCTGATTATACCATATGTTTTGTATTGGTTTCGTGTTTCTGGGAAACTTTAAAATAGAGGTATGTTTTCCTTATTTTCTTCCAGAAGCCATAAGGGATGCAAATACTTGCATTAAACCATATGGATATCTACAGTAGACACAGACAGAATCAAATCTCTTTACACAAGCATAAGTGCAATTGCATAATTAAAAAAGAAAGACAGTTAAAGAAAATATATTAGCTAAATTTAAGTTTACTAAAAGTCTCTTAATTTTGAAAAGGGATGCAAAAAGTGGTAATAAGTGATACTAATAGTGAAATACAGATAAGGTATAGAATGAAACGTGGAAGAATACAGTAGGTAAATTATACAAGCAGCGTGTCTTTTTACGTGTACATACACAAAGATAAATACAGAAAAAAAAACAATAAACTGTAAATTAGAAGATCAAGGCTTGGTAATTCGAAGAACACAAAGAGAATGACTAAAAATTATATTTTATTTTTATAATTATTTATGAGTAATATGCAGTTAATTATTTTTCTATTTATTAGTTATTACATTGCATATATACGGATACAACTTCTATGCATAAATTCCCACATGCTTGCACATGCTATAATATCAG
The DNA here is from genome assembly GCA_030449085.1 of Kryptopterus vitreolus. NCBI lineage: Eukaryota > Metazoa > Chordata > Actinopteri > Siluriformes > Siluridae > Kryptopterus > Kryptopterus vitreolus. The sequence goes on along the minus strand of JACRUU010000013.1, from coordinate 6,413,204 downwards.
TATATTCAGTCATTTTTAATATACGTATAAATATCTTTATTCTTCTTAAGTATTGTACCTTGACACTAATGTCTCCAAAAAGTGTGTGTGTATGAGCAGTAAAACCATGTCTGATACTGATTTATTTATGAAAACATGTCATGTTTGACTATCTCTGTGGAGGTTGCTCATAAATTGACCAAAAAGAAAAAGATCAAGTAAATATCAACCCTAGCTAGAATTTGACTTGCTGACTATTTTAGACACTGCATTCGATCCTAGACTATTTTCATTACATCAACATTGAATGCAGGCTAACAGTAAAATATATCGCCAATGGAGGCAAAAGAAATGTTTCCTTTAATATGAGTATTTGTTTGATCATGAAATATTTAACTCCACAAGTGCTTATCCCTGTTCAGATGCATTAGCAAGAGCTACAACGACATTGTGTAATAGGATTACACGTATGCATGGTCCTGATTTTTTTCTACACTGATGCAACCAAATAATTATACTTCACAGCTTGTGTCTAGACAGTACTGGAAAATACTAGATTAAGATGCAACAATTTACTTAATTGCACAATGAATGTGGACTGATTATGTAGTTACAATCTAGATAGGCGGACTTTTGGAAAGGCATCTGTTATATGAAGATCACTGTGTTTAATGATAAACATTAAGCCAAGTCCTACTTGAACAAAACAATCTTCCAAAGGTTTTTGGGGTGGAAATCGAGAAGAAACCATGAGGATGGTTTACCAAATGAAGACTATTTTCTTTTCGGGGTTGGAGAAAGGTTAATCTCTACTGCACAAGCTTGGCTGTTCTTCAGATGACATTGTATAGTTTAGAGAAAACAAGAGCGAGAGAAAATCAAATGCAGGAGAGTTGAAGGGTCTGCAAAATAAACTAGTGTCAAGTTTTAGCGATCGGTTTCCCTTTTTTTATTTTAACCCACCGGTCTTCCAAGGCGTGTGTGTGTGTGTGTGTGTGTGTGTGTGTGTGTGTGAGAGAGAGAGAGAGAGAGAGAGATTAAATATCCGTGAAGTGTCCTCTACCCACATTTCCTATTCTTGGAAATTTGCAGTTTGTGAACAATTGTGCCCTTTTTAGGATGCATCTCCCATTTCTTTGTCCTTTATCACCAAAATCTTGGGTTAATTACAGGGAGTTATGCAAACAGTGGACAGAGGTTGGGAGAGAGAGAGAGAAAGAGAGAGAGAGGGTGGGTCCCTGGTCCAGAGAGCCAGAGAGTCTAGACTCCAGATGTGTGTGTATGGCCCCCATGGTCTTTAGTAAATAGTAGTAAATATCAGCAGCTTGTCATCGCTGTGGCCTTGCTTACGCTACAGTAGCACAGCAGTTTGAGTGAGAGAGAGAGAGAGAGATAGAGAACGAGAGCACTTCATCTCCATGCTCAGGTTGTTTTGTTGCTTCTGTCTCATCAGGCCTCTGCGAAATTGTCAGTGTGGTGCAGCACAATTACAGATTCTCAGCCAAGCCTCTTTACCACCTTGTAATCAAATGTCTGACTTTAGAATCCACAGTCTATTTTCCAATGCTCTTATATCTGCTGACACGGCCAAAAAAAAATCTACAGATGTGTTTGCCGGAACAAAGACATCTGAGGCGTGACCTTACGACCCACCATGCTTAGCGCACATTCTCATTTAAATCGCGAAAACTGTTCACAAACATGAAACGATTATGCACATTGACACGCACTAGCCAAATCATTAATTCAAGATCACACTCAATGGACAATATACATTGATTGATCAATAAAATAGAAAATACCTAATTATAAGAGGAAACAGAATATTCACTGTAGCACTTTATTATAATAGCATGCAAAAAGTCCAATCCACAAGAGTCCATCCACAACAATTATCAAACATATGGCCTTTTACCTGATTTTATGATTGTGGTTTCTGCATTGTGTGTTATTGTATTGTGCATGGATTTTGTTTGGTTTTTATTGTTGTTTGTTTTGTTTTTTTGTAAACTAAACTTTTGTGTCTATATAGCTTTGCTGGTCTGCATGTTTACACACCTGTTGCACATTCAGTGTATTTGCTGGTACATTTGGATCATTCACTTGAAATGAAATAGCATATAAACACTCGTATTCAGCCAGATATAACTCAGCAAGTACTGCAATTTCAGTAGGTTTCAGGCGAAGGTGTTAGTGAAAAGTAAGCTGGCTTTGATATCTTCTGAATATGATCCTTAGATTTCACACACACTGAAGTCTCTACACATTATACAGGACTTAAATAACCCCTCTGTACAACCATAATGAGCAGAAATGCAACTTTGAGGTGGATATACAGAAGAACATGTTGGGTTCTACTCCTGTCATTCAAAACAGGAATCTGTGGTTAGATTGGGCACAGGCTCACCGAAACCTGTGGAAACCTGTGGGAAAAGACCAGGAGAATGTTTTTTTTTTCTTTCCCCAAAATCTTCCACCTGTCCAGTGTGGCTGAATGGATAATTGCAGGTGTTCAGGTGTTCCTTTTAAAATTGCCTGTGGGTATATTTTATCTTGTATACATCACATTGTGAGTGCTTGCTTGTCACAATGATTTATATATTTTTGCCATTCGATGCCTTACCGTGTTGTAAATGATATTTACAATATATCATTTCGAAGTGGCGTTAACATGGTCTCACAAATGCAAAAAATATTAAATAGTAAAAATATTAAATATTAAACAGTATGCTAGTAGAATGATTTGCGTAATGGTAGACTTCTGATAGTTGAAAAATAAATAAGCTTTTTGTAATTAACACCCTGACTTGTATATCTGCTTTGATCTCTGTTTTGGGTTCCCAGCAAATTAGCAAGCGATTGTAAATGTGCAAGATACGTTGCCAAAGGAGGCATTTTACAGAGTGTAAATGTCATTGATCTTACATAACACAAAGGTCAACATTTAGCACAAATAATATCAAAGCTGTGCACATTTAATATGGGATAAAGTTGAAAGCTGGCATGCTATGCAGCACTACTACCATACTGTGTATAAGACGTGCTCTGAAATATCTGGAAATATTTACAGATAAGCATTTGGGAATTAAATATATTCGATCCTATTCAACATTATCTATAACTTTAATAATTAATATTTTTCACATGCACTGCTTGATTCAAAATCAAGCTGCAGCTACCTTTGTTTGTAGGACCACCTGGTGGATTTAAAGCAAGTGCTTGAAATGTAATAGCAACTAACAGACACAGAGATACGAAATAAATGACTCTTTGTTCATCTATGAACATGGATAGATTTACAGTGTGCTAGTTACAAAAGGCAAAAGCATCCTGTGAATGTTGAATGGCCAGCCAGTTGCCTTGCATTCAGAGAGTAAACAGCAACAAGGTGGTGCAACATTCAGCTGTTCAAACATGCTATGAGAAGACGTGAGTGGTGTTTGAGGTGTGTGTGTGTGTGTGTGTGTATGTGTGTGTTTGAGGAGTGTTTGACTTGATCAGGGTTAGGATATGTACTGAGCAAACATCGGCAATAGCGATAGGCCTTCCAATGACCTAGATTTTGTTATTGTATGTACAGGTGAGTGTCAATTCATCCTCTGTTACTATAAGGACACACACACACACACACACACACACACACACACACACACACACACACAATAGCAAATACAGAAATGTAATGTGGATGCAAACACACACACATATTTATATACATATATATCTATCACATATATTTGATATATTTGTATGTGTTTGTGTGTGTGTGTATATATATATATATATATATATATATATATGCACACACACGCACACACATATACAGACCCCCCTTTGTCAAGGATATTTTGACACCTTCTGTGTGTTTTCCTTAGCCAAACTGGCGCAGGCAGAGGTCCTCACACACCCCGCATTGTTCAACGTTGTGGTGAAACTCCGAGAAACTCTAGGTGATGCAAACACAATCTTCTGCTCCCCACCTGCTGTAATAAATGTAAATAGAGCTTTCAGGGCTGGATTAGTGAGTGTGCTTCTCTGGAAAAACAACACAACCGTCAGAACACGAAGACAGCCCAAACGTGCTAGGCTGCGCCACCGAGGACACAGGCTCGCCGTAATTCGTGTTCTGTGGTTAACGCTGAGTAACAGGAATGCGGGCGAATGAATACAGAGACACATTGAGAGAAGCTGTCCAAATCAACACATAAGGCTAAAGTACAACAGTACACCATTATGGGTTACAACCCACAAGCTCTTAGCATAGCAATTTGGAGTCCCAATGACCTGAGATAAATACATTTGTGACATTTATTTTAAAATATCTTTATATTTTAATATTGACAATATCAACACTATTGCTGAAAAGTCACAAATGCCATTTGATATGAAATCATTTTAATAAGCATGTGGGGATGTTTGTATATTACAATGGATGTCTTGTTATATTTAATTATTAATATTAACTATATATGCATATATATATATATATATATATATATATATATATATATATATAGAGAGAGAGAGAGAGAGAGAGAGAGAGAGAATTCTTATCACTAAAGAATGACATTGGGCCATTGAAAGTTATACAGGAAATTTTGGGGGGAGAGAGCTAATAAAAATGAATTAAATTGAATTGGAACATAAAAGAGGCAAGAAACCATTTGGGTTTCCTCCATCCTTCTCCTGAAAACACACCTGTACTTGAAGGTGGTGAGAATATGTGTGCAGACATTGGATATTATTGCCATACACTAGGTTCCCTACATGCATTATGAATCCATTGCTCAGCAGAATAAAGTGTACTGAATACAGATAAATGAACTCGTGAATTTCACCTGGAAGTATAAGATATAAAATGTATTTATATAAATTTATATATATATATATATATATATATATATATATATATATATATATATATTCTCTGAATAAATTTACTTAAAAATTCAGCAATGTAAATGTTTTTTTAATTATTTGAGATCAGCACATAAATCCATTTAACACTCAACTTACACACCCAGATTTTAATTTGTGTACACGAACTAATGTTTAAAGGATAATTAAGGATCAGATGCCTCTGTAATACTGTCACTGGAGTTTCGTGAGAAATATGTATTTCTGCATCCTGTCGGGTTTTATTTCTAGGTCATGTAGCAGTGAAGAGCACTGGTTTGTAAGAGTTCAAATCGAATATTATGCTGCAGTTTTACTTTCCACCACAGGGAGCGCTGAATGGTCACGAACAAGCTATCGCCGAGAGTGCAAGTTTACTAGGGTTTAAGACGAGGTAGATTTGAAGAGACATATATTTAAGTAAAACTCATTAATGAGTGTGTGGGTGCATCTGCATCTGGGCTTCAGATAAAATTGTTCAAAGGCCTAGTCAGGTCTGGCAGTGAGTTATCTCATCTGACCAGCATGTCCTCCCCAAGGCCAAAATGAGGTCATAAATGTGTTTCTTTATTCATTCAGTAATGACTTCATACATTTCTACCATGTAACAATGTATCTAGAAAACTCCCAAAACTTCAAATGAGCTTATATCTCTCTTTCTATATCTTCAGAGAGAGAGAGAGAGAGATGGAGAGAGAGAGAGAGAGAGAGAGAGAGAGAGAGAGAGAGAGAGAGATCATTGCCTTCGTAAACATGACATCCTTCATACACATCCCTTGTATTGTGCCATTATTTAGCATTCTCATTTGATACTAACAACCCTTAGAAATGACACTCGGTGTTTTATTGGTATCTAGATTGATTTGGCGGACCAAATGAGTACGCACAACAACTAGGTTTTCACCTGCGTGGAAGAAAAACCTCTTGTAAAACTGACATTTCCTTTGTATTTGTATCTGTTCTTAGCTTCAGGAATGGCAAATAGTAATTACTGGTGAATCAATTTAGTAGTGTGCATTCCATATACAGATGTGTGTATATATATATATATATACATATATATAGACACTGTATGTATATTGTAAGCCCTCCAGGGCACTTTATAAAAACTGCTCAGCATTAACATGTATATTACAGTTCAATAATAACCTTGCATTTATGTTTTCCTCTCTTCCTCTCTCTCTCTCCGCCTGCCTGATTGCTGGGATTAGCATGAGCGATTGCACTACAATGTGGTTCCAATACAGCCGTAATCGCTGCAAACTGCCTCCAGCCCCCACAAGAACTCTCTCCTTCAGTCACTGTTGACACAGCTTCAGTGGGAATACCCCCCTCTCATCCTTCCACCCTCCCATCCCCCCCTCCAGACCCCTCCACCGTGAAGCACCCCCCCTCTCCTCTCTCTCTCTCTCTCTCTCTCTCTCTCTCACACACACACATACACACACACAAGCACACACACACACACACACACACACACACACACACACACACACACACACACACACACACACACACACACACACATCAGAAGCCAGCCATCAGGCCCCACACCTGGGCATGTTTGCAGAGGAAGAGGCCTGGGCGGGCGGCCCTCCATGCGCCTGTCGACTGGCTCCACGATGTCTGGCCAGCTGTGAGCTTGGCCTGCCCTAAACCCTCACAGAGGGGGCTGCACACACAGCTGGGGAAGGCATGCTTCCCGAAACACACACACAAAGAGTGAGAGAGTGGTGTGTATGTGTGTGTGTGTATGAGAAAGAGAGAGGCACTGGAAGGAGAATGAAGAGAAAAAAAAGGAAAGAATTATTTCGGTTATTTAAAGACCGAAGTGCTGTCTCTGCTGCGTACTTCAATACATGTTTGCTTAAAAAATTCTCCAGATTTATAAGGATTAATGTGTGCATACAGGCTTTTAACGAGTGATGATAATTATTGCCACGTTTAGTCTTGGACAATCTTCCAAAAGAAATGCGTAGGAATAGAGGCATGTTTTGTGCATATTTTCTCTGCACTGTTGATGTGCAAGGGGCTTGCTGATCATCAACCTCCTTGTATAACTTTTGCTCAAAAGCACTCTTTTTGTGGCATGGCCTTTGTAAAATTATTTTTCAACCAAATAATAAATCACTTGCAGGAAGAGTTTCTTCGGGGACATACTACAATTATTTTGTAACCTTTCTGATTTTGGATGTGGCTTTTTTTTAAACTATGGTTTACTGTACCAGAAAGGAACTTAAATCAATCCCTTATTGCTCATGAGGTACACAGTGTGATTGGCCTATATAAAAAAAGAGGTTGAGTCATACAATCCAAATGCAATAAAGTTTTTTTTTGTTCCGCAAATCAAAACAAGGCATCCAGTCTCCACCACTGTCTTGAGTTATAGCAAAAAAAAAACAACAACAACAAAAAAAAACACGCCTTTATGAGATCGAATAGTAATAATTGTTCTCATTCTTTATGGTCCAATTTTATGACTGAACAACACTGCAAATGGAATCCCTGACTTTCTCTTTTCTCTCCGTCTTTCCTTTTCTCCCTCCAGATTCCTCCATTGTATTTTCTTTCTCTACTGGACAGGCCTTGAGGCTATAGATTATGGGCCATAAAAATGGGCCATTTTTGCACAGTTAATTTAGACGGTTTAACAAGATCTCCACCAGGCCCCACCAGAGCAAGAGCTTTTGAATTTGTGTCAGCTTATTTGCGAGTGCTGGCCAAATATTCACATGATCTTTGTATCAGAACGGTATTGCTGTGCTCCCGTTTTCTCTTTTAACACTGACATTATAATTAAGGGAGTGTAAATAACCCTGTTTACAACCTCCGACATAGATTTTTATCTGAGAGCGAGCTATAAAGATCTACTGATTAGCTCGAGGGTGCGAATGAGAAATGCCCTTCTCGGGCCTTGCTAGTACCACGTCACCTAGGTGAAAAACATCAAACTCAAGGCAATATTAATAACTCTCTGTAGAGATGATTAACATCTCTGTAATTAGTTGCCCTTGTTTATTAATCAGCATTCCACAAAGATTCTACACGTTTCTTGAGATGTGTTGTACATTTGGTAGTCCCAAATGGCTCCCTGTGTCTGGTACCCATGACAGTGTGTGATTGGGGAGTTCAAACAAAATTCCTCACAGCTAGATCTCTCACATGCCGAGTCTTCTCCATGTCCCTCATACACTCCTGCTGTCGCACACACACTGGCCCACAGACGCACAGCCCTAGGGAGCAGATGGGCACAGCAGAGGGACAGCAGGACAACACATGGTGGAAGGTAGTGTCTGTGTGTATTTGTGTGTATGGACCATGTGGAGGAATGTACATCCAAGTTCATCTATTAAGCACTACAGTGCATTTTACTGAAACACTTTTTTTATGTCTTTTTCTGTCTGGGTTACTTCTTGTATGATATGAGCAGGTATACAAACACAGACACACACACAAAAAGTGGACACCATGTCCTGTTCAGTGCCTGCCTCCTGCTGAGCTGCTGACCTCCCCATCTTCAGCATTCCGGCTCACTATGTTCAATTTGCCACAGATGGGCCGTGCTATTGTACATGCCAGATATAGGCTAACAATTTTGCTGCTTTAAAGTGGCGTGAACGTTGAACCGATTGGCCCCCTGCAGCCTGCTGAGCAGAACAGGCAAACAGAGTATGAAAGGGACGTTTTCTTCCTTTATATCCCTCAAACCATTTGAAATAGTGTGACCTTTTGCATCTGCACTATTACAAACCCAGCACTTGGCGGTCCACACCGGTTTGGAAACGAATGGCGTTTGCTTCTGCCCCGCCGCTGCACATACACACACACACAAAGAATTGACGGAGATTTCTGAACCCAGGGCACCTTGTGCATTGTGCAGGGAAATGGAAAAATCAACAACAAAGCGGAGCGAAAGAAAAAAGGTAGAAGACATTACTGCACAAGTGTGTTTTAAAAAAAAAAAAGAGAATTCCCTGAGCAAAGCGGAAAGTGGGAATTATCTCCGCAGCTGTCCAATGCGGCAGGAAGCCGACCTCAGAGAGGAGCCTCTTCAAGGCCTGATCACAGAGGCATGGCAGGAAGTCCCATCAAATGACAGGAAGTGAAGGCTGCGGAGAGGAAGTAAGCCTGGCGCTTCGGCTCCAGTTAGTCTGGAGCCCTGAAGTGAGGGAGGAAGGGAGAGAGAGATAAAGACATAGTGAAATTGAGAGAGAGAGAGGGAGAGGGAGAGAGAGGAAGAGAGAATGAGGAAAGAGAGAAAAGGGATGGAGAGAGAGAGAGAGATTTAGGGCGTAGTGATGTTAGTGGCAGCTGTTCCCACACTCCCAGCTGTGTGTTGTTATTCCCTGCCTTGTAAAAAACACACTGGCACCAGAAGGACAGCCTGCTGTCGCCATGGAGTTGCCTGGTCACCACGGTGCATCTCCGTCTGTCTCCTCGCGGCAACAGATGTCTGATGTGTGATGTGCTCCCAGCAGTCTGTGTGTGTCTGTGTGTGTGTTCTACATATTTACATCACATGTGCTAAATTAATACAAGCGGCTTTCTGAAGTTAGAAGGTTGCTTTAAGTTTTCACCCATGTCTTAACCACATTAAGATCGTAACACTGGGGATCATCAAGGAAACTACTCAGAACATCTATATTTGGAGTATGTGCTATTTTCATCCCACTATTCTTCAGAATTCTTTGGAAACTTTATTACGCCTCAGACTCCACTGAAGTCCTTAAATGCTCCTTAAAGCCATGGCTTTTAAACTGCATTTTACGCTACAAAGGTGGAAATTCAGTCGCACCGCTATCAAAACGATTACAGCCATTAACATATAGGACTGGTTAAATTTGTCAAAAAAATAGAATAAAACATTTAATAAGAATGATTTCTTTGGGTGGGCATTCAATCCCTGGCTGTTTTGAGTCCCTGCTTTCAAGCATATCCTACAAGCTGTATTACTGTCCATGACATGCTATAAGCATCCCATCACCAGTTTCCTCTTGTCTCAGCAAACAGCAACTGCGGAAATGCTGATTAGCATTTCAATAGCACGTGTCACATAGGAAGAGTAGGTGCTAACATGGCTTGTGGAATATAAGCAGTGCGAACTGCTCTTGCAATACTATGAATACAATGGTAGACCCTTTTAAAGCAGAACGGTGACTAATGGGTTACTGTCACACGTACATGGCATCCATACAAATGCATGCTTTTTTTATGCTTACTTCCATCAGGATGTCATATGGACGTACAATCTCACACTACTATATGGCAGTAAACAACAGTGAAAAATCTATGGAATTACAGCAATATTCTTCCAATTGAAGTGAAGTGCATAAACCATTGTAAACATAAACCTCAGCATGAGTTGCGTATTGTACGTGTCCATGTGATGTTCACATATGGTGAGACCTGTTATGTGGGTAGAACTGTGCATAAAAAAACCTCTGTGTCGGATGAATAATGAATAGTGAATGAATAAGGAATCGTTTCATTTCCCCCCAGTAATCATCTGTAGCATGTGATCGCATAGCATGTGACTACAGCCAGTATACCATTATAGGAAAACTTTCCAGTGTTGTACACATAGCCTACAGGTTTTATTTATCCCATTTTTACACATATAAATGAACATTTTGGAAATTTAGCTTTCACTTTTGTTTGACTGGCATCCAAGAAATACATTTGTCTTTTGTGCATCTGTCATTATAAATTTCTCTAGAAAGCTTTCCTGTAACTCCAGGTCTCTTGGGACTTCACGCTTCCGCACATGAACCTGCACAGGGTTGGGGGGGGGGGGGGGGACAGGGTATCAGCAGAGGTGCTAATGGGCTAAGTGAAGCGCTAATTGTTGCCCATTCAAGGGTCTCTCCGAAAGCATAACGGACAAGAGCCAAAGAGAACAATGGCTAATTACAAAAGTCAGTGGCACTTGTCAAGGCAGCACCTATGTTTACTTGAGATAAGGCACTTCCACAGTTCCCTGCTTTTAGGAATAGCTCTCCTGTAGCTTGCTTGTTTCCAAAAAATGTTTTAAAAACCCACAGAGACACTATGGAGACACCAGGATCGGTGAATGATACTATTAAAGGTCACACAGAGCATAAACAAAAATAAAGCAAGTTTTCAAGGGCAGACCTTACAGGCTGTAATCTGTATAGCTCAAGCAGAAGCCATAATACTGGGATAAATCCCTACTGGGACACATCTTTATCGGTAACACCGGGCACTGATAATATTTTACGTTTTGTAATAATTCATGCTTTGTAAAATACTAATTAGAAATGAGACCCACATACTCATACATTCCCATCGCTATAAGTTCTTTCACACACAGATAATTAGCTCGGTGTCCTACTCGATTATGTCTTCGGTATGTCAAAAACTCGCTTTATCCCCCCTTCTACAACCTGGGTCATTCCGAACTCATTTCGAGTGAAGTCTTTGATCACGACGCCGAGTTGCCAGTAACCGCATTCAAGGCGCTCACAAAGGAGGAAGAGCATTTTGTCCAAAAGAAAAGCTAGGTTTCGTTCCCAAAGAAAGCTGGAGTTTAGCTCCTTCCCTCTCGCACCATTGTTATGTTAACAGTGCGGTGGCTAAAGAAATGAGCCATTAGCATGTGAAGAAGCCTCTACATCAGAGAGGCCATACAGAAAGACAAGCTCTTGTTTCTCTCTCCATCACTTTTGGTCATTCATTCACCCCTTCTCATTCAACTCCCTTTTCCCCTCCCATTCTCTCTCATTCTTGCTTTTATTATGTTGTTTGTTTCTAAAGATCTACCATCTGTTAAGGCGCTTCGATGCCTTTATGAGATATGGCACATCATTTCTCTTTCCAAAATAAGTTGGTTAAATATAGACAATATTTATTGTTAATCACAGGGCAAATTATATTCTGCAATGACTCTTTCTATTACAGGACCACTAAACGTACGCTTCAGGTCGAAGACGAATTCATCATGCCCATGGCGTCAGAGGGTGGGTTTAACTGGCGACAGATGTGGAGACCCGGGGCATATACATGTGTGTATTGTGCTAGTGTGTGTAAAGTGTGTGTGTAAAGCAAGATGAATATGAGCACTGAATATGACTATTTTCCTCTCGTCTGTCTGTAACACATTGTCCGAATGAATAGAGATGCAGTAAATGCAGAATTATTGGTTTAAGGACATATGGTTCTGCTTGAGCCTGGAAAGCTTATGATACAGGGCAAAGGAGAACGCCACCGCTGCTTTTTTAATACCTAAAGTTTGTCTAATACTTTCCAGAAATATATCAAACTTGAAAATTCTTTGGAAAAAGGAGAATAAAGAGCAGTATATGTTAGACTAATGGTACATGGTACTAAATCACTGACTCTAGTGGTCAATTAGTCCAGTTGTACTTATTTATTTATTTATTTATTTCCTGACTTGCGCTTGTGCCAGCTAGCAAGCACCCATAGCTTTGTAAGCTGCTCAAAGCGATGACAAATAATAAATGTACAAAATAATTCCAACACCTACACACAGTCATACACACAAAGAAACACGTCAATCATTTTCCAGGGTCTGTAAATGATTCAGACAGGAGTTCTGCTGATGAACCTTTCTGAAAAAAAGTTGCTGATTTGGAAAACAGCACTTTTATACAATAACTGAAGTGTAAATTACAGAACTGTATGTTATATTAAAGGATACTACGAAGGCCTGTATTAGTCTGAGGTTTGACAGGAGTGTGTTAACACTGACACCCAGCCTGATAGTCTCCAGAGACTACATCCAGCTGTGTGAGGTGTCAGAGTCACCCCACACACACACACACACACACACACACACACACACACACACACACACACACACACACACACACACACACACACACACACAATTACTCACTCTGTGGAGAATGTAATCCTGGAAATACAAGAGTCATGCTGTTTGTTTTGTGTGTGTGCGTGCGTGTCTAACGGTGAGTGTCTAACAGTAAACACTCTCAAGACAGCTGGACCAGTGGGAAGATGGAGGAATGGCTGAGTGGTCAATTACACCATGTACCTGTGATTTCTGCTGTGGTGAAACGTCACAGAGAATGCCTTCAGCAGCCACAATGAGTCAACATACACACACACACACACACACACACACACACAGGCGGTGTGTAAAATAGGGAGGATGACTCAGGCTTGCACCTGCTAGGGTGTCAAGGCATTTCTCTCTGTAATAACACTTATAAGGGTGGAGCTAGGCCGTAAGAGAGGGAAAGCACAGAAAGAATGGTGCATCAGAGAGGTAGATTAGAGAGAAAGAGAGAGAGAGAGAGAGAGAGAGAGAGAGCTGTCATGCTGCTTTATGTAAAAATAAGTACTGAACATGTTCAGACATCTTCAGACCTTCAATTATTGTAATAACATAAATTGTCCTTAATTAGACCTTTTCATGAATTGATTTGTTAATGTAAAGTAGTATGTATCTGTTTAGTTTACCAAATAATCGGATCTGTATGTGGAATTATGCCCCAAGTGGCTATGACCCAAAATAGACAATTGCAGTTTTATTTTGATTCTGGTTCCTAAATCTGTTTATCCAAAACTGATCAGAAATCTATTACCTCCTGTAATGATATTGGTTTATAGTAAGTTAAGTGTTGAATCCGAATATGTATATTCATATTACAGTTCCAACCATCAACACACATTTATATATACACATAAGTTTTATCAAGAGACCAAACACCCCTTGATTATACATGCACATATTGCTTCCTGTACATACAAAATGCAGTTTGAAGGTCTGAATGAATTTACCGTCATATTAAGTTGCTACCAAACAATCAGAGGATGTATAGTGCACTGGGGTAAATGAAATTCCTTAAAAAGAGTATCAGCTTACAACAACTTGCACTTCATAAGCATAAGGCCATAGGTGAAAACGAAATACTGGAAAACATCATGTGGTGTGTGGATCTGAATGCGAGACTCATTTTTCCAAACAAGCAGTGGAACCAACCTTAGACAGCATTCAATAAAAATGAATGAGTAAGCCATAAATACATTGTAAATGAGTATATATATAATGGATTTGGTTACTTCAATCTTATTCTTGTTGTTGATGCTGCGACATCCTTGAAAAGCACAGCATCAGCATCTATTGGGCTGATTATTACTGTGTGTGGTCCAGGCCTCACACGAACTAAGTGCAGGAGTCCCAGGGTTCTATCATTGGTCCCACCTCCTGTGTTTCAATATAGGATAAATGCTGAGGGGTGGTGCTTCTGAGTGCGAATAGAGCATGCGTATGTATGTTTGGTTTTGCATGTGGGATGTGCTATGTAGAAGCCACTTGTAGGTGCGAAGATAAAGCATATGTTTTATGTGTATATGTGTATCGGAATGTGTGTGCACATGAGAATGAATTTGAAAGGAGGGGGGGTCTCCTCTGGTTGCCAAGCGCACACCATATGGGCGGCCGGTGAGGGTGTAGCTGAGGTTCGTTCCCAGAATTGATATGGTAATGAGAGTGGTTCTCTTTCACTAAGCACTGGAGCTTCATTCTAAAGCACACACACACACACCAAACAGGCTGTCGTACAGGCCACCTCCACTCCACGCAGCTTTTCCAACAGGCCTAAACCACCTGTTTGGTTTTCCCATGGAGGGAGGGAGAGCGAGAGCAAGAGAGAGAGGAAGGGAGGGTTGAGGAATGTGTCCTGCTTTTGTCACAAAGTGTCTGCTTCCCTCCATTCTCTTCCTTTACATTCCTGCTAACGCCCCTCCACACACATAAACACACACAAAAGCACAAAGCATCAAGTGGCACTGAGCTCACAGATGGATGAGAGCACAGATGTAGAGACACTAGAAAACACGTAAGGGTGCATATATAGCACTCACATCATCTTTTGTTACTGTGAAAACAATAAATAATAATAACGATATAAAAAAAAAACAGTGTAAAATTAGGACACCCTGTGCTTCCAGTTTTAGTTAATAGCATTCTTGGAAGTTTAGCCTAGCAGCAGTGTGTCTCAAGGGTGAAGTGAATCATATTTAAAGGATGACATACTTTTGAAGACTGAACTTTACTCCATTATCTTTAGCAGAGCTGTATTGAACGGCGAATACATCATCACGTTTGCCCTGCCATGTTTCTGAAACTGCCTTTACCATCATTTTTTCAGTATGATAAATAGACTTTATGACTGAAATGCACCACAAACAGTCTTGTGAGCTTCATGTGGCGTTCGACTTTGTTCAACTTTGAACTTGACAACACTGTTGATTACTTATAAACAGAGTAAACAGCACTTGTCTCTGACATTTTTAAAAATTCCTCCTACAGCATTGCTAGCCACAGTAAAAATGCTCTGTCATGGCTAAATTGCTAACTGCATTATAATGGGGGTCTTTTTTTCCCCCTCATCACCAATTTTCTGGTCCCGCCTTTTTTTCAAGGAGATGTGAACTGCAGATTTCTAGCGTGACTACAAGTTCACACATCGACACCAGTTTCCAGCTTGTTATTTGTCATCAAAATCTAACATTGCAAATATGTAGACCAAGAACAGTGTTTTAATACCCTAGTTATATTAACTATGATGGCTTGTTATACTATTATCATTTCTCTGTGTCCAAGAAAGAACAATTATAATCACAAAATAAACGTATTCAAAAGGATCTACAGCTTAGTGCCTTGAATAAGCATTTACCCCATGATCTTTTTCATATTTTCTGTTAGTTTATTCTATGACTATATCCCTTTCTACCCAGTGAGTAATTTTCAGTGGATATAAATGTGTCATTTTATTGTTTAATAATGTGGTGCTCCACTGGAAGTTCAAAGAGTTTTTTTTTTAAACCAAACCATGATTGACACGTCCAGATCTATGTCATGGATCTGTTTTTGACTGCTCATTGTTCGTTCGTGGCATGACACTGTTTGTTTAGACATGCTCTCTAACAAACCATGGTACCTGTCAGGAACAAGTTTATTCATATGAAGAAAAGAGTGACACTTTAACTGCAATCCTTTCTTTGATTATGTCACTTCATCTGGCACCAAAGTTCACATAAAGGTTGCACAGGCAAAGGAAGCATATATATATATATATATATATATATATATATATATATATATATATATATGTGTGTGTTTGTGTGTGTGTGTGTGTGTGTGTGTGTGTGTGTGTGTGTGTGTGTGTGTGTGTGTGTGTGCGCAAAAGTTCAAAAGGGTGAATATTTATGCATGTTGTGCATAAGAGTGCAAGATAACTTGAACCCTGTTGTGGGATCAAGAATAGCATTTTACCACTGCTACATCTGTGTGTGTCTGTGGGAGATGCTATACAGATGCTTAAAAAAGCAGAAAGCAAGGGGAGTGTGTGTATTTATGCAGAGTATGCATTTCTTTGCTGGGAGAGTGCAAAGGGTTTACAGACAGGATGTATCCTCACCATCTACATCTACAACTTTGTAGAAGGCAATGTTAAACCTATGTCCCTTATACAGGGTGACCCTGCTCACGTAAACGAGGCCAGAGATTATTTTGATGATGAAAAAGACATAACTCATACTGTAGCTCCTAAACTGTGTGTATGGTAGACTTTGAAGCAATGTGTTAGACAGGCAATCATCAAAAAACCAATGGAGGAAATATCTGCTTGATATATAAGTTTGCCTCTCCATTCCAACTCCAGAGACTCAGTGCTAAGGTTGCTCTTACAGCTGCTCTTGCACCTCCTGTTATCTCCCAACACCTACCCTGTTTGTGTCATTGACGTGAGAATCATTCACCACCCAAATAAAATCTGGTGTGGTGGTGGTCCATGCAAGCCGGAGGCTGATACAACTGTGCATGTCAGCAGATTGGCTAAAGTCAGAAACTATATACCACCAAAGTAGCCTCTATGTTCTGTCTAAGCAGTGGAAAAGGTATGTGTGCATAATAATCTGCCAAATGGTATATATAAAAATTATTATATATACATGTTAACCCCCTTTTTCAATATAAAAGTGTATTCTCATAAACGTGTACTCGATTTATGACGCTGGGACTGACAGCTAAAGGCAACACTCCTGGAGGTTTCACATGCGTGGAATGGATTACAAGCCTCACCTGTAATAGGGTTAAAGCTTCAGGCTAAACACCTGTGCTGTGTGTGTGTGTGTGTGTGTGTGTGTGTGTGTGTGTGTGTGTGTGTGTGTGTGTGTGTGTGTGTGTGTGTGTGTGTGTGTGTGTTGGAAGTAAGAGAACAGCACAACCACACCTGACACAGGTGGGGCCCTGCTGCCTGTCCACAAGCCTCATGTAGTTTCAGTAAAGGAAAGAAGGAGGGTGAGTCAACACTGAGCTATTTTAATCTGAAGACTGTGGAATCCTCAATTGCCAAATTTTCACCCTGCTGATCCTGAAACTTGTGCAATCATGTAGGGCAAACATGAACTTGATGTTCAATTCTAAGACTAAGACCCTTTATTCAAATGCAACCCTTGAGTTTCCATTGTTGTTGTTATTAACATTATTATTTAAGCATTATTATAATTATTCATAAGTAAGTAATATTTGTGCTAATATATTATTTCATAATATATTTGTGTATCATATAAACCACATAATTATGATTACATTACAGTTTACAGAAATATTCTGTTCTGAAAGTAAACATTTAAATGATACACCGGTGATATTCTGGAATGAAGATTAAATCCTAAATGAGTCTTGAGCAATTCAAGCATACCTAAAGACCCTTGAGACCACCTAATTGTCTGAAGTGAGAACGCCTTAAAATCCAGAATAATCCAGATTATATATGTGCAATAATTGGGACAAAAGCATTGAGAAGGCCTGTGCCGTGCCCACTTGTCAATGGCATCTATAGGCTTCTCTCCCTCTGGCAACCAGCACAATGCATGCTAGAGAACACAAGGCCTTTCCATCCTGGGAGACCGACACTGGGATAAGAACAGATTTGAGGAATTAATCTTAGCGCGGGACTGAGGAGGACGCAGGCATTGTCTTCTACCAGCACTCCTCACACTGAATAGAGCCCTGTGACGGGAAAACAGCTGCTGCCACTATGCTCATCTCTAGCTTCGGGGCTGTTCACAGTACAGGCCATGGGTCAGCTATATGTTTTTTGCCCTCAGTAAGTGAGAACTGTGTTAACAAGCTGAGAGCTGGAGTTCAAGCTGGTTCATGAGAACTAGCAAACATTCCAATACAATCTAAACACAAATGCTATGCTGAAATTAAACAATTAAACACTAGTAATTATTCTGATCCTGAAAATGTAACCATTTTTGGAACCATGATTTTGACCAGCTATGAAAATTACTTCTTCATCTAACCACCCATGTAGATTTTAAGTTCCAATCCTGGTAATGCTGGAGGTAGAAAAAAAAACAGACTACCCAGTAATCAGCGAAAACTGGTTCTAGTCCATGCTTATGTATAGCTTTTACGAGATGCTACACTACCACCATCATGTTAACACATTGCTTCAAGAGTTGCTAGACATATCACTTTGCTAGAAATTTTAAATTTGGAACATTTTAAAATATATACAGTTAAGCTATTAAAATATGAACATCACTACACTTTTACCTCGCTAACATCTCCATGTAAACTAGCCAGCTAATCGAGTGCTAGCAAACTATCCTGCATTAACATATTTAAACATTAGTTGCATGTGTGTGGATCTGCATTATTTACTTACTATATTAATAGCATCTAAAAGTAATTACCTTTTAAAAAAAACATGTATACATGAATTGAACACTGTTTCCTTCATTTGTTGCATTGGTTGTGTTTACTAGCTGTTAAAGCTTGCTTACCATTCCTGTCGAGTGGTAGAAAGCTTACAAGTCTAATCAACTGCATAGTGATTAAAAGCCATGGAACTTATTTCATGACCTTAAAAACTGAAATATTTTTTTTAATGAATGTGTTTTCTTTATGTAAATCCTTTTTATGTAAACAAAAAAAGATGTGTGTGTGTGTGTGTGTGTGTGTGTGTGTGTATGTAAAAAAAACAAAACAAATAAAAAAAAAAACCAATATGAGTGCTCTCTTTTGGGGTTACTTTGCCACACCTCTTCAGCACACGTAAGCTGAATTTTTTAATGCGCATAGAATTTGTATTAGATCTCGACTCGGTTGCAACTTTATTCCCATCCTTACCTTTCTAGAGAAGTGTAGGTATCTACACCAAGATACATTAAAGGTGATCTGTGGTAACCTGCCTAAGACATGATGTTGTTTTTTTCCTTTAACTTGTCACCCACGCGCTGTGTGTTGCAACTTAGTCTGCACCTGACATAAGTTAAGCGTGTTTTGTCATCCTGGACACCTGAGTAAAATGGAAACTAAAGTTGCACTCAGCTGAACCTGCAGGTGCAGCATGATTTCGCCTTCCTCTTAAAGATACAGATCACTGCAAAACAAGTAGAGTAGCAATTTTCGTGCAAGAGAGAGGATATCACTTATTACATAACACAATAATCAAAAAAGTATAATACGTTTGCTGTTAGGGCAAACGTTCCCTGAGAAGGAATGAGGAAAGCAAAAAGCTGCTCAGGGAGTTTAGCCTCTGTATCCTTCCCCGCTGGTGGTGACAGCTGCCTGGTAGCAGAGGTCTTTCCCTCCAAAACTTAGCCATTATGCCCCAGCTGTGAGCAGCTGGTCTTCACACTCACACTCACTCTAACAGACACACACGGCCCTGTCTTCATTCAGTCATTCAATGGCAATGTGATGTAAATTAGGGAGAGACAAGAGGATTCACATCATTCACCTTTTTGTAAAAAAAAAAAAACCCAAAAAAACAAAAAAAAAACAAGTATGAATCACAGTTTAAGTAAACAAATCGAGATTTATGCACAAGTCCACTATTATGCCACCATCTGGAAAGTTCAATAGATATTCATTTTATCCATATCCAGTTTTTGAAAAAAAAAAAAAACGAGCCGCCTTATTTACCCCAACCGAAAACATTTCTCACATCTGCTCCTCTCAATATAGATATGAAAACATTGCATTCATTGGCATAAACTCTCCAAAAGCTAATGAGTAATTCTGTAGCTCCTCTCCAACCAGCTGTGAGGGTGTAAACACAGCCCTCTCTGTGATAGTGTTTATGACCCTCGCTCACACACTAATTACACACTCCAAACAGGCCGTTCCCATAAGATGATGCAGTTGCAGATTAACTATTAGCTTCAAGAGGAAGAAAACTTGCCAGCAAGCCTGAGAAAGAACTAACGGATGAGAGCAGAATTGGGGGGGGGGGGGGGGGGGGGGGGGGTGTAGGAGGTCGGTCGGAAAAGACTCCCACATTATTAGATTTGCAACAAGCTGCAACACTGTCTCTCATTCATGCCCCCCGTCCACCCCACCCGATCTGTCCTCTCCCCTCCAAAAACGGTTTCTCTCCAGCCGAGTGGAAACTATCCGGCCGCACAATGGTCACTCTCTGAATGGAGCTCTGGCGTGCCACTGGTGCTCTGTCACCAGCAGATTGGGAGCTAATTAGAAGCCATTAAGACCCTTTGATAGTACGTGGGAGCCGGGCAAGAGGGGCTTGGAGAGTTATCTGTGTGTGCGGGTGTGTGTGTGGGAAGCTGGCCTAGGGAAAGGCCGCCGCTAGCAAGCTGTTGCTTATGTGAGAGCTCCCCGGAGGGTCAGGTGGTCTGCCTTGGATAGTTTTTCTAGTTTTTGTGTTGTGTGATTGAAAAGCACTGTTGCATGCAACTGGGGTGCAATCAATGATTTTGGATCTGTTGCTTTTATTAATAAACAGCAAAAGATGCTTATTATGGTCTTCATATTAATGTGACCCAACTAAACATCAGTTATTTTATCTGTAAGCTTTAGAAGCTTTACCTCATATCAGAACAAAATAATAATAATAAAAAAAAAAAAACTATGTCGATTTATAACCTCTCCACTTCACCTAAAAGTAACATTCCTCCGCTCAAGCACGTGTGCCTGTTAGAGATGACGCAGAGCTGAACACTTGTGCTTCTCACACTCCTCTCATTTTCATCACACAGGATATAATTCCCTTAGGAATGATTATTGCTCATTCTTTGGGGGGGCTCTGGGGAGAGAGACGTCACTTTCCTAAACCAGTCAAAGAAACAAGGATTGCAAGGGCTTGGTACAACAAATGCTATCTCATTATCACTCTCTCTCTCATTCCTCTTTAAGGGGGGTGTGGAGAAGATGCAAGATGTACAAATGTGACATTTATAGAAAGTTTAAATAATAGTGATTATTGCGTGAAGGATCACATGAATGTTTTGTATGCTTGTTAGTTTAGTGTTTTATACTACATATACTCGAATATCAGTCAAAACACGTATGTATGAAATTATACATTAAAACATTATCAGTATAGCAGTATAGTACTATTATAACAATTATTAACTGTTCTGAAGAAAAATATCACTGTTACATATCGACATATACATGTTCATTATTCCATTATTTGTTTGTTTAGAAATGTAGAATTAAAACGTTTTTTTTTCTTTATTTTTTTTTTTTTTTGTTGCTACATTTCTTTCCCAAAGTGTCTCATGATAACTTTTTACAGAGTTCATATGTGGAAAGGGCGTCAGCACTTCCATGCAATATGTTTCACTTTTTCTTTCTCCCCTCCTCTTGCCTTGATGTGGGGTAAACAGGCTCTGCACAGTTCAGGCCAGCTGTGAAGGCTTATTGTTGGCTGTCGGTAGGAAGTGCTGATAGCTTGTGCAGCTGAACAAAAGGCTGACTGAGCGAGTGGAGGAGCGCTCCAGACTTGCCGGCTCCAGCCCAGATTTCTCAAGCTGTGGTTCATCCTGTGTACTTGTGCTCTAACTAGCGTGCTCAGGCTGTAACTGGTCAGATCCCAAACCGTTAGCACGCCTGTGACAAAAAAAGTTTGGATACTTGAAGGATGGCAAAATTCTAGTGCAACAATACACATATGGCTGGACTTTTCCTTTTCCCAGAATTCCATTAATTTTTACTTATACTACAAAGGAAGTAGAACCCAGTACTGGTTACAAGCATGATCCGCTGATTATATCAGTGATTTGAATACATTTAGCTTACACAACTGCACTATTTGGCTAAAACATGCACATATTTTTTTTGCATACAAATGCATGTTATACCTTCTTTGAAAAGTTACCAAAAATTCCATTGCATGTAACAGTTAAGAGAAAGAAAAACATCAATCACTGACAGATGTGTGATACCCTGAATATTTGCATGCTGATAAATAAATACATTACACTCAGTCCATAGGCTAAATACTTTGAGCGATACTCCTAGATGTTTGTATGAATATATATATATATATATATATATATATATATATACAGATACATACATACATACATACATACATACATACATATGTAATATGTAAATATATGTATATAAACGGGTGTCTTTCTTTTTTACACTTTGGCCACACCACACGGAGTAGAGCATAGGCATGATCACCCTCTGAATGAATGGAAACGCTTTCATTTCTATTGTGGTGTGTGCCTCCTCCCTGTGATCCAGCCTGTTACTCCTTCTGAGTCCTGCATTCCAAATAAAGAGTTTTCAAGAATTAATTTGTGTTCTGCAAAAGACAAGCAGCCATGCAATATATATATATATATATATATATATATATATATATATATATATATATATATATATATATATGCATTTAAATTAATACAGAAACAAAACATATCTTAAAAGCAACTAAAACTGGTTAGCTTGCAGATTTATGCATTGCACTAAGCATGTCTTGCAAGGGCTTGTTTAAATTATGTACATTGCGCTTGCAATGATGTAGAAATGCAAGGTTGTGTGATGGAATGCAAAGAGATTATCAAGAATCTGAATAATGCAAGCATGCATAAAAAAAATATAAAACTGTTAAAGGTGTCTACAGATTTGAGATTTATGTTAAATGTTTATGCTCAGAACGCAACATCGAATGGCCCTGTTTATAAGATTTTTTATAAGTTTTTCTATTTACTGCATCAGTTCATCTGTAAAAGTAAAACTTTATACTGAGCATACTGAACTCGGTGTGATGGAATGCAAGGAGATCTACTTATCAAAAAAAAGAAAAAAAGAAAATTCATTTGCTTCAAAGGTGCACTTTGGTGTTCTTTTTTATACTCGAAACTCTCTGCTTGTCTTCTTCATTTTTTTTCTTCTTGCGCTGAAAGAGGCTCTTGAAGCGCTCAGGCCACAATGGCCGTTTTGCAGGTGCGCTGCGCGGTAATCGCATCAGAGGCTTTGGGTGATAAATGCTCCCAGCCGGCTTGTTCTCAGGCTCGGCGCGGTGCAGGTGAATGGAGCGCGGCGGAGGGGGGCGCGCCCCCGGTGTTTAGAGTCACTATGGAGACCGCCCGCGCGGCGCCAGCCTGACAGGCGTCAGAGAACGAATGAATGGGTGACGTCACGGCCCTGGCGCCCGGCAGTCTGCGGTGGCTTGTTTGGACAATCTGAGGAGGGAGGGAGAAAGGGAGAGAGAGAGAGAGAGAGAGAGAGAGAGCGAGAGGGAGGGAGGGAGGGAGCGAGGGAGGGAGAGACAGCGGTGCCATATCACCGAGTACAGCCGGGCGCTCAATGAGAAGCCCATACAGGAAAACCGTGTGAAGGAATTTCGAGAGATGGAGTCAGGATTTTTTTTTTGTATCCAGATATTTTCTTAGAAACGGAAATAAACTTGCACCATAACTAACGAATAAACTGCCCAACAACAACAACAATACTCATATTGATAATAACAATAAAAATACATCTACATCTTATTTATGTTGCATGCATTTGAGGCAAATCCCATATTGCTTCAAGAAACCAAGGATGCATCTTTGTTATTTAAATTTTTTTTACTGTCTGTCTTTTTATTTATTTATTTATTTCGTTATCCAATGATTATAAATGGTTCAAAGTTATACAATCGGACCGTATAGAGTTTAAGTTTGAAATCTAATACTATCTAATTACATGTACATTATTTAAAAAAACAAGCCCAATGGCCCTGAAAGAAAACAACTTGGTACCTTTATTTCTAAGAATTAGCAATATATTCTCTAGAGAATGTTGTGATTTGGGTTCAGGAATGTTCTATCAAGGCCTGCTTCTAGATTGGCATGTACATTATCTTGTAGGACTTGCTATCACAAACTTTAAAAAATAATCAGCTGCATTGCAATATATATATATATATATATATATATATATATATATATATATATATATATATATATATTAATAAACTGATTGTACAAATAAATCGATAATATTGCAATGTGCATTACAATGCATTACTGAGATGCAGTGTACACTATGAACATGATGCATGTTATGCATTATATTCATGGATTTGTGTTGTGTATCTTGTAATATATAGGCATTATATATCGTAACAATATGTAGGACGGTTTCGTGTGAAAGTGTTGATCTTTGGTGGTAAAGTAAGCCCTTTGTTCTCTCTCTCTCTCTCTCTCTCTCTCTCTCTCTCTCTCTCTCTCTCTCTACACCTGCAGAATCTCGGGGCCATGCACGGACAGCTGGATTTCCACACATCATCCGTAAAAGACACACATTTGTTTCCATTTGTAACACCCCCCTCTCTCCTCCACCCCCTCTTCCAAAAACAGATTGTAAACTCGATAACCACAGCTGACACTGTGATTGGCCAGAGGAGATGTAGCGCTGCCTCCCCATTGGCCCCGCAGCTCAAAACACGCGCATTGTGGCTCCGCCCCGACTCGCAGGAACCGGATAAAAAGCCGGCGGTGTCGCGCAAGACGGCATGTGACGAACTGTCAACGCAGAAGAAAACTTACTTTCCGCCATCAACTGAAAGGACTTTACCCTAAAAAACAGCGATAATGAAAGTCGTGGGATCTACATGCGCTCTGAAGAGCAAGGTCGGAGGAGACGAGATGGTCCGCTGCCTGTCCGATCAGAGCCTGGGCATCTCCAAGTGCAAGTTGCCGCTTCTGGACGAGCACATGAGCGTCTTCCTGCAGGACATGAACAGCTGCTACAGCAAACTCAAGGAACTGGTGCCCACCTTGCCAGCCAACAAGAAGGCTAGCAAAGTGGAGATCCTACAACATGTCATTGACTACATCTGGGATCTTCAGGTGGAGTTAAACGAGCCCGGGAAGAAGATGCCCACTCCGCGTAGTCCCCTCACTACTCTCAACGCAGAACTTGCGAGCATCTCTGTCGAGGTAAATATGCGCCCCTACACTGACTCCTTGTTTCATTTTTTAAAAGAATCCAAAGTATCACTTGTGGAAGTATTGTATCTAATCTTACGTGTGTTTCCTTTGCAGAATGGCTGTTCTGACGACAGAATTGCGTGCCGTTAAGGAGCAAGACCTACCAGGCAGAAAAAAAACGCACCTCCGGGTATCCGCACATGGTGCAAGTTAAGAGCATCCCTGACCAAGCAAGAACCAAGAGTGTTGTTTCACTCCTGACGCATTGAACTCAGTGTGGTGTATGGTGATTCATCCGGTGTACAGCAGACTGTGGTCTACTCTATGAGGACATTCCTCGGTCGAATCGAATAAATGAAATACGTGATGATCCTAGATTCGTCATATTTCACGTGGGCCGCTCGTTCAAGCTCAGATGGCTGTCTGCTGTGGAATCCACGGCACCGTTATCAACACGCAGCCAAGCCCACCAATATGTTTATGTTGCTGTTAAAACTTCTTTTTTTGTATATTTTTAGTTTCTCTCCAGTGCTTTTATACGGTCATACCTATAGAAAGTTTTATATTGTGTTTATATAAAGCGTTGATTTCTCAGATTGCTGAGCGAAAAAAATAATGTATTGTATATTACAATAGACGTCTTATTGTGTTTTTTACAATGTATATCTTGTCTGATGTTTTTTTTATTAAAACAAGAACGAAAAAACTTTCTGCCTCCTGCCTTGTGTGTGATTGTGCGTGTGTGTGTGGGTTCGACAAAATATTGACACTGATGAATTCATACATATTGCAAAAACGATTCATATATCAGTTCCTAGATTTTCTCTTTACCTCCTGTATGTACTTTTTAGAAATACATGGTAGTGCTCAAGGCAAAGAGCTCATACGTCAGTTTTAAAACCAAAATGAATGACAGCAGTCACAAGAGTCTGCTGATCACCCACTATAATAAAACAGCTGCCAAAACACAAGAGGGCCCGCATCAGGCCATGTAGGCAAAAATAATTACTCATCTCAGATTAGTGTTAGGTAAAGGGAAAGTCGAAGGCTATTGGATTGCCTTTTTAATGTGAATTGAATCCTATTACACGTGATAATGATAATCCTGGCGAATTCTTTTGGTTTCACTATGTGATGGTGGTTTGTGATCCGGGAGCGCGCGGGTTAAACGTGTTTGAGCGCGCAAAGCGGATCGTTCTTAGATTTATTCGGTCTCCTCGGTGCAGTGTTTTCCCTCATTTCCTTGCGCAGCTGCACGCCTCGCCAGTGTGTGTGTGTGTGTGTGTGTGTGTGTGTGTGTGTGTGTGATTGTGTGATAGCTGTGTGCCAAGCGCAGGGAAGGGAGGGGGGGACCGCGCAGACTGAGCGGCGCCGAGGCGCACCTGGGGAGCTTCAGGTTAAAGCGCGCCACATTCCAGCGCACACAGCTGATTGAAACATTAACAAACAGTAAAATCCACAAGAGCCCCGCGGCCGCAGATGCGCCAGGAAGACGGCCAATAAGAGCTCTCAATCCCCTCTGGACACTTTCTCACACACGACTACAACGGCGCTTTTAATAAGAAAACGATGACTTTTAATTAAACAGCAACACCCAAAAAGACACTGCTATAATCTCTACTGCCTATACAAAGCTCTACACATACCATATCAATCGAGATGTCTGTGTATTATTATTATTATTTTTATATTATTAATATTAATGCAGATTCACAGGGAAGATCAATCTAGACCACATTGAGGTATCCCGCGTCTATAGTATACACATTTTCCATAAAGATAAACTCAGGGGAAATGAAACCCATCTTTGAACGTTCTTTACTTGGAACGCGTTGTATCAAGGAAACACACTGTTCTAGGTTCAAGCAGATGGACAAAACAAATGAATTTCAACGTTTTTTTTTCACTGTGCAGGGGAAAAAATAGAAGCAGGGCTGTATGTTTCGGCAGAGGAACTACCCATTAAATTTACACAATTAGACTTTAATATGCGTAATTGTACTTAGAATGATTAAGCAAGAACCTTTAAGGGCTCCTCCATGGAACAACTTGTTTCAGTTTTCTTACTATTTCTAAGCATTACCTTTAATTATCCAATAAAAGTTGAAAAGAATCAACACTGAACACAACAGCGCAATGTTTTCGTTTAAAAAGCCTTCACATGTTTATTGGATGATTAAGGGTTCTGCTCGGAGGTCTTTATTATTATAGGGAGACACTGGCAGGGTTTGGGCTACCCCTAACCTTAACACTAGAGAGACAGCTTAAGACCTCTCAAGGGATCTAAGTTGTCTATGTGCTGGCTTATCCTTTATGAAAGCATTTAAAGGTTCCATGTAGAGAACTTTGACAGACAGGTTCTTATCAAAGAGGGTTCCAGGAAGAGTCACTTTAGGAAGATTAAGAGTCTTATTCAAGTATTCATTTCAGAATTGAATTCATAGAAATAAATGTATTCTCCATCTAATCATGCTACCATTACATAGTCACATATCCACCCCCCCCCCCACAAATTGTAACAAAATAATTATCCTTTATATAGGTAAATGAAAACGTACATTGTATCGAGATGTTTTTCTTTTTGCTTTTTAGCGCCACCATGTGACCAAAAACAAGAAGGATCCCACACACTTTAAATTCTGTAGTCAGTGAATCATGTTTAAATATAAATTTTATTTACAACAATATCAACATCGAGGAAAAGAATAAATTGTATTGCGATTTACATCCGGTAAAACATAAGCTTATCCGTTTCCTTGACCACATAAATTAATCAGACCCTTTCCCAGGACTTAAACCAAACAATGTTATATCTCATATCGAAATATATTTCATTATGATTCAATGTATTCTACTTGAAAATAAAAGAAAAAAAGATTTCCTGCTCAAAGACTTAAAGAAGCTTGGAGAAAAAAAGCTGATATGTTGCCTGTTTGCTATTTCTTGTAATAAAAAAAAAATCTCCATGAACTGGCCTTGAAATTACATTGGTTGGGAAAAGCATGAAGTACAAAATCATAACGATAATCTTATATGATATGTACCTTACACTCTGTTTAAATTGACAGAAAAAGACAACGGGAACAGTTAAAATTTCAGCAAAGCAATGAAATATCTAGCTCTTTGGATTGTGCAAGTTTATTTAAAGGTAGATTGATGAAGACCCAGCGCTTAAAAAGTGAAACGATAGTAACAGCTAGCTCACAGAGAAAGGCTGAGAAAAGAACCGTCTTACTCAAATTCACCATCGTGTCTGTAAAATGCTCAAAAAATACAGCTGAATAACAAACCATGACGTCTTCTTGACGTAACTGCATGATCAGATTTCTGTTTCTATTTCCATGGAAAAAAAAGTGCCCTCCGAAAAAAACAAATGGCTGTCATCACTGCAATACTGTAAAGAAAACAAGGCTAGATCAGAAAAGATAAAAAATCTTTTAAAAATGTTTTCCCTTTTGAGAAAGTTAAAATAGAATTAACGCCCAAAGCAATATTGACCTAAAATATAATATGCTGGACCTCACATGGGCCAAATCTGTGCAAAAATGTACAGTATATAATAAGGGCACATATGATACATTTGGAGCATACAGCATGTACAAGTCTGTCCTTATTCACATATTAAACAAAAAGCCCCGTTAATACTGCAGTACCTTTTGCTCTGTTATTTTAAATGGTGCACCAGTTTAACAGATATGGCATAGAGAAGAGAATTATTGCTTGTAGCTGCATATAATGTGGAACTGGAGCAGTCTGTCCTGAAAGCAAGGTTTCTGCTAAAACAAGTCACCATGAAGGCCTTTTCTGAACATATAGTCTCTTTACATAAGGCTTGAACAAGCAGGACATATTGCAGATATTTTTCTTCCTTATTAGCCTTGTGATAAAGTGCATCCCTCACCCAGCACCAGGGCAGTTCCACAGAGAGCGAGAGAGAAAAGCACACCCTCTGGTGGTGAAGTACAGCGTTACACTCACACAGCTTTGTATAAGAGCAGGAGTTTGGCTGCTGATCGGCAGAGAGTTTGCGCTCAATCTCTATTCTGGGAGCGCACACAAATGCTTCAGAGAGATTTACAACACAGTGACGTGGACAAGTGCTCTGGCTCGTGTCCAGGTTGTCCTTTTGCAGCAATAGCTGGGCAGTGCTGTGTGTTTTGTTCTCAGGGTTTTCTCAGAGCGCGAAACGACAATGCTCTGCTTTCTCTCTTTCTCTGTCGCGGAAATGGTGCGCTGCGTCAGTACTTCTGCAAAACAAACAAAATCCAAGGTGGGTTAAAAATATATATGTATATAGGCATTCCTTCATAATTCCTTCAGCATTCCTCTACCAATTGGACAACAAATTGGTCCAGCTCTTGAGAGAGAGCGCATGCAATTAACACTACACTATCTATCACCTAATGCCTAAAGAATACTACCGTGTACCTGATCAGGAGCCATCGGCATGCGACTTATGCCCATAGGGTTCATTCCCATCTGCCCTTGCATCGGCATCATCTGTCCTGGCCCGTTCACCCCTCCCTGCATCGATCCGTTCATCATCAAGTTTCCATACTGTGCTGGTGCCCCCTGCTGGGAGAACTGCTGCTGCTGCTGAGGGTATGAACTACAAAAAAAGAAAACAAACAAGTAGTCAGACGGGTAAATAAGCATATATGTATGTATGTGTATGTATGTGTATGTGTGTGTGTGTGTGTGTGTGTGTGTGTGTGTGTGTGTGTGTGTGTGTGTGTGTGTGTGTGTGTGTGTGTTGTGTGTGTTGTGTGTGTGTGTGTGTGTGTGTGTGTGTGTGTGTGTGTGTGTGTGTGTGTGTATATATATATATATATATATATATACACACACACACACACATACATATAAAATCAGAAAAATAGATGACCAAATCAGATTATTGAACCAGAGAAAATACCAGATTAGGAGATTTATATTAAACAATAATAAAGTGAAAAATGAAAATCGATTCCACCAGAAGCATACAAAAGCAACAACAATACAAAAGGGGAAAAAAAACATTCAATGTTCAATTTAATCACTCACTTGTTCATGGGCATGCCACCCGGTCCCCATCCCTTCATTTCTGCTGACTGATACATGGGTCCGCTCTGAGGATGCTGTTGCAACATGGGATTCTGGGGCCCCCCCATTCGCGCTGCCATCATGTTAGGCGGACTGTTTCCAGTGGCCATGAATGAGGGGTCACCCTGCTGACCCATAGCTGTAATAATGCCACAAAGGTTCCAGTAAGATACGACATGGATGACATTTACGCTTCCCAACAAGTCAGTTAGTGGTATAATAGTCAGATTTGCACTAATAATGCTGTATATGTACACCCACCATAGTTTCCTCCGTAGTTAAATGGCTGTTGGCCAGGCTGGTTCATGGGTGTTCCTCCAATGGAGTTGTCCATGCCAGTGGGAGCAGTGACATTGGGAGGGGGGCTGAATCCCCCAGCTGCAGCCTGCTGCTGCATCATTATCATCCTCTGCCTTCTCTGAGTCATTAACTCTCGAGCTCGCTGAGCCATCATCTGCGCATTTAAAAAATTTGGCTGAAAGAGAAACATAGAAAGAGGAGTATTGAGAACTGTTCAAAAAGTTTGCATCAAATGCATTACCTTGAGTAATTTTTGTGTCAATAAATCAGATATTTTTTCCACTATGCATTGAACACGAGTCTAAAGTATGAATTTGATGTGAATTTAGTTGGTGGTGAGCAGCGAGATACCTGTCCTCCCATGCTGGCTTGCATGCCGGGTTGCACGCCGGGTTGCATGCCGGGTTGCATGCCGGGTTGCATGCCGGGCTGCATGCCGGGCTGCATGCCGGGCTGAATGCCGGGCTGAATGCCGGGCTGAATGCCGGGCTGAATGCCGGGCTGAATGCCGGGCTGAATGCCGGGCTGCATGCCGGACTGAATGCCAGGTTGCATGCCGGGCTGCATGCCAGGTTGAATGCCAGGTTGCATAGACAGTTGCATGCCGGGCTGCATGCCAGGTCTCAATCCAGCATTTGGTGCATTCTCCACTTTTATCTGCTGCATGCCCTGTCGGGGCATAAACTGCACAATAACAATACATTGTTAACCATGCATATTCCAAACTAAGCCAACCAGACTGTACATTTTTATAAGTAAAGTGCCACGCAGCATATTTCAGTTGATTCTCATTACAATATTGACATCAGCACTGGGTTTACAACTGGGTTGTAAACATATGCAGTCTCGTGTTGAAATTATTAACTCTCAAGAAAACATCGCGATTTGTCACCTGTCCGTGAATCTTCTGCTGAAGATGGAGTCTGAGTGGTTGCTTGGCGTTCATCATTCGTGGACGCATCATGGCAGTACGGGGGTTCATGCCCACCATCCCACCCATCTGCTGCATCATTGGGTGAAACCCTTGTGCTGGGTGACCCTGCATGGTGCTGGGGCCAGGTCCAGGGCCCGGGCCAGTTCCAGGGCCAGGATTAGGTCCAGGTGTGGGCCCATAACCTCCTTGCATACCCATGGTAGGAGGAGGACCTGGATAGCCTGCTCCATACATGACTTTTGGATCCATACTCATAGACGAATCTGGAGATGGGCCTGGGAAAGAATCTGTAGGAGTTGATGGTTGCTCTGAGCCCTGGCCATGTAAGAAGACAAGACCATGTGTTACATTATTAATGCATCACAAAAATTCATCCAGGAAAGATAAACATTTCCTAATGCATGATAAACTCAGGAGTAAAAAACATCTTTGGGTTCGGTTTTGTTTCTGTGTATGTGTTACATGGCAGCAGTGCCTATCAAACCACTGAAATGTGTAGCATAAGAAATGCATCAGATGTATTACAGCATTGTAATATCCTCTAGCTCTTGTTATTAAATTGTAACAGCTGCAATAAATATAAAATGAGAGTTTTCTCAGACCTGGCCAACTAGGTCAGGGATCCCAAGTGCTCGGTCGATCTCTTCTAAGCCAAGGTTATCCGTGTTGTTGAGGAGAGAGTCGAGCTGGTCAAGCAGAGCTCGCTCATCACTCTGGCCTTCAGTGGTGGATGGAGGAGCAAGCAGGTCATCCAGGGGGTTACCAAATGGCAAGCTAATCAGAGAAATGAAAATGATACACATGCACGCGCACACACACACATATATATATATATTTAATTATATTTACATACATAAATTGTGTACTATACATACATTTAAGTGAACTTAAGTGTATGCATATACATTTTGTGAAAGGAAAATTGCTAGATTAATTTGTTCCAGCCTTATAAACCTTAAGAATCATTTTATGTAGTAGCACTGCACAGAAATGTGCAAACACCTTTGCTTATAGTGTAGATATGTCCATTGGATTATACAGAAAAGTTCAATAATTTTTTTTTGTGATTTTACCTGCTTGCATTAGAGGGTCCCTCCATTCCCATCCCACACTCTGGCCATGATGGAGACTGAGGAGGATGTGGCTGCCCCCGGAATGTGCTCATCCCAATGTCATTTTGACCTGAAAAGACAGCAACATTTAATACAAGTTCGACATTTAATTCACATTTTGTGTAATTTTGACTTGAAATGACATTACGTAAGGAACACACAAACATAATCCAAGCCATTATCATGAATAACATACCCATATCCATCAATTGTTGTTGTAGCATGGATCTGGGTGTTGGTACACTGTTTGATCTGTTCACCATAGGCCCTCCTCCAATCATTCCCTTGGCATTTGGATCCATGCCTTGACAACCCATAACAGGGTGCCCGTTAGAGCCCCCTGGACTGCCCCCAGAACCTGGCATTCTCCAATCACCTGGCCCCATCATATTGGGAATCTGATTCATGGCCATTTGTCTGTTAGGACCTCCTAGATCACAAAATAGGGGAAAAGGCTTTTATTAGGCAACAACAAGAAACGTCAATATACTGGAAATGTCGAAACTTATTAACCCATATTAAATTGGAACATGTTTCCTTACCCATGCCTATGTGGCTGTCCAGGCTCTCCTGTTTAATGACAGAAGGGCCACTCTTCCTGCCTGTCCCTCTTGCCCCACCAAACTTACTGTCCATAGATATCGCTCTCTGGAAGGGCACTCGAGGCCCTGGACCCATCCCAGCACCCTCACGCTCTACACAGAGGGGAAAAAAGTAGACCAGCAAATTGATTGAATTTGTATACTGTTGAATAATGTAGTATAATTTTAGAGTACATTATTCCAGGGTAAATACCAGGTCATACCATGTGGACCACTGTTGGGTCCATTCCCCTTTTTATTTTCTCCCTCTGTGCTTCCAGAATCAGCAAACATCCCAGAACCCGGTTTCAAGCCTCCTAGAATGCTCTCCAGGCTTTGCAACTGATGAATAGAAATGAATATTCATGAAATCAATCAGGAACAGAGTCATCTGAAAAAATCCAAGTTATTAGAATATTGCATGCTCACATACCTCATCAGGTGGCTCGATTTTGACCTTGCTATCCTGGCTACTGGAGTCCGAGGTTGTGACTCCTAATGCACTAATCCCACGACCCTCCAGCTCATCCAGTACTGGTTTGCTCTCTATGCCAGTATCTTTAGTATCGTCCTTGTTCAGCAGATAGTGGAGCAGAGCGTTTGGCTTCTTTGGACTGTGTTGCTCTTGCTTGACCTCCAACCCTACACCCTCCGAGCCCTGGTGCTCCGAAGCTAAGCTGACCTTCCCTGTGGCCTCGGCTGTGATGCGCGCAACCTCGTCCGGCGTGTTGCCGTTCTGCAGGAGCTTGTGGAGGATCTTGTGTTTCTCCTGCAGAGAATGAGACGAGAGGTTGCCACCCATGCAGCCCGTAGATGACACACATCCGGAACCATGCGTTGTGGTGCCTCCTGATGAAGCAGATGAAGACGAAGATACACCGGTGGAAGAAGGGCTTGTCATACAACCACCGGCCTCTTTTGCATCACCACCGACTGGAGTGGACACGCGTCCAGACGGGGGCGCCCCAGTTGCTGCTCCTAAGGCTAGTTCTTCGGGTGGAGATGTGAGCAACTGGAGTAGCTTCTTGTGCCCCTTTCCCTCAGGACCCTTCCGCTGCACATCAGCTCCAGTCTGGCCATCTTTATTACATTGACTATCTGGCTTATCTGTTGAGGTTTCCGAAGCGTTTGCGTGTTGCTGGTCCATGCCTGTGACGGAAGTACTAGCAGGGCTCTTTGTTTCTCCAGCATTGGGCCCTTTACTGGCCCCAGATTGGTTGGGTTGACCAACCTGAGTGGAGTTGATACTGGGAGAGCTGTCAGACTTGTGAGAAGGGGAGGTGAGTGTGGAGGGGAGGGAAGAGCCTACCCCTTCACTAATGGCCTGTAGGGCATTGAGGGAGCTGCTTGAGAAAGTGCTGCCACCAGAGGAGCCACCACTGCCAGTAATTCCAACAGGTCCTATCGGAGAGTGCATACCTACCAAAGAAACACAGTTATGTCAAAAGCATTACAAAATGGAATACTTAGTGTGGAAAATAAACAGAAGACAAATAATAGATGTGGACAAGCCCCCAAATAAAATATACTGTAATAATTGAATTTAATAAAAATACAGTAAAATGTGTGGCTCTCACCAATAACGAATGAACCGAGAGATTTAGTGTAAAAACATATGAATAAACTACATATTGCCACGAAAAAAAGCGATACAAATTGCAAAGGAAATTTGCAGTTCCCACAAACAATTATTAGTCAGGGTCTAAGGAAAAATCCACGAACCGAGGCTGCGAACTCTGAACTGTGACTTTGTGGGCATCGACTATATAGAAGACAATAAATATAGAGGACAGATAGAACCTTGTATCAGTAAAGCTCATACCTCCTGGAGAAAAAGGGCTGGCTCCCATCTTTGGGCTTCCTCGTATTCGCGGCGACCCCATGATGTTCTGCTGAGAAGGGTTCATACCTGGGCTACCATGGGAAGGACTTGTCATGCCCAGACCATAGCCTCCACTATGGAAGTGCTGTGGATGCTGATTCATTCCAGGATGCCCCATCTGATTCATTTGACTCATAGCATTAACCTGGTTCATCTGATTCATGGGGGTCATTTGATTCATCTGATTCATTTGGTTCATTGCATTCATCTGGTTCATTTGATTCATAGAGTTAATCTGGTTCATCGTATTCATCTGGTGCATTGGGTTCATCTGATTTATTCTGTTCCCAGGCCCGTACATGGGGCCTCCTCTCGGTCCCATATGCCCTGAGTCATTCATGCCATAGCCCCTTGCATTCCCCATTCCCATCTGCCCACCAGGCGGCATGTTCATTTGGGAATTATGGTTGGCACCACCCATTCCTTGGGCACGCATTACACCTCCCTGGTTTGGCCTGTAACCATTCTGCTCCCTGAAGAAGGAAGGGCGAGAGTGGATTAATAAGATCAGAGTAGGGCTTCAACATGGGAAGATTGCAACAGTGAAGCGGTTATAAAAACATTAAATGTATATTAAAGACATACCCTGAAGAATGGGATCAAGCAATAATACACTAATAAAGCTGCTGGCATATAAGTGGGCACACGAGATATAACTAGTAGTGTAACATGTAATAGTGAATAGTGAATACTAATAGCATGAACTTTTCTAATATAGGAATGAAAGCAAATTTTCCTTGAGTGTCACTATGTGTAACTTCAAGGACTTTGGTGATTTTCCCTCAGATGTTATGTTTAAATAATAAAAATATAATAAAAAAAAAAAGGTTACACAAATGAATTCCCCCAAACTCAATTTTATAGCTTGTTTGTACCAGTGCATAAACATCTAAAGAAACTACAGTTAAATAAACAAAGAAAAAAAGGAGAGAGAGTGCAAACCTCTGCAGTAGATGAGTGGAGAGGTAGCTGTGAGGTTCATTGGTATTTGGGTTTCGGCAGAGCTCGCTGCGTGTCTGTGCAGTTACTGGAGTTCCATCAGAAAGGGAAAAATGGTACATTGGAGTCTCCGCTCGACCACGTATACAAGCTAGAGAAAAAAAATTGTGAGGAATTATTTATGATTCAAAGAGACGTAAGGCTTTACTACTTTCTACAGGGAGAGCCAGGATGGTTCCACCATGATGCAACAAACAGGAAATATCTTCACAAAAGAATAAGCACTAAATCTTAATATACCAGGCAAAACACACCTTGTTCAATATACATCAAATTGGCTTGTACTATTTTCCTGCTTGTTTTGAAATGCAAACCATGCACTGCAAAGGTGATGGGTTCTCAGAGATCTACACTTACCTTCTTGGTAGTGTCGTTTGCAAGACCAGGGCTGGACTTCACTATGATGTAGGAACCTCTGCAAACACCTGCGCACCAGATCTTCCCAGCCGGGACGCATAGTGGTGTGTAAAGAACTTTGTTGCTCGATTTCGATCAGCTTACCTGCGATTAAGAACATACACTATAACTTATATGGACCATTAAAAACCATTAAAATAGAACTTATTCCAAAAGTTGCACAAAACACACTCACCTGAAAGCTCGTGCCTGGTGCTGAATCTTTCGATGCGGTCTGCCACCACAGTTACTCTCCGTGCCACACAGATCATACAAGACTGCAAATCTGCACAAAAAAACACGTACACTTGTTGGTAAAAGGCTGCGGGAAAACAAACACTCAGCCTCGAGTGTGCGGGCGCATACATGGAGATGATATTTAACATTTGTGGTGAATTTTGTAACGTTTGTGTGAAAGAACAGTTTAAAAGAAACGCACCTTCTCCCTCTTCCATCATGGCTTTAGGCTGCGTAAGCGCAAAGCATTGCATGGTTTCATAACGTGGCCTTCCTGCTCCATCCTCCGCTCCATGGCCTCCGTAGCCATACTTCACCAGCATCCGGCAGTTAAAAGTGTGGCTTTTCTGACGAGAGGCATCTCCAGTCCATGAAACACCGTTGGCACCTAGTAACACAAACATGCAAATCATTTTAGTGTGAAAATGTCAAACTTAATTCAGTATGAAGCAGGTGAAGGTCAATGGAAAATTGTGTACCGCTGGCTTTGGGCAGGTTTTTCTGCAGCTCCTCGCGGTCTTCCTGATGCAGGATGTTATAGACACTGGTGTTGATCAGCTCCTCCTGCTTGTATTGCAGATACTGAGTCACATTGTCGGACACAAACACAACGTTTCCCTCTCGATTCACCACAAACAAAAAGCCATCCAAAGCCTGAAAGAGGAAGAAAGAGTAGTTAAGGCAAACAAGACACAATAAAAGGACCAAACATGATAGGTAAATGAGCTTGCCAACCTGCAAGAGCAAAGGGCCCAGGTGATCCTTGTCGATAACCCCCTGACCCGTAGAGGATACGTCTGCCTTTTGGACATCGTCGTCGCCACACGAACCCTTTCCTAGAGGGAATCCAAGCAGCGTGCCATATAATTATTATGGTTTCTTTAATCAAACGTTACCAAAAGCAACAATGTCTTTCTTTTCTCCAGCTGCAGAAGCATTTTTAGTACAAACATCAGCCCTAGCAACTTTTTCTTTTCTCAGTCTGGTTGTAGTATTTAAATAACACACTTGCATTTGTTTAATATACATTATAATTATTCATTTCTGTCTTCATTCGTCATTCATGATTTGATCATCTGTCAGCCATAAAATGGAAAATTATACAAATCTGGTGTGCAACTGTTGAATCAAGCTGTTCACCAACCACCACCAGATGGCAGCACTTTACAAAAACACCCACCATCTACTAGGCTCTTTATTCAGGAAACATTACAATTTTTAGAATTGCAATGAAAAAGGGATACAACGCTGCAATACCTTGCTCTTTTATCTGCCGTATCTGGCGTACTGTCTCTTTAAGAATGGCGCATTTGTCCGGTTTGACGTTGAAGTTATCGATGTCGCTGAGGTTAGCTGAGATCAGCTCGGCGAGCTCCTCGATGTATTTGCACTCCTGTTCTCTGCGACGCTTATCACACCTGAACAAATAAAGAAAAGAAATATTATATTATAGATATATATATATATATATATATATATATATATATATATATATATATATATATATATATATATATATATACACACACACGCACACACACACACTTCAAAAACTGGCATGTGCACTTACACATATGCAACACACACACATATACAGACACACACTTACCCTAGTCCTGGTGTGTCACAAGTGGAGAGTTTACGTTTCCGGTCGTAGCCCAATGGCTCCAGAGAGTTCTCCCCTGGTCCACTCATCTTCAACACATATCAGCACCTGTGCATATATATATATACACACAACACACACACACACACACACACACACACACACACAAAATTATCAAATCATGTGAGATCTTAATAAATCAGAATGTGTGTAAATCAGAAAGGTTCATTTGAAGTCTTCTCGCATCAAGCAGAAAGTATGGAATGTTCCAGCTGAGGGAGACAGTGAGCATGTGTGTTGTGTGTGTGTTTGTGTGTGTGTGTGTGTGTGTGTGTGTGTGTGTGTGTGTGTATATATATACACACTGATGATGACTGAGTGAAACAGGGCCCCAGGAGAAATGGGTCATCCCTCGTTCAGTGTGTGTGTGTGTGTGTGTGTGTGTGTGTGTTTCTCTGCAGTACTGACTCGCAGAGGGTCAATACTCTCCCTGCGGAATCTGAAGCACAGTGTGGATTCTCATAATGAGGCAAAGTCGAAGGGATCGATATCATTTAAAAGGTATTTTCATGGTTGGGGAGAAAAAAAACCCTTAAGCTAAACTAAGAGTTTCAGTAGCTTTAAAAAAAGTTTTCCATTCGCAAGAAAATCGTACTGATGTAAGCTTTTATTCTGTTTCCCAGCTTCAAAACAGGATCACAGTACAACACAGTCTCGTATTACACGTACACACACTCTCGCCCAATTCTGTTGTTTACAACCATTCTTATCACACGCCTCTCTTTCTTTCTCCCTTCCTCTGTCTCACTATTGCACATAAGTGCCTCTAACTCTCTCTCATTCTTTTTTCTTTCACCTGCACATCTTGAATTCCAACTGCAGAATCTTTGACAATAGTTGTTCCTCTTTTTCTTTTTTAAATAGTCCACCATCTCTTTTTTTTTATTACTTCATTAGCTTCTTTACCACATCACTGCATAGAGCAATACACATTATGTGCACAACGTCGGCTTTACTATATCATACCATATGTAGTCAAAATATACAGTGAACTCATTCATCCTTTATTAGAAATTACGGATTTAATTCTGAAGCGCAAAAACAAACAAACCAACCAAAAACATTACTGTTTGATGGAACTCAAATATTTTTAATAAATAAAAAAATAAAAATAAAATAACAGTTTTGTTTTGCAACAAATTCCCTCGCTGAAGTAAAATAAATAAATAAAAAATTTTAATTAAATAAATAAATACTATTGTCCTTTTTTTCCCCAAAAAACAAAACAAAAAACAAAAAAAAGACAGTACAAGTTTATATTCATCAACCGTCAGTCTGGTTTTTCACGTGTGTTTATATATGCAAATTTTTTAAAGGCATGGTTACAGACTAAGGATGAATGAGATTCATGTCTAGGCATATCATTAACGAGCTGCAATAATATTTGTAAATAGACGGCCCTTACTAGGAAAGTAAGAAGGGGGGAGGATTTAAAATGTGCACGCATGTGTAGTTAGCGTAGCCTTGCCTTACGAATGACCCCGCTCGGAGTTCAGCGGAAACCTCTGAGAACAGGCCATCAGGTCACACACTCTTCCCCTTGGCCTCGCACACGTACACACAGACGCACACCCGCCCTTCCCCTTCCCTTCCACACAAACAGAGCCATGCATTCCTGCATGAGCTCATCATTCCTGAGTCGAACTACGGGACGAAACGGCGACTTTTTATGCAACTTACTGCAGTGCCTGCCCAGACATGTGCAACACAGCAACACACATTTTATATCGCACAACCAACTCTCTCGGCCACCCCTCCGCTCCTCACCCTTTCTCTATCTTACCCTGCATTCTGTCTCCTGATCCATCAGTTTTAATCCCTTTCCCTGCCCCTCCTCCTTTTTCCCCCCCCCATCACCTTTGCAGCGGTGGAGAATGATGACATCCACTCCGTTCCACCTCATATCCTGCAAAATACACGCCGAGAGTCAGTGGATAGATACAATTTCGGCATGAACGCCAGGATAAAGTCTTGTCTACGCAATTACAAGTGCAACCCAGTGCACATTTCGGGTTCTCATGCTCGAACGATCAATAAAGAATTAGAGTTGTATAACCTGTTTCTACTGAAGCTTTGACCGAGATCAGCACTTCGACGCACAAAGCCTGATCCCAGATCAGTATTTTAAACATATCAGAGATTAATGCTTTTGGAAACAGCATTGCATTTTTCAGTTACCTTTGAGTGACAATGTGGAAGGGCTAATTAAAGACCCAGTGACAGAGGGCATTTAGGACTTCTGCAAGGCCAACACTGCACCGAGGGGGGGTGAAGAAAGAAAGACATATTACACCATTATCTCAATGAGTGCGGAAAGCATTCTCTCACCGATCAGAAGTCAGTTTTTATTTCCCTTGACATCTTTCAATTAAACTATTTTGCGAAAATAACCTAGAAATAATATTTGAATCTATACATATTTAATGCAGAGAAGTGTATGACTGTAAAAAGATATCCATTAAGATGTACTGCATGTCTAAATGCATTTTTCTTGAATGCGTTTTTTTTTTTTTTGGCTAAAAGGAACCCTAGGAACATTTCTACATTCTTAAAATGTGAACTAACTGGCAACATCAGGCCAGTTTGGAGTATTTACATATCAAGTAATTCATTTTCATTCATAGTTTCTGGAACTAGCTGGCATTTCTCACAAACACAAGCGAGTTTCAGAAAAAAAACAAACAAACAAAAAAACATGGGGGGAAAAAAAGTTTTTTAGCCAGGAAAATTGTTAGTCATTCGATAATTAGGTGAAACCTGTTGGGGACGGCAAATTGCTGTGGTAGACCATGATTTGGTTCTAAAGGTATAAACAAGATTGTGTGACCTAGTTTATGATAAGGGGCTAATGTTTCCTGCTGTAAAGAGTCACTTTATACAACAGTGTGCACTGCAGTAGCTCATGCCTTAATATTCTGTGTCATATTAGAATGTATTCAAATTATTCTTAGAAATATTTGAATAGTCATTCTCCTTGATATACACATCCTTGTTCGACAACGCTACAGGACAGTACATACCAAACCTGCCAAAAAAACATGCGGTAATTAGACTTGATTTATTATGAACACTAGCCAAGTTAGCAAGCAGATCCACTGGCCTAGCATAAGCTCTTAAATTTACATGTTTCACGTCATCGTCTTATCTCTTACGTGTTCAGTCCCAAGCTGTATGAAGATTACTCTGTGTTGTCACGAACACAGCTGAAACTCGAGCTCACCAAACCAGTTTAAAGCACTACTAAGAAAACCTGTTACTAAATATAAAAATCACTATTACAAATAAATGACAAGATATACGTTTCGAGCCAAACCTTAAGGAGTATTTAACTGCTTACAAAAATACTCAGAACTCTGTGTCCTTAGAGCTTCCTTCTTTAAATAAAACTGTGCTTGATAAAATGCAATAAAATGTACTATTTTACTAAATGGCCTTTTAATGATTTAAAACTCAGTGTACATGAAGCCGAAATACCCAAAATAACATTTAAAAGCTTTTAACCGTTTTACTTTTTCCATTCAGCTTTCATAAAAAGTGCAGCTGCCTTTATGGGAGAATTATCTAGAACGTCCGAAACAGGAAGAAGTAAAAGCAAGCATCCTGTTTGTGTCCTCTTCACACTCACTGCTGTCTCTCTCTCTCTCTCACTCACTCACACACACACACACACACACACACAACACACACACACACACACGTCATCACTTCCTTCTTCTATTAAAAGCGTGTGAGCTACGAAGACAGCCATGTTAACATACTGGGCTGCATAACTGGCTGATGCCTCCGTTCCATTTCTTCTCCCCATCTGTCAGCTACATCTTCACCAACTTGACTTTGTAGAGTTATGAAATTTAAGT
Organism: Kryptopterus vitreolus; assembly: GCA_030449085.1. Taxonomy (NCBI): domain Eukaryota; kingdom Metazoa; phylum Chordata; class Actinopteri; order Siluriformes; family Siluridae; genus Kryptopterus; species Kryptopterus vitreolus. Next base: position 6,371,075 of record JACRUU010000013.1, on the reverse strand, counting down.
AATTTCAGTGACCAGGCCCACTTGGAGTATGACGTACGCTTCGCCTCGTTTTACGTCTTCATTTCCCATCATTCCCACTGCCCCATATGAAGCCTACCTGCATTATTTATGGAGCTGCTTCCTGTCATTATGCTAACACACACAGTTCTACATGCCTCAGGGAGCTTCCGTGAGCAGATTGCGGCTGCACTCCAACAGGCCACGCGCAGTCAGAATACGGACCTAAAGGCTAAGCTGCATTATTGAGAAGACCCAAAGTGAAATGTGCTCACCTGAACAAAAGACTGAATATGTATGCAAATACAGTTTAAATATGTAAATACAGTACATGCAGTTCGAGCAGGTTGTAGGTCACTTGTCTCGGGGGGGAAAAGTAGGGCAAAAAAAACTTTTGTCCTTTTAGCAGACAAGATGCGAGCGTTGGTACTGAAAGAAATATGAATAGAAAGAAAAAGTGTTGTTGCCCATTTTTAATAATAAACTTGAGTACAGAGTACTTGAGTAAAGCCTAGGAAGATATTATAGCAGACTAAAGCTGAACGATAATTAAAGGAGGACAAGTATATGGATATCAATGATATACTAATAAAAATCACTAGTGTGTTCTCAAACAGCTAACTGGCTAGCTGGCACCTTTTACGTAGGATTTCATCATCAATATTATTGTGAGTGATTTATCTAAAGGGCAGCAAAATCTGTCGAAATCTTCTGAAACCTATTGTTCAAAACTGACCACAAAAAAGTTAGCTTGCTGAATAGCAGTCTGCTAAGATTGCAGTCTTGTCGGAGCCAAGTACGCAGTGCATATATAGCTACGTTTCCATTCTTTGAGAGCTAGCTAAGGAACTGGAGATCACCAGCAGTGAACAAACTCGTGTTTTCTATGGCACATAACTACCATTAAAAAAAACATGTCCTACAGCTCATTTTGCTGGGCAATACAATGTTATTATGATGCCACTGAGAATTTTGAGTGCTAAGGAAATTGCAGTGCAAAACATAGTAAACAAAGATTAATAAAGTACAACCAAACACATACATCAACAAACACAAATTGTAAAACCAAAAACACAACCAGCTCAGCATGTGTCATCACATGCCATTTTAATGACTGAGCCCTGCAGGATGGCAATTAAAACCTACCTTGATGACATCACATCATTGTTTGCTAAATCAGCGTCAGGACGTCATTTCAATAGTATGTGGATGGGTCATTTAGGATTTAAACCACTTTGTGTTTCTTAATCAGTTTTGGGTTGTACTGCCAGTTTACAAGGCCTTATAGTCACTGGAATTATATAGAACTTATCCCACATAGGGGTTTAGTATCCATCCATCCAAACCACCCACTCACCCATCCATCTATATATCCATGCTCTCCAACAAGTGGCTCAGACATTCAGAATAATTTGTGCTTGAATAATCTGCATTAAGGTCATACCTTGCTTTCAGTTCAAGCTTTTAATTCCTCCCTAAATCAAAGATAAACAGCATTTGCAAATTTATGCAATGAATAAAAACCAAACCAATAAAACCCTTATCCCAAGAAGTAATGTATATAATCAGAATCAGATGAAGTTATACATTCAAAAGTCACATTCTTGAGTTTAAGGACACTTCAAATAATTGCATCTTCGAACCATGTGCTTAAACATGCAATTTTTTTTTTTTTTTTACCACAGAACGATAAATTTGAGAACAAACGAGGACCAGAAACTGCAGGTCATAAAAACCAAAACCTAGCTTTTAGAATTTTTTTTTTTTTTTTTTTTTAATCTGTGAAAGTTAGCACACGCCATGTAACCGTAAGCACGCTTTTCATGTCTAGTCCGTATGACCGTGCGAGACTAATGCACCATTACAAACCGTCATCTTACAGAGTTTAATATCGCTGCCGTATGGTATAAGCCATACATCAAATATACTGAACATTAACATGAGCAGCACATGTTTACCACGTGTGAGAGATTTGTTCTTGAAAAGAGACATAAACGAACGAATGATTCAAAGTGAAAGGAATCAGATGGAGGAAAAGGAAGGAGAAAATGTTTGTGTCGCTCTGTGTGTCCTGCTGTGGTGTGGAGTAGTGGCTCATTGAGGCCCAGAATAACTGGGACATTCTGGCAGAGCCTGAAATACTGCATGAAATGTGAGCCGAGGCACACTCTCCAAACAACAAACATCTCACACACTTACAAACACACACACGCACACACGCAAAAACTGCCATCCTCGGGCAAAACCTCTGGAAACAATGTTCTGTCTTTTTCCGCTCACAAGCAAAATGAAGTGCACGATAAACAAGAGGCTGAATAATAGGAACTAGTTTGGCAGGGACACTGGACACCTAATCACTCAATATGCCCCGTCACCACTCATCCGCATCAAAAATAAAAGGAAAATATCAGCGGCGATTAAAAGATGTAATGAAAAAGACAAATCACTGCACTCCAGCATGTGCATAACATGTGTGTACATGAGCAGGTTATAAAATGGCTTTATTACTGAAACTAACCCCCACCCCACCCACACGCGCACACACAAACAAAAGTGCAAGAAGGCTTTGACTTCACTGAAATGACTCGGTGAACTCAATCTACTGTGCTGTACTATAACTCCAATAACCTTTTTTTTTTAATTCTTTGCTTTGTTCTTTATTGAAAGGTAAGTATACTAAGGATACAATCAAATATATTGCTAATTATTATTGCCAATAGGTTTTAAAAAATGCATTTAAATACAAGTAATGTAAAGGTTTTTATATCACTAAAAATTGTTCAGTGATGAAACTTCTGTTTACAGCTGCTTTAGCAGACAGTACTTGTTTTGTAAATGCTCAACAATGTATGCAGAAAATAATAAAATGATGACATGCCATTCCTGAATAAATAAAATAATAATAAATAATAATTGTAAGAATTATAAAAAAAAAATTTTAAACGTTTCCTAACTAAGAAATAAATAAATAACTAAGAAAGATTCAGTTTTACACATTACACAACAATTGGATTTTCATAATAAAAAAATAAAAAAAAATACTCAAAGAAACAAATTACACACATTATTTCAACTGTTTATTTACCTTTTGAATTATTTCAAAACATTAGTGACGTTTTTTAATGCATTAAAATGAATCTATAATCTAATACTGCCCCAAAATGAACAAATGTAGAAAGAATAATGATTTTCCTCCCAAGCCAGTTATTAACAGATCCAAAAGTTCTACCAATCAATCATCTTATAGCTGGATGTCGTTTCAGAATCTAACTACTATACCATGGGCTCAACGGAGATCCAGAACAATGGTGACATCAAGTACACCGAGCCTTTTTCCATGATGGATGAGGATCATAATGTGCTTTAAAAAGCAGCAAGCGGTGATATTGGGGGAAAATGTTTTAGCATAGATAAAAAAATATCACCATACAGAAAAAAAAAAATCAAAACAGATATCTAATATTGGGATGCCTGGAGATTTGTACAGCTAATTTCGAGTTATGGTGACTGCAATATGTTGTACGATATATTAAAAACTAGCGAATCCCTGATGTGACAGTGTTGCAGATTGCCCTGTGTTATGCTGCAAACTTCTTTCCGGCTGTTGGATCATATGAATGCACCAATTTGTCAAACGTAATAAACACTCACGTGGAGGGTCCAAGTGTGGTCAGGTTTCTCAAAGTAAACCAATTTAGTTACAGTGCTCATTTGCATACCGCAACATTATGTGGTCCGAGAACTGCAAAGGCCAATTATGTGATAACGATTAAGCAGGTATAAAACCCTTTGGGCTACAAGACTACAAAAGTTACAAGGCTCCAGGCTACAAAATGGCAATGTTATTACTTATAGGTATTTAAATGCCATGTGCTTTTTATCTGTTTATATTTATATTCTATGTTCGGGAACATCCACAGAATATCATTATCAATCATGCTATAATAGATATTCACAGTTGTCCCCTCACCAGCCTCTTGATTTTTGTTCTCGCAATGAAGCAAAAAAGATTTTCGCTGTCTATCGTGCCAACTTTTCCGGACCTGGGAAAAGTAAAGCTGAACCATAATAAAAGCACCTAGACTGGGGAGACTTCCATAAATGTAATAAACATCTTTGAAGTATCTACACAATAACAATTGGCTTTTTATTTTTTTTTACTGCAGTCAGAATACACACAATAACATTCAGCAGGAAATACTATAAAACCGAGATCTCCTTTCTAGCCTATTGTGCAGAGCTGGAGAAAAAGGAACAAACAGTCTGTTCAATAAATAGTCAACAGCATTGTGGTATAACAAATGATATACTTCATAGGTTGCTGAACACGCTCGAATGTGTGTCTGCAATTTAGTGCATTAAAATGTAAAAAATACGCATCTTAGTGGCCAGAGGTCTGCATCTGGAGAGGAGGGATTGTCCCGGGAAAGTCAAGTCCATCCAATGTTCAAATGTCCTATCTTTTTATATACTTCATCCTAAAAAGGTTGAAACTGTCTCTCTGAACTGTTCCCCCTCTCTTGTCACGCCTCCCTCTCTCTCTATCTTCTCTGTTCTTTAATCATTCCTGCTCCTTTCTCTCCCCTTGTGCCCGTATCTCATCTTTCTATAATCCTCTGCTCCGTGCCCCCACCTCCCTCCTTAGTTCCCCCCTTGTTCCCCTCCGTTTCCCTTTAAACTTCTTTCCGTCTCCTGTATCTCTTCTCTTTCTCCAACGGTCTCCTTCTCTTCTCATCGCTCTTCCCCTCCTCTATTTCTTGATCCTGCATCTTCAGTTTTCCCCTCCCTATGGCACTCTCTTAGTAAGAGGTCTGCATCTGGAGAGGACTCTGGGAGGAGGTAAGCAAGTCCTCATCCCCTCATTTTCATCTACTCCGGTCCTACTGATTGGTCCTGCATAAACTGAAAAGCTCAGAGCAAAATCTTGTCCCTTAGCAACTCCAGTTCTCTATCCCTCCACCTCTGTCTCTTCTCTCTCCCTCTCTCTATAAAGCTTCGAATGAGAGAAAAGATCTCTCAGAGAGCAAATCTCCCTACCTTCTCCTCTCGCATCTCGCTCTCTCTCTACTCTCTGCTCCTCTCTCTCTCTCTCTCTCTCTCTGCCTCTCTCCTCTCTCCTCTCTCTCTCTCTCTCTCTCTCTCTCTCTCTCTCTCTCTCTATTCTTCTCTCTCTCTCTCTCTCTCTCTCTCTCTCTCTCTCTCTCTCTCTCTCTCTCTCTCTCTCTCTCTCTCTCTCTCTCTCCTGAAAAGCCACATGCTGGCCTCTCCTCCCTCCTTCTCCTAGCCAAGCTAAAACTGCAGACGGCAAGTAAAAAGAAAAAAAAGGGGGGGGGGTGAGAGAAGCAGCTCTGGTATAATCACCCCTGCATGAAAGAGGGAGTAATAGACAGATAAAGAGATGGAGGGAAAGGAAAGGGGGAAGGCAAAAGGCAAGAGTCTATTTTATGCAGATTCATTCATTAATCTATGACAGAGGCGGCTTTCATCAGGCTGACAGGAAAAAGAGAGAAGGGAGAGAAAAGAGGAGGGAGAGAGAGAGGGAATGGGGAAAAAGCAGAAGAGATATGGACAGCAAGTCAAAAAAAAAAGAGAAAGCGGAAAGAAGGGGGGAAAACGAGGGAATGCTGCATTGAAACAGAGCAAGCTTACTGCCTTGCTTCAGTTTTACCCAGTGAGCTAATGTAGCATTACTTTTACACACACACACACACACACACACACACACACACACACACACACACACACACACACACACACACACGTTGGCAAGTAAATGGAAACGGCAGAGGGTGGGCCTCATTTTCCTCATAAAAACCCCCATTTTAAGAGCATTGCTTCACTCGGAAAAACATCCATGGCTTTTTGAACCCATACAGGAGAGGGAGAGTTGTTGGGAGGGCAAAGAGAAAGAGAGAAAAACTGGGTGGGGGGAGTGAGAATTGCACAGAGGGTATAGTGCGAATTAAAAACACTGCGTTTCTTCTCTCTCTCTCTTTTTTCCATAGAGTCAGTGTTGACTGCTCCGGTGCTGAAAGGTTCTTATTCATTTCAGAGTGTAGAGTCCCTCGTTCTCCCCCTCCCCTCCTGCTCTCTTCTCTCTCTCTCTCTCTCTCTCTCTCTCTCTCTCACACACTCACTCCTTCTCCCAGTCGTAGGGAGCGTGTCCTCGGCTCCTCGCTGGCGCTGGGCGTTCCTGCATGCCTCCTGCAGGGTCAAAAGTTTACTGTGGTTTTAATTTCACCTTTCCTCAGCCAATAGCATCGAGGCGGACAACCTTTGACCCTTGCAAAAGAATTCCACTGGCAGGAAGGGTGCGCGTTCTCCCTCTCGCGCACACTCTCCTTCTCCCGCTCCCTCCTTCCCACACACCGCTGTCTTTACGTTTTCTTGCAGCACAGTGTTCTCTTGCTCAAGGTCACATTTGTTTTGAAGCAACTAGAAAGAGAGGGGCTAGAAACAATACACGGATTTCGCCACATGACCAACACGAAAAGATCTTGCTTGCTTTATGACAACATGAAAACAGATTTGAAAATTATGTATGCATACGTGTGTGTGATATATGTGTGTGTGTGTGTGTGTGTGTGTGTGTGTGTGTGTGTGTGTGTGTGTGTGTATATATATATATATATATATATATATATATATATATATATATATTATATTTAAATTAACCACATTTGCAAAATGCAAACCTGCATCCCCAAGATACATCATGTTCATCTTATTCCCTGTTGGGTTTGTTTTCTTATCTCATTCAGCAGCTGCTCCAATGTGGGCTCTGACCGAATGCTTTCAACCTCTTTATCGTCCCTATTCACAAATCGAATTATATAGTTTTCATAGCGAAGTGAGCCGAATGCCCTTCGTCGACCCTGTGGGAGTGACCTCGGCCCGTAACTCCCCCTTCTCCGTTCTTGAGCTTGAAGGCAAGCTAACACTATTAAAAGCGTGTTTAAATGACTTATGAACGCTGAGCGAACAGAAGGGTCGCGAGGGGCAGGAGCCCTCGGGAACACGAGCGACAGATCCTCGGCTTCCCAACACACAGACGCGGTGACTAGCAATCAACCCAATCGAGTTTACACACCAATATGGCCAGAAATGTTTTAAACGGTTGCTTGGAACCTTTTAAGGGTGTTTTAGTTCCTGTTTGGAAATTAATTGAGGCATGAGGAGGCGGTCAACTGGCACAAAGCTATGCAAAGTGCACATCCAGAAACCAGTAGGGAATTTGTAATTCTCTTATATTTATGTAATGTGTTCGAGCGAAGGGTTAAGCAAAGGTTAACGCACCGCACGGATCGCTCCGCGCAAAAACAAGGAGAACTAATCACAATGAAGTTAAAGGCATTAAATAAAATCAGATTCTTGAATTTGTTCTTTTGACTGCTATACTTAATCAAGCCAAACATTTTCAGTACAGGTAAACAAAGCTAACCATTCTTTGAGGAAAAAAAGGAATATGATCTGCCCCTGTTCTAGAGTTTTTATTAATGATTTACTGATAAAGTAATAAAAAAAACAACTGAAATTAAGCCTTATTCCAAAACATCACTGAACAACCTGAAACTCTGTTCAGTGATTGGACTCTTTCCTAACCACCCATCTTGAAAGTTGCATAACTGAACGATTTGTTTCAGTTCTCAGAAGAACGGCAGTGCTTTCCGGAGCTAACAGAAGCTGTGACGCGACAGCCACCGCTCAGCACTATCTGCCAAGATAATGAGGCGGGTTAAAGGGCGAGTGGTTTTGTTGGGCTTTCTTTGGCTCTTCTTCCAGATAACCCTTGACCTGTGATGGAGAGGCACGCTGCTGATGACAACGCAGGCCTGGGCTCTAGGTGAAGTGAGCCGTGGCACCGTTTGGTTAGATGGCGAGATTAAGAAAAGCCTAGGTGAAGGGTCAGAAGGTCAGATGCCACCTTTGTGGACAAAACTTTTGTTTGGATTTTAAATGGATCACCTTTGCAACAAAGAAAAGGTGGCGAGATGATGAGTGAAGAGAAACATTACTGAGAATGTAAACACCAATTAGACATGTGCCATTAATCTATTATATGATTAATGGCAGTAAAGACAGCCTATAAGTGAAAAGCGGTGGTAATTATTTGTTTTTTATTTCTACTTGGATATTCAATATATGGAATATAATCAGCATATTATGAAAATATATGCAAATAATGATATTTAAAGAACCATATGAAAAGTATACTATACTAGATGTTTAGGGTACTTGGTTTACTCTTTTGTGCTTCAGTCCTATCACAAAATCCAGGTTATGTTCTTATCTGCTCAGGAAAGCTAATAGGTGACAGAGTAAACATGTCACGTACACAGCGTACCAGCTATGACGTGCAACAACGTGCGATTGCAGACTCTGGGATGGTTGTTCCTCTTTAGCAAAACTGCTCACCAAGAAAACTTTTAGTCAAATCACTGTATTCTTTTAAATACACAATCTTAGAAAGTATACTAAAAATGTCTCTAGTACAACTTTGGTGTCACCAATAATTTTAACATGATCATAAACAAGAACAGAGCTCCAATGCTTTTTATGAGGCTTTTCTGAAAAAGGGGAACATGTTCAGCATGAAAACAAAAACATTCAAGTGTTTTTCCACAAACACTGTATGGACAGAAGTTTGTTGACACCTTTTTTTTGGAGTGCTTTTATGGAGATTTTTGTTCGTTCAGCCACAAGGGAGGTACTAAAGTCAGGTAACGGTGTAGGGATGAGGGCTATGGTGCAGTCAGTGTACACCTTCGTCCCAAAGCTGTTCAATAGAGCTCCATTCAAAGCAGATCTATAGAGCAGGCCACTCAAGATCTTCCTGTCCAAACCATATCTAAATAAAAAATGTTAAAAAAAAAAAAGCTGGCTTTTTAGAAAAGAGCACTGCCATGCTGGAAGAAGTTTGGGACACTGCGACACTACTGCATCCCAATTCTATACATTTGTGTGCCTCCAAGTTGGTGGTAGCAGTTCGCTGAAGACCCAAATATATCAATAAAAGTCAGTGACATTTGGTTGCATTGTTTTTTGTTTTGTTTTTAAATATATCTTGGTTTGCCAATTTGATTGACTATACTAAAGATGCAACAACAAAACAGCGCTCGGCGCTGCACATTTCTAGCCAATGAAAAGAAAAGACAAATCAGCCACAAATAACTAAGGCACAACTTATTCACATTCAGTGCCACCGAGAGACAAAGCTAACAGTACAACATGTGACTAAACACTGAAAGAAATCTTGTGTAAAAAGCGCCATGTGAACACTTGACAGACAAATGCATTCATCTCCAATTTGATAAACGAGGCCCTAAAATAACTCCTGTTTTTTTTCCCCACAAAAGGAAAGATGACAAGTTTCCTACCCCTGTTTTGTTGCTGGTTACGAAGTATTGAGTTAAAAAATATACAATCTGGCAACACAGTTAGACCCTTTATCAATAGATTTGCCAACTGTGTTAGCGAAACCTAACTGTATACGTGCCAACAGGTCGTACGCAAGTCTCAGAAAAGGCTACATGTTTTGACTATGGCTCAACATATCTATTAATCATATCAAAGACCAACACTCAACTGTGTAAAATGAAGTGGATTAGAGTAAATCATGTTCCATTGTCTCTTAAAGGCAACTATGCTAATTACTGTCAGTACCAGACGCCTGAATATCTGTCTGACTGCTAATTGTACTGAAGAATCTCTACAATGGCTCATTACCAACCTAAGCCCTTTCAGAAACATTTCTGAGATATATAGATGCCCACCTTGTTTTTTCTTCCCTTAATCACACTTCTCTGATCTATTTGCAGGAAAACAGCCAACGCCCCTCCAAAAAGAAGGAAAAATCACTACAACCTAAACCACTTCTGATAGTCCTGAAAAAGAGGCTTGGCGATGTTTATGTTTATGTCTGTTGACATTTTTATTTCGTGCCACAATGTTTCGATTAGACAGGAATTCAGGAGGAGGAGGAGGAGGAGTAGGCTGATGGTTGCACTTCCTTTCCTTTAATTAACATCACGGAGCGCAGTGCACCGTCTGCTTCGCTACCTTGACAACAGACCACAAACACGAGTGACATCATGGAGCAGTGTCGGCGTAACAGAGACATTAGACCAGGAAGTAGGCTCGTTTACCACAGCGCAACCTGTCAGATGGGCTGCGTGGTTTATTCTTAGCAGCAGCACTTGTGATGGAGGCTTGGCAGAATCACAATCAGACCATAGTATGCAGTACACTTCATTACTTGCACATACTAGTAAGCAAAAACATGGTCATTGCGTTACAAAACAGTGACATTTGAACCTAAACGCATGCTGCTACTGATTGACACCCAGACTGCACCACTGCACGCACCAGCCTATAAATAACCTATAAAGCCTATAAATAAGTCGTATTAATTATTTATTTGTAAAAAAAAAAAAAAACAAAACAATAATGATAATTATAATAATTCTACATGACTCCTTAATTAATAACGCCCATGGAAACGTATTTTATTCGTCAAGGTTTCTATTAGACAGTAATTCTGAAGGAGAATGAAGGCGATTGTTGCTTAGAATCTTTTTATTTTCAGAGAAAACAAATGATGTGACATGATACTGGTCTCAAACACACTCAATTAAATATTCATGACACCTTTTTTTTTCCCTCCATATAATTTAGTTCAATCTTCAATATGGCGACAAGAAACCCACATAGGAAGAATCACTTTTTCTGCCTGGTAAAACTTGTCATTGTATACCATGCACTTCCTGGAACAACAAGACCAAATTCTCTGCATGTCTCTGTGCGTCACTCAATATTGACCCGATGACACACGTCACCATATGATCGGTTCGAGAACACGATCCGGTGTCCGGATGTCCGATTTCATAGAAAAGCCAATATATTTCCAGGATTAAAAAAATGAAAATGTCTTGTCCAAAGGGAATTACAGAGAAAGAAACTAGCAGATCCTATGAAAACGATACGGAAGGGACGGCTGGGGAGGGGATCATTGATTATTTTTAACATCAGATCAACAGCACAACAAAATCGCTCACTGACATCCGGTAGCTTTTTTTAGTATAAATTCAACTGTGGTTTATTTTGTATGGTGTCTTCTCTGATATAAATATGCAAAAGGTGTTGTATATTATTAAATACAACATTCAGAGCTAGTTCCTCCAAATACAAATAACTCACCTGTTCATTCACTGGTTCATGAACTGTTCTGTGATTGAGTAGCAATAATTTGTGTAGTTATTACTTTTACCTAAAATGAGTAGAAGGCAATGTTTACTAGGTGTAGCGCATTTTGTATTGATATTGCATATTGCCCCACTACTTCTGTATTCAAGTAATTTCATTTATATACTTTATTTAAAGCAAAGTAGTTAAAACGGTGATAATGTTATGTGCGTGTTCTTAAAGTAAATGAGAAAAAATAAATCCTGAATTTTAGATTTATATAACTAACATTGCATTGTCTTTCAGTATGTGCCAAGCATTAAGAATGAGTAAACAAGAGAGGCAAAATCAGATCTGATTATATACGAATTAGGAGCACCGTGGTTTTTAACCACTCTAATGAATACAGCGATTCTACCGGGTCTCCAGGCTAAGCCTTGTGAAACAACAGGTCATAGTTCGCTTAGATAAAAAGGCAAAACAAAATGAAAGCGGCCGCTACCACAAGCATGTTTCGGGTCTAACGTCCTTTGGCTGTCAGTATGTATGCTGTTTGAATCGTACTTGGTCTTACTAAAAAAAAAAAAAAAAAAGACTGCATCTACTTTTATAAACACAAAAATGGAAATGGTTAAACTTAAAAAGTATTAATTGTCAGATACGGTCCTCAACCCATATTGTAACTTTTTGAACTCTCCGTTCAAGGCTTATGAACCAACTTGCACGTTCAAATGCCACCTAAAACCCCTTCGACTCCACTCCAACCTGGATCAGAGGAACTCAGGTTTTTACAGAGGGAAATTCAGAGCCTGCCAGAGCACCAGGAAAGGGGTGGGGATGCTGGCAGAATGAAAACAAGGTGGCTCCTAAGCAGTTCAGAAGTTCACCCAGAGTTAACGCTCTCTTTTTCTCTCTCTCTCTTTCCATGCACACTGATTGACAAAGAAAGCATCTGGTAACGTTTAGTCCACTACTCCATGCTTTTCTCTTCTTTTATACTAGGAGGCCCGTAACATAACACAAACACACAGCTACCTTTTTTTTTTTACTGCAGTAACAGGAGTGGACCCCTCCTAGGGACTCGTTCAGGTAAACTTGGTTTACGAGCATTCTTCAGCAATGCTAGAGAAAGCAGAAAATAAACGAGAGAGAAAGAGGAAAAGAAGGAGGCACTGTCCATGTCCCACTTCACTTTCCAAAGTACAACACAGCGTGGTTTATAGCATAAACAACAAACTGTTGTGCTTTATAAGTACATGCTATTTTTTGGCGAAAAATGCCTCGATCTTGAGAAAACCCGCCGGCTCCGTCGTGGATCTTTTTTTTGCGGCTTTTGTCTGCACTGAACAACACAGCACATGCAGAATACATCAGGCCTTAATCTACAACAGCTGAACCTGACAATGACTCTAAAGACACTCAACCGTAATGCGCACAATCTCTACATTTATTTAATCTCTTTTCAATGCTGTTTAAACATGTCCAAACTCGGCAAATTTCTATCCCTACCTATGTGGTGAGAGCATTTCTATTGTGTCTTGCTAGTGACTTCAGGCGAGCAATTTGAGAGGGTTGAACATTACAGGTTAGTTGCATTAATAATTCCACCAATGACGGGTCTTCACAAGGACAGAACAACAAACGTGCACGCGTGTGATGCGTCATCAGACCCGTCCGGTTGATCGTCACAAACCTGATGACCTTGAGTTGCGTACGCTCGAGTGTCGGCATGGCAACGGGGCTTTACACAAGCAACCGCAGCTGGACAAAATGTACACATTCCTTTTAAATGCAAGCCCGCGCTGTTTTGCGCTAAGAAGAGCCGTAAACCACTGCACGCACGCTCGCGAAACGCAGATCCTCCCTTGACTCCCAAATCTATATATATATATATATATATATATATATATATATATATATATATATATATATATATATAAATAAATAATCAATAATCAAGTATAAGCATTTGCCCTGTCACAAATGCTTGAAGCCATGTCTCATTAAGGTTTTTACTAAAACGTTTTATGAGGTGCTCTAAAGGCCACATTCTAACAAGACTCAATAGAGGACATTTTTTCCCCCGCAGTGACCCAATGGCCCTTTGTACTACCCATAATGCACTGCAAGCACATGTTAGTTTTATCACTTTGAATTCATTACTTTTTACAATTACACACTGAAATAGTATAGCCATGCCTTCTCTAACATAGACAATGTTTTTTTTTTTTACTGGCGTACGGGTTCTTTCTTTCAGCGTCATATTGATTAATGTATAGCTGATGTTTGCTGCGTTTTTTTTGCATACTAACCACTAATTATTCCATTAACTACCACAACGTTCCTTGTGCACCTTCATTTTTGCTGAGGCCAGCAAGAAGAGGGTGAAATTGGGATGCTGTATATACCAGTAACACTCTGTCACGCCAAGCTTAATGACAAGCTATTTTAGGGTATCTCAACAGACACGTTCTAACAAGAATTTCTGTTAAAACACCAACATTTGAGATGACGGCAAATAAAGACCTAAAAATCGTATAGACACAGACTGCACAATTACTTTGGCAATTTATTATTATTTGTTAATTTATTACTTTATTTGCCTGGAGGAAGAAGGATTCCCTTTTGTGTCTTCTTTCTCTTATGGTCTGTCCTGTCCTTATCATTGCTTCCCTCTGGGATGTTCATATGTTCAAAAGCGACAACCAGGAATTCTGTTAAGCTGTAGCATTCTCATATGATCCTAAACTATACTGTGCGTAAATTGGAAGAAGAAAATGCCACGTGAACTGAACAGATGCAATCGATTATAGATGGCCGCTAATAAATATGTGAATAAGTGTCAAATAAAATTTTGTTCAATGTATAGGTTTATCGAGTATAATATTAGACAAACACCTGTCCCTGTACAGATAAGCAACAAGGTCGGCTACCACTTCAGCTAAGTAATACCAAGGGAACTATAGCAACCACTAGATGAATCTCCTAAGCAGAAACGCCTACTATGGATAAACGTATATCATTTTGAAGGACATGGGAGGGAAAAATTAAAAACTGCCACCAATCCCTGTCGATTTTTTTTTTTTTAAACCTAGAACCAAATGCAATCCATGAAATAAAGATGAAAAAAAATCCTTATCCTAAAACTATAACTATTAAACTAGAATTAGATTTTTAGAAATATATTATTTAATAAATAATTAAAAATTCAGCATTATAGCTATTCATGTTTTAGTTCTCTTAAGCTTTCTCCGACCCAATCAGAAACTGGTTGACAATTTATTTTCATTTCCAGTTGCATAACTGTAACTGTGAATATCCATGCAGATTTCTGCAGCCTGTTTCTCCTGCAATAATAGTGCTAGAGTAAACAATGATAACAGAAGAAACGTCGCAGGAGTTTCACGGTCTGGATTTTGGTTTTACATTTCGTTTGAAATTTAAACGTTGAAACAATACTGATCAGAGAATGCAACTTTATAAAACCCCAGCTACTGAATAGTCTTGCTTAAAGGTGAAAGCTAAAGTCTAGTGACTAAAAAAAAATGTATTTGAAAATTAATGATCACAAATTAACATCCATTTATCTCTGGTTGCTTAGTGATTTGTTTGCCAAGTTTGTGAACAATCAACACTGCTAACAAACAAGTTCTGACGGTGTCAGGAATTTTTGGAGGCAAATTTTGGAATGTGAACGGTGCTCAAACTTACATCTAAAATGGGGTCATCGACTAGCGCCCCCATGTCCAGATGTCGATTAATTGGATTAAACTAATCGCTTTAAAAAAAAATCTATAATATTAAAAGTCAGTGTATGAAAAGTGCAGTTTTTGAAACTTGTCTCCTTATACAGTAGCCATGTTGGAGATCGGATTGGCTTCAAAATTGACTCGCCATCACCCATTTAAAAGGCAACTTTCATTGCCAATTCAGTCACAGTTGTTTGTTTATCCAGTTCTTTGAAGAGAAGGAAATTTCCATAGAACCTAAACAAAATGACCACCCATGATCTTAAAGGAAACTAGTTGTCCTAAGAAGATGGGTATAACCGTCGTGATTACACACTCAACCAAGATAGAACTCTGCTAACGTGACACTGTTATTCAAGCTTGATTTACAATTCTGTTTGAGCAGGCAGAGGTTTATACTAATTCAAGCTTCACCCACAAATCCTTATTTGGTTTCCAAGCAGGAAGTGTAACCAAATTCAGAACAGGAACTTGGTTACAGTAAGCAATAGAAACACTTGGCAAGAGATAAAGGCTGTGTTTGTAACGATAGCTGTTTAGTAGTTTTTCCATCTGCAGAAGGGTGCTACATATACATTCAGTAATAAATGACACACGTGATGCACATCACTAAAGACATTCAAATAAGTGTGGAGCAGGAACATTTTTCCCAACCAAATTATAAGATTATGCCGACTGCTTATCAGGTCTGAGGCTGACATGCAGATAATAACAGCTTTTGGAGAACGTTTGCGCTAAAGCGTTAGTGGCGCAGTTTCCAGGAGCAATTATGTTGTCTATGGAATGAAGAATATGAGAGATTTGTACTACTTTGAAATTCACAGTAAGTGCCAAATGATAATGAAAGTAATACTAGTTGGCATATATCTTTTAAAAAAGGCTATGTGTTCACAACAGTGGGAGAGTGCTCTGCAACACCTTTAACTAGCCTGAGGCAAAAAGCCACTACCAAGGCCAAGGTATCAGATTACAATTGGGGCAACAATCAAGCTGTTGTTTCAGCACACTGTCATCAGCAGCCCTCCCATAGCCACACTGCACGCCCTAATTTTCACACACACACACACACACACACACACACACACACACACACACACACCTAATATGCCTTCCTCTCTAGAAGCAATTGTCTCACAAGCACCCTATTCTCTTTCTCTTTCTCTTCTCTCTCTCTCTCTCTCTCTCTCTCTCTCTCTCTCTCTCTCTCTCACACACACACACACACACACACACACAAACACACAAACGAAAACAAGCTCTGACTCCACACTGAAAGAATGCCACCAATTCAGGCTCTCGGACGGCACTGGTGGAAAAAGCGTACGTCGACAAAAAGACAGAGTGCCAAAGAGAGGTGATGAGACATCCACGTTTCACACTGTACTCGGATCAGTGTGGCGACGCAAACTCGCGAATGCACTGTCTCACACTCACTGAATTATCGAGACAGCCATCAAACGAAAGCACTCCCTGTCTCTCTCTCTATCTCTATCTGTCTCCGTGCTACGTTCCGAGCGGGTGTGTTGCTGCCGTGTTGACGCAACATTAGAAAACTGGTCTGTCTGCTGCAAGCTGAAACTACCACAGAAACCTACGGAGTCCCTGGAGAGAGGCGCAGCGTTAATGAGTGACAGAACGCACGGTAAAGCGCGCAGAGGTGGAGGAGGACGCCGCAGCCACGGACGCCCTCGGCCACCGACCCCCAGCTACAGTCAAAGAGTCTGACACAAGATTGATTCATAGTTAATGCAGCCTGACACCCCAGCGAGTGTGAGAGGGGACGGAGAGAAAAGAAGAGATAAAGGGGCGAGAAAGAGGGAGGAGGGGACTCTGCTTGCGGTCAGTGCGAGGAAGAGTTCAGAGGGTCTTTTCCCACACACAGAGAGAAGAGCATGGTTCACTGTTTCGTGTGTGTGTGTGTGTGTGTGTGTGTGTGTGTAAGTGGACAATCACAATTCCTTTTTAATGCAAAATAGAAAGAGCAGCGAAAGGTAATATTGTGAACTAAACGTACAACTAAACGCAGTGCTTATCTGAAACTTCAGGCCAGCTGGTAAATATGTAAATACATCAGACTGGAAAATCAACTCCTCCAACAAGCACTACTTTTTTTTCTCTTCAGGTGACATACACCTACATACATACAAGTCAAGAAACTATTTAAATACAGTCACTGTGATCCTGAAAACCCAAAGTGAATCACCGATATTTATAAAGCATGGCGTGTACACAAAGAATAGAAGGGAGAGAAAGAAGGGGGGAGAGAAGGGAAAAAAAAAAAAAGAAGAAAAAAAACACACTGCCAGTACTGTACATCTTCCTGACAGGGCTTCCGTCAGGACAGAAGCGAGGCGTCATCTATCTACACCTCCATGTGTCACTGATAAGACACAGAAAAAGACAGTCTCTCTGACACACACAAACACGCAACTTATGGTATTTACATTATGGTATGATACAGACATTTATGGTATACGGAATTTATAGTATGAATTTACACTTCTACATTAGTGTTTAATACAAATTACTGGATTGCTGGACAAGAATGCGGACGAAGACGCCAACAGAATTTCATGACACAGAAGGATGTTTAGCAAAAACAAATCTCCAGTTATGGTCTAGGTTGTTTGTTTTTTACTGATCCAGAACCTTAATAAACACAAGGACATCACTTTACTTTACATTTTAAAACGCACACAAACACCTGACTCTCCACCACACACACACACACACACACACACACACACACACACACACACACACACACACTTTTCCCACCCATCTGTCACATGCCCTTTTGATCCCTCCCTACCAAGATAATAGAAAATCAGAACCAAATATCTATTGGCGCAACCAATACACGGGTGAAGCTCGTGTGTTTACTTCCATTAATGTATAAAGATTTAGAGCATTAAACCGGAAGTCGTGTTCAAACAACGTTTACTTCAACCCTTTTTTTAAAATCATGAATAGAAAAGAAAGTGCATTTTGATATAAACGTGACTGAAATTCGAATAGGGGTATAAACACCAAAGTTGTAGACGTGCGTCTAAAATACAAAAGGGGGGAAAAAAAGCCCGATCGCTGCACTTTTCTGCTGAACTTTAACTTCAGTCCGGTTGCTGCGCGTGCGTGTACTCGCGTGCGCGCGCGTGCGTTTTAAATCGCTTTTAAAAACGACAACTTCCTGGTGGAGATGAGTTAAAAAAAATGTATAATAATAATAATAATAAAAAACCATTGTTCAGTATCCGTGATGGAAATCTAACGCCGGGGTGAGAAGTAAATAGGGTGCACGGAGTATAATCGCGGAGTGTTTTGTGTGTTTTTGCGGATCTTCAGGAAATAAAGAGATCATGAACGTGCACCGAATAGGATGTTGGTGAAGTTTGTAAAGCAAGAGCTTTTACTTCTGGTGAGATATATAAAAGGCTATGGAGGGGGGGGGGGGGGGGGTGAGAAGAATGACGGAAATAAAATAATTGATGGTGGTCAGAATACACACCGGAGTAGGAGAGAAGAAGGTACATTGTGTTAGGCGCACGAGCGATTTTTGTCTCCGCGAGTGGTCGGGATGTTAAGCGACCTACAAACAACTGCGAGGCGTTGAAATAAAAAAAATGCAATTGCTAAAAACACAGCTGGAAAGCGTGCATAATAAAATCCATTTACCGTGGCGATCACTTACCGGAGGTGGTGAGTATTTTTTTGAACAACACGTCCCACTTCCAACACGCCAGTTTCCTTTAAGCCACTTCTGAACGCTCCGCCATCTTCCGCGCGAGCTGTGTTTGTTTTAAATGGGAAACACTCCCCGAGCGCACAGAGAAGCCTAGCGCCGAGTCTGGCCTGGTGCATCCTGGGAAATGTCGTTCTCCACATCTATGAATGTAAGCACAGCCCCTGGAGGAGGAACTACAAGTTCATGAACTCCCCCCTTATACCGAAAACAGCCACTAGGAGATGGGAAGTTGGAGCGATATTAGAAAAAAATATATAGTACGTTTATTTTTAGCACACCCGGAGGAGCACGTAGGCCCAGGCTGTCCCCTCTGTGTGTGTGCAGTTTTTGTGTGTGAATGTTTGGTTGAACTTGTTGAACTAGGGGCTGAATTTTAATGATGGTTTTCATGTGCATTTTCCCCCCTGTCCACTGTATGGACACAAAAAAAGTAACAAAATGTATGCAAATAATCTTTTTCAGTGTTTGTTGTGACCCCCTTAAAATGCAATGGAGCTTAAATGGTATTACCTTATAAAAAAGAGAACGCGGGAGAGAAACTTACAAGAGTTGAATAGGTATTATAGGGCCCTATGGATGCTGTAGGTGTCCTCTGAAGACCAGAAGACCTGAGACGGAAGATAGCGGTGGCCTCGTCTCCATGGTGAGGCATACCAGTGTAGGATTTCAACTGTTGGAGAAGGAGACAGTGCTAAAGAGGGAGGAAGGGAGAGAGTGGAGAGGACACCAGAGGGGGAAGGGAAAGAGTAGAGTGAGAGGGAGAAAAAGAGGTGTGCAGGGGGATGTAATTAGCTCATTGCTTGCTGTTTCCTGTCATGACTGCAACACTGGCCTCTAATCACATCTCAACGAGGATGTGTGGACATGCAAATGTCACGCTGATATGAGCGGCAATGCTAGAAAATGCCATTTTCAGGGCTCCACTTAATATATATATATATATATATATATATATATATATATATATATATATATATATATATATATATATATATATATATATATATATATATATATATATATATATATATATATATATATATATATATATAATATATATAGATAGATAGATAGATATTGATCATTTTGGTGTCTGAAAGTGAACACAAAAAAGATGGACCCAAGATCGATCCTCATACAACTTGGTATACTAGTTCAAATTTAGTGCACTACCTTCTTGCTCTACATGAGAATATATCAAAATATACCAGAAAATACCAAACCAGAACCCTCTGAAGAGGCTTAGGTCCCTTAAATAATACAACAACCCTTGAAGACCACCATTAAAAAAAGGATAAAGAGCATCAATAACACGTGCTGCACAACGATAGGTTGCGTTTCATACTTTCAAGGCATGAAAAATCAAATAAATATAAAATGTGTATGTTTGAGAGTCAGTACACCTCAATAACATTCCTCAGACACCGAGCACAGAACCGTAGACGTGTTTGTACCCTTCCCCCATGTTCCAGCAAAAAAAAGACCCTTAACAAACCCCCGCCTCGTGAGCGAGAGATGCGTTCTATGTCCACACCCCCACTTCTTTCTACAGCCTGTGAAAGGGACAAGAGATTGGGGTTTGAAAGGACAGGAGATAGCCCCTAATCGTCTGTGTGTCTATAGATCGTCTACCTGCAAGCATCCAATCACCCGGCTCTTTCCTTCACCTCCCCCTCCCCCATGAACCCCTCCCCACACACAAACACACACATACGTACAAACAAAACACACACTCTGGCTGAAGGATTGAAAGGTTCACATCTAATCTAATCCTGACAGATACACAGAATAGATTTGTACATCAAGTTGGTAGAGGATTATTGTAAATAAAAGTTCACTGCCTGTATGAATGAATGAAGTACCAATAATTCACATTTTTTTATTTTTATCAGAGCCACACGAAAACCTTTGGCCCCTGTGATATTTGACAGGGTACGACAATAATATTTGTCTTTCTTTTTAAAAAGCAAGGATTGATCTGAATGATTGTTCAGAAAACACGAGTTTTTCAGTGTTACAGTAGGCAAAACTAATTACATTTCTGTACCCTTGGTGTAGTGTGTTCCTTTACGTGTGTGTGTGTGTGTATGTGTGTGTGCGTGTGTGTGTGTGTATGTGTGTGTGTTTTGATTTATTAATGCAGCAGGGAGTCTCACAGACAGCTGTCCTCACCAATTGTCGCACTGACAGAGCCTACGAGGTGAACAGCTTCCTCTAGTGGTCAGCTCATAATATTAGAAATCACTCGAGCACAAATAGTGTTTAGACTTTTGTGTAGTGAAATTTGATGCACTTTGTTGTTAAATATTCTGATGAAATTTGCTCATCCTAATCATGTAGATATAAATTGTGGACTGATATTAGCAGAAAGGAGCTGTCGATGTGCCATGGCTGGATCACAAGATCTACACAATGTTTCCTAGTGTTGCATATGAACACACTAAAACAACAGAGGTCAAATTTGATTGCACCTGTGTTAATCAATTGTGTTAAAACACACAAGTGAAATAGCAAATGATAGAAAATTCATCAAGGTAACATAATACCCTTTATCTTCTCCAAACCCTGGGCATATATTATTATGATGTCAGAGTGACTGTAAAATCAGGATATGCTATTGTTACCATATTAATAACAACATTATAAAACATTATAATTATAACAATATTATATATGATATATATATATATATATATATATATATATATATATATATATATATATATACATGTAATAGTAATATGTTTTTATCAAAAGAGTTTTGTTACACTCTCACTATTAAAGCTTGAGTTCTTTTAGACATTAGTCTGGTAGCGTGACTTAAATCCATACTTCAGCTGCTTGAAAATGAGTCAGCCTGAACGTGTGCCCAATATGTTCTGTTGGTGGAAAAAAGTGGAAAGTACCACCATACTGCAGTATATAAATCATGGTGGCATTATGATTCAGCAATGTCAGCAATGTTAACCATAATGTCTGTTACACCGATTGTAGTAACATGATCAAATTTGAAATATCCAAACATAGGAGTCTGTAGTCAAATAAATAAGTTACTGGAGGTCATGGAGCTGCACTTCAAGTTCTAAATGATTTGAAGCCAGGAACCCCTTAATGTATGAAATAAATTCTCCTGATACATTTTATTATTTAAATATGTGTTCTGGTTATTTATTGGAGCTATAGAACACTTTATTCTTCCATTTGGCACTGCCTGAGCACAATTAGTTCACAAGCTGATTTATGAGGTTTGGATTGTTCCAATTTACTTGAAGCATATGATATGATAGGATATGATATGATATGATATGAATGGGTTGTGATTTTAAATCACTGTAACACACCATGCATCAAGACCCCAAGTTGGGCATCAATCTTTAGCTTTATCCCAAAACACACGATGCTTTTTATTAGTTGGTTGCCTTTCATTTTTGTGGCTCGAGCTGATGACTTGGATGAGAGACGTTTGGGGGGAAATAGGGTCTTGAGAGTCGTGCGTATGCATTTGACGACAGGAAAGGACTGCAGGTTTGTGTCAACTATCAGGTTTATTCTATTACACAGAATTTGTAACGCGTGCACCGGAGAAAAATCGAGGTTCCTTAACGCGCGCGTACCTGGCGTCTTCGAGTCGCGTGCAGACAGGCTTCATCCACTTCACCCCGTCTTTCTCCTCTATGGCCAGTATAAAGTTGTGCTTATAGAAATTTAGGAATACATTTTCACGACACTCACCGGTTGAAGAAATGAATGGAAAATAAAGTTCTGGCCAGCTGGCTGCTCATGACCTGAAGGTATTTTGTAAGCTAATTTGGTCGCGTGTTAAACAAACCTACGAGCTGAACTAAATTTTCGGGAACGCGGGGTACTTGTCATATAATGTGAAGGAAATATTGTTTACAGGTTTACAGCTTTACATGTACAACTACTTTAACTAATGTTAGATATAATATGGTGACTCACGTGATCACATATAGCTCATATGCTCGTTTACAAACTAGACGCCACGATATTCTGTGTATTTAATATGCACATTTAAATAGCATACACACTGATTTTTAGATTTGTGCTTGTTTTTACATGATTAAGTCATCATAAAACACAATTAACAGAGTTATTATTGTTATAATTGGACGTTTATATCACGTGATATAAGCTGAATTTCCATTCAACAGTCAATGTGACGATGTGATATAATACGTTTTCATAGATCAAAACGTGAGCAACTTTGTTATGTTATGGTTTACCTAATTTGTAAATGGTGATCAAATAGTGCATACATTTTGGAAAGTTTATCTAAGCCATATAAACTTGCTAGCCCTTAGTTACGTCATATATTCATCAAAATGCATTATAAATTTGTTGCATTTCCTACACAGAATGTTACGCCTTTATTGACCTCATCGAAAGCTGAGTGCATTTTGCTGGCTAGTTTGTTTCATAGACCGCTTTATAAATCATTGTGAAGTTAAAATATTTTCACAATTGTTTGTGTCCAAGCCCGTGTCATATTCTCTGTATTCACCCAGACTAGATGTCATGTCTAAGTATGACATAGTATTAAACTATGGTATGACATAACGAAAGAGCTTAAATTTAATGCGCATTAATTAACTTTGAATCAAAGGCAAAAGTCATAAATGCGGTCTGATTTTGCCTTTTTGGATTATCTAAGGCATACAGTGTACACCTATTTGTTCATAATGTATTCATTTCTTTGATTCAGCAAGACGCCCTCAACACACTTAGTCTGCCAAAATATTTCAAAATAGCACTTGCACTTTGCAATCTATTCCGATTTGTTAGAGATGCAGATACAGTTACATCACATAGACACTTTTATGGCCAATGTGGTGGCAACAACCTCATAAAAAATCTTTAAAAGGCAATGTTTATCCCACTTTGCCTTCAATAATAATCATTTGAAATGCAATCACCTTATCTATTGTCCTTTACTCTGTTACCGCAGGATAGCAGATATGCTTTTGCATTGTACGTTTGGAATTGTTGTCAGTAAGACTATATATAATATAGCTCCATCGATCTGATCTTTCTATTATAAGTTCAAACCGGCATGAATGTTTATATTTATAGGCAGTGTCAAACTGTACCAGCTTCCTACTTCCTGAAACTTATATGACAATTGATGGCCTACTATAAAGAGGTTTTTGGAGTTTACATTATATAAGTATAAAATTTAGTATTTTTTTGTGCGATTTTACATAAAGATTGTTAATTGTTATGAATGTACCTATTACAATATATCTGTTATGTGCAAATCCCAATAATAGCATAAAAGTCTAAAGCATTTATTGTACATTATACATTGTGAGCATAGTATTTTTTTGTCGACAAAAAGGTATTAATAAATGTATGAAAAAATGAGGAATAGGGATGTATGGCCCTATGTCATAAAAAGGGCAAAGAATTAGATAGAATTACAGGTCACAGGTGCCTATCGATTTGAAGTTGGCATTCAAATGGTTAAAGATCTGTCTTGTACACAATGACTAGTTGAGTCACCCAAGAGCTGTAGGCTGAGAGTCCTAAAAAAAAAAACAATTAATTAACAATACAATTTTATATATATATATATATAAACATGATTGATTGTTTACTTCATGTCGTGTTTAACCCAGAGCTGTGAAACAATGTCCATTTTTGTATTTTTTGCTTTCTTTTTTTTTCTAAATCTTACTAAATCTTAAATGTGGTTTTAAAAAATCCCTCACAGTTTGCATGTTGAGAAAAAGATCTTGTTTCTAGATCAGTTGTGGTTTATTCAGTGTGGATTCCTTGGTCAAGGCCTAGCTCCTCTTCTCGTGTCCGTAACCCAGCTTTGGCTGAACAAAAGACACTTAGCCAGGAAGCGTTTTGGCCAATCAGCTGCCACCTTCCAGTTTGCCAACGAGCATTGTCCAATCACAGCACGCTTTTGGCTCGGCTGCCTCGGAGTGCCGAGGCTGTGCTTATGCAGTGAGAGAGGGCTGAGGGCTGTCCTCCATGTTTTAATAAGCACTGACATTACACACAAGTCTTTTATAAGCCATGCATCCACAGAGGTAAGTTTGCTTTCTATGCTTTCACTTTCTGTTTTATCAAACCTGCCTGTCATGTAGAAGTCGTTAACACAGAAATATAATGTTTTTATTCTGGTGGGGGGAGGGGAATCCTATTCCTAACAGCACAGAGCTGGATCCTGACAGGAGCAGGACTCAAATGCAATCTGTTTCATTTTCTGTGTGTGTATGTGTGTGTGTGTGTGTGTCTGCTGTTTTTATAACCCCTTGTTAAGCTAGGAGAGTACGCAGGACAAGAATGGACCTCTGTGCTTTCTCTCAGCTCTAACACTGATCAAGCATGGAGAGGAATACAGGAGTGGCATAGGCCAAGGCTCTCAAAATGGAAGGCCCTGTATGTGAAAGGGGAAACCCAGGCTCTGCAGAATGGCTTGCATTATACATCTGTAGTTTATTGCTGATCTTGTATTTTCTTTTAGTAATACAAAAAGAAGAGCAGTGGCTTGCTTTGAGGGGATTTAAGCATCTGACAACAGAAATGAAAACCGTCTATATTCAACACACTAATGCATGGACTTGGCTTTTTGTACTGTGCATTGATGGCACTGTGACATTATTTTTGTTCAGCCTGGAAAGGGATTGGCAGCCATTTCAGGTAGCTTCCCTTTTTTTTACCCAAAGTAGTGTAAGGGCACAGTCCTGCGTGCTTCACATACTCACTGGCTTTTTTTGCACAGAAAGAGCTATTATTGGGCTAAATTTGAATGGTTATATAAAGGCGGCGTCATATGGATCATGAATTAGAGATATATATTTTATTCACAATGTTGTGTCTGGACTTTGGAATCTTCTAGGTTTGCAGATTACATTAACTGGTAATCAGCATCAGACTTTTTTGTTTCTAACAGCTGAGGCTGCAACATGCAATGAAATACGTAATGTTTAGTCGTTTGCTGAGCTCTTCTTGATCACCCTGAGCAGCTGAACAGCATGCTTCAATGAATCATGGCATTCATGTGATCTTAAATACACTTAAAATGAATAAATACTACAGCTGAATGTATATCGCATGAGCGGAGAGTGTCTTTAATGTACTCATAATAATATTGTAATATATAGAGATACTATTTAGATCATTTTCAACCAAACTTTATAAAAATATTGTATGCGATTGTTTTAAATGACTTAAGCTTCTGTCATCCTACGCTGAAATAAGTCTAGATTCATGTTCATCAAGACCAAAATCCTGGCTTGAGCTTTTTGCCATCGATCCAACAGATGGTGGATCATTTCACAATTGTTTCAGTTGTTTGATAATGGCAGCCACTGCCATAACTGATAAAAGCCTTCTGATTAATTCCGACTAATCATCTGATCTTACCTGATTAAAGGCTGTGTTTGTGTAGATGTCGGATAATCTGAAATGTAAGCAAACAGTTGATTGTTTGCTGCTGTTTTTCACTGGATTTTGTTAGTGGTCCTCTTAATTGTCTCTCTGGCGACAATGACAGCTCAATATTTTGATGGAAGATAATTACTATATACAGTACATTTTGGGCAGCTATTACATAAATCAACATAAATGTTTGTTGTTGATGCCTCGTTTACGTTGAGAACAACTTAAATTCTATAGATCATGCCCAGTATAACAGATCCTAATACAAATCCTGAGCAAGATTCCTTTTAAATATTTGGCCTGATATAAGGAATTTAGTACTATTTTAACGCAGCAGTTACCTAGTCTGTGATTATGTATTAACCTTGAGGGTACAAATGAAGTGGTTTTACAGTCATGGCAACCCATTAAAACAGTTCCGGTCTAAACCTCGTACTAAAGTTTGGGTATTTACTAGTGGTTGATATTGTATGTACAGTGTATGCGGTATATTAGGAGCAATCGAACAGTCAGGTCTTGAAGTTGATGTTTTGTGAGCAGAAAAATGAGCAAGCATAAGGATCCGAAGTCAGACTTTCTCCAAAACTGTGGGTCTTGTTGGGAAATGCTCTGCTAGGAAACCTTAGTTCCTAACTTTCACATGGTTGTTACTGTGACGGGTACCACCAAGCTAAACACTTCAGACCAAACCCTCTGTTATGGAAAAGGAAATTCCCTAATGATAGTAGCAACCTTTGGAAGGCTAATGCAACCTGCCACATGACAAAAATAATTTGGAGGAACACAAATTTAAGGTGTTACCTTGGCCTCCAACTTGAACCAGACGTCAACCCAGTCAAGCATGTGTGGGATTTGCCGGACACACAAGTCCAGCTGGCGAAACAATCCATGAAAACCCCAACATGCAACTTACACGAATGAAATGGCTTTGTGCTAGACACCATAGCACAGCTTAAGTGAGCTGGTGGAGTCCATGCCAAAATGTTGAGTTGTTTTATTTACACAAGGGTGGACTTAATGTACAGTACATAGCCTATACTTATAATAAACTATATACTATACTTATAACTAATATTAAAAAAGCTTGCAGTCTGACCAGAATTGTGTCGGCATATCAGATTGCTAATTGACTGACAGTAATGACTTCTGGGTGACCTAAATACGCCTCATGACCAGTTATAGAACTAGGAAACCGTAGAAGAATGACAGAGTGGAGATTCCGTATCGTGTGCTTCTTGAGTCATTGTATGTCATGTTGATTATTTTATTCATATTGAAAGATCTAACAAATGAGGCAAGACTTAGGTTTGTGCATGCTAATACGGATGCTTCTTTAAACATAATAAACAGACCATATTTGCATCGGTAATTGTAGAGGTATGTGAAAAATCTTATCTTATGATGTGCTTGGTTTCCTTTTTCTTGAATGTATTATTTAGAAACCACTTGCTCTAATTTCACCATTGTTGTTGCCGAAGCAAATAAAGTCTATGATTAAATGAAAATGAAATGAAAATGAGGAAATCTACAGTGGTGGTGGGTTTGCTAATGTATTTATGTACACCGAGTATTTTCTAAGAACAGCTGTTTCCTCTTTGGCAGGTTACATTTTCCTTTTGGTTCTTTGTTTCTATCCTGAATGTGAAAGTGTGTGTGTGTGTGTGTGTGTGTGTTGCATGTGTAAGGCCCTCACTGCATACTTGCGGGCTTCTCTGCTGGCAAAGCTTGCGTTCTCACAGTTACCACGGAAAGCTCTAGAAAATGGTTGCCTGTCACTGCTCTTAGCAATTAGACACGGCAGACGGAAAGCAGGCAAATCTGAAGATTTGTCCCAGCTCTACAAAAAAAACATATTTATGTTAAGCGAATGCTTAAAGAAGACGTGGAGTGCGATTCGGATTGTGTTTTGATGGCGGATGGCAGAAGCAGCCCTCCCTGCATTGCAGCAGTGGATCAGAGCAGAGCGTAGAGAGCAGGGAGAGCCAGCGTGCCACACAGCACCGAGCGCCCAATCACGCGCCTCCGTGTGGCTCTCAAACCAATCGGCAGCCCACAGCTGAGGTTAAAGATTGACAATTGCACCGAGAGCGGCAGGGAGAGAGAGCAAGGCCCTTCTGGAAAATTCTGCACCCATCTTTGTCTCATCCCTTACCAGCTATTATAATTGAAGGGAAAAAAAGCAATATTAAAAAAAAGGCCCTGCCTGAAGAACCTGTGCAGTGTGCACGTAAAGAAAAATAAGGTATGCTGTTATTATGCATCAATTGTTTAACTTAATGCGACGGTGATTGCGGTGTCAGTTTTTTGACGAGAAAGATGATTACATGTGTGTGTCACGCTGCCTTGCTGTGTGAAGGTTTTGTGCCAGGTGAAGTGGTGCTATTGATTGTGCAAAGGGGGAAATGGCTGTTGCTGAGGATGGATGGTGCATGCAGGGCGGACGAGATAAGGAGGCCAAGATGGCAAGTGCACAGCCTCTGCAAATGTGGTCTTGTGTGTGTGTGTGTGTGTGTGTTTTTGAATGTGTGCTTGTATTTTTTCTCCCCCCCAGAAATGCAGACAGGGAGAAAAACCAAGAATCAATCCAGCACAAGGAAGCAAATATATCGCTGCCTCAACAGGAAGATGGTTATCCAGAAACTGGAATCTAGTAGCCTAATTGTATCCAAAAATCCTTATATTATATCACGTTGTTAATAATACGATTTTCATGTTTCAGATGTGAGTCACAGGGTGCAAAGCCTGCAAAATTAGACGCTGCATTTTCTTTTTCTCTTTTAATATTTAGACCGGATGAACACACTGGCAGAACTGATAGCGAATGGTTGTTTTGTTGATGGGCATGGTGTGGAGAGGGAAATGTGTAATTTCATAAGTTATAGTCACAACATTATATCTATTATTATTATTATTATTATAGTCCAATCTATATGGTTATTACCCTGTATAGTAATGCTATAGCTTGATATATACCGTCATGTATAAGACCTTCTTTCAGTTTGCATGCATTAGAAAAAATATATTTGATTGTTATTATTTTTAAGAACTACCTTTGTGTTCCTCAAGCTGTCTTTGTGATTACGCGGAGTGTTGGTGGTGTTTTGGAATGAGGGGAGCCAATATCATCCCCACCCTCTGGATACATTATTCATTTTGCAGAGGCAATCATTTCCTCCATCGTCCACCATCTGTTTACCTCCTACACTGATCATAATTTTATATTCTGTTCACTTTAATCCACATGAAGACATAAAACATGGCTCTTGGATGCACATATTTCGCTACCATGTCCTGGATCTTAAATGTTTTATGTGGCATTTAACTAGGGTTGGGTTCATAAGTTTACTCTCATTTAAACACTTTCTTGTCAAATGTAGCGTATTTGAATTTTGTATTTTTTTTCTTCTAAACCTGATCGCGGCACGCATTTTGTCTGTGGACGGCATACCTCTCTTGTTTTGAGAACCCTCCTGCGGGGACACTGAGGGGGACCCTTGGCTTCTGTCAAAGAAGCTCTTTCACTCTGAAACCTCTCTCTCTTCTACACTCAAAGCAGTGGAAATAATAAACCGGACAAGACGAAATTCAGTGAGACCACTTGGTTGCATCAAAGCTTCTGCTAGCTGCCCAACCACCCCCTCTTTTTACCCAACCTGGTCATCCGGTCCATTGATAAAATTTTGTCCTAACAGTTTTGACTGTTTCTCTGAATTCTCTTATTATAAGCAGGAACGAGTACATTTTTCTGTTACATGCTGAAACCAGTGCTATTATCGGATAAAAGTAAGCTAAATAGTATTAAATTATCAGTCGTGTCATGGAAGGTTTTCTTTAGCTCTCTTCATGTTAGTTGCCTCATTGCTGTTAGCAATGAAGCACTTGCACTTCGACTCACAAGCAAATTGTAGGCCCTGGGGAACAGAAACCTTCATGTCTAAGTGCAGAGCGCTCTCAGAAATGAAGTGCTCTCATATGTGACATTTTCTCTGTGCGCCAACACCCGATAACACTTTCGGAGTAGACATATTTCTAATTATGATTATAACATCTTTCACTTCAAAACCAAAGCCAGTAGTTGCTTCTGTTAGAACTATGAAGACACATTCGCATAAAAAAACCTGCTACAAGGAGAATGGCTGAGCAATTATTATAGAAATGTAAGAAATAAAGTCTATCCGATTCCACGTTTAGTCCCCATTTTTCCATTTTAATCCCCACCACACTTTTGGGAAGATGTTCCACTAGATTTTGGAGTGTGCTTGGGAGGATTTGTGGTCATTCAGCAACGAGGGGTTTAGAAATGTTATGTACTAATGTATGTCGTTTCTGATGGGTGCAGTCAGCATTCTTGTTCATTCCAACTCATGTAAAGCATATCTTCATGGACCTTTTTTTGTGCACTGGAGAATAATCACACTGGCATGGTTTGAAATACATTGTTAAACAATTGTGTACCTCTGACTTTGTGGGAACAGAACTTCACATGGCTGGAAAAGTCAATACTTTTGTCCATATTGTATTGTATGTGCATTCTTCTTGAGAGACTTGGAGAACTGGCATGACTGTAATCTTCTTGACTGCTTAGATTCTAAATAGAAATGATTTAAGTTACTACAAGTAATGTTTTTGTGTGTTGGACAGTTTAGCAGAAGAGGAGGTGAAGACAGAGTCAGATGTAATTGAAGGAATGGAGATTTCTACACGATCCAAAGGTATAAAGAGCTTAACATCTTATAATTCTTATTATATATAATACTTACTGCACATTAGTAGACTTGAATTGTATCTAATTGCCATAGTTTTCCTTTATACAGTGTCTGATCCAGGGTCAGTGGAGCGCACAGCTCCAAAGCGCAAAGAACCCAGCCCACCGCATTCATCCAACGGACATTCTCCTTCTGAAGCTTCTCCCAGCCCGGTTAAAAAGAAGAAAAAACCAGGGGCCGTCAACAGCAGCAAAGATCAGGTTCACTGATTTCTCAGACACTTCTTAACTCCTAACAGTAGTTGCTTAGCTTTGCTTTTACAACCCTTATAAATTACGATCCTGACATGATATTGATATATAATATTGATTGACCTATTATTATCCTACTTATTCGTCGCCATGTAAGACCCCTGTGAAAGAAAAAATGACATAGAGTGTGCCTTAAAAATCATCACGTTTAAATGTTGCTCCTCAGTTTATTTTACTTCATAGCTAGAATATCGTGATTGCATCTTTGACATATTCTGAAATGGCAGATAAATTCCTTGGAGCACTCAAATAAGATCATTGCTCTCGATTAATTTTTTCTGGATGAAGAATATAGTTATATCTTTCTTTTGCAATGACCAAGTGAAGCACTCGTGTTTTACGCTATACAGCAAACGAGGTGACCTATTATTTTCGCTGCTGCGTGAAAAAAGTACATTCCCACTACAAAGTAATGAATGTTTCAGCGATTTGTGCTACACAAAGAAAAAAATAAAGAATAGACCATGCAGTAAAATGTAGATCGTAAAAATGCAGATCGACATACCGCTGCACAGTATTTCTTGACAAAAATCATTTGAATTTCCTTTAAGCTATGGTTTTAATTGAAAAAAATATTTTTCTCTGCTAACAATAGGTGTTAACTCGTTAGATCAGACTGCTTATTAAATGAAAACTTCACAAGTGTGAGAATTATTATTTTGCATGATGGGCTTTTTAAAAATAATTTTTCACAGACATTCATTGCAAGTATATAGAGATTGTATGCTTTAGAGCAGTGGCTTCATATGTGTGGTCAACTATTCATCTATATTATATATATCTGCACTGTTACCTCTGTGTGTCATGAGCTGCAGTGCCTTTGTTTTAAAACCCCCGCTCTCTTGTTTTTCTCGCCTGCATTCCAGTCCGAACTAAGACATGGTCCCTTTTACTATGTGAAGCAGCCCGCACTCACCACAGACCCTGTTGATGTTGTACCGCAGGACGGCAGGAACGACTTCTATTGCTGGGTGTGCCACCGCGAGGGCCAGGTGCTCTGCTGTGAGCTCTGCCCACGCGTCTACCATGCCAAGTGTCTCAAACTGGCTGCTGAGCCTGAAGGCGACTGGTTCTGTCCTGAGTGTGAGGTACTGGCACACACTAACACTGCCACCAAAATGCGAGATAAAACATTCACACGGTTGTTACGTCTTTACAGGCACATTGCGGATTGTAAATATTTAAAGCTCTGGGCAACACGGGTTTCAAATGTTGCGGATAATGATGTGTAACATAAATGTGGTTTATATATGAATACAGGTTACAACGTACAACAGCTCACACATGATAGGCACTGGTATCTCTAACAATTCAGCAAAAATTTAAGTGAGTGACAAAGCAAAACCTCCATGATGCCGTTTTAATGCACATTTCCTGTGTTATTTGTACATTTAAAAAAAAATTGACGATGGTTCAGACAGGATTGCACACGAGCGCCGCCGAGCACAAACGATCAGGCACTGAGCTTCAAACCCGGAGAATTAAAAACAGGAAAAAAAGTTCCTGTGCTTACTATAAATGGGAGGGATTCTCTCTAATTAGTCGCTTAGAGTCAGCCAATCATACGCCTGCATAAACTAATGTATGAGGAAGATGGCAGGCTTTGCTACCTTTTAATTGTATTTTTAAAAAATAGCAGTCTTGGTGAAAGTATTCTTCACCTGCCACAGTTAATAGCTTTTATCTGAGACTAAAGACGGAGAATTGGCCAGTGGCTTTGCAACGTGTAGAACAAACAATGTGTCCCTTTTTAATAAAATAGATTAAGATCAGCTTTACCGTCCAGTCATTTTCATGCCTAATGTCGCATTGCATCAACAATCTTAATTCTTTCGACTCGTAAATTATGTTTATGAGGCACAGGAAAAGCAGATCGTATAAGGGTTTAATCATGCCTGTAAACGTGCTTAGGAAGTGCAGTCTTGGTGTAAAAAGTGTGTCCAGGCGTAAAGCATGGGTTCATATGTTCATTTATTGATCATAGACGGTGAGGATCCAGTAGAGGTCTTCTAATACATTTTTACCATTTAAAATAAAGCCATAGTAATAGTTCTTCACAGAAGCTATAGCTGCGTATTATGACACTATATTGACAGGAGCTTGAATCAAACATGGATAACATTCGAAAATGTATAAATACAATCAAGAGGTGAGCTGCAATGTAAATGTCCATTTAAACATCTGCTTTTTTTCCCTTCAACTTAGAAAATAACTGTTGCGGAGTGCATTGAAACCCAGAGCAAGGCAATGACCATGCTTACACTGGACCAGCTGTCCTACCTTCTTAAGTTCGCCCTGCAGAAGATGAAACAGCCAGGTGTAAGTGCTTAAAGCCCAGTTTGGTGGAAAAGTATTAATGCTGTGTGTTTTCCTGGCAAATGTTTCAGTAGTTGATATATATATAGTTTTCTGCATGAGTTACAAGTCTATCACTGTCTATTTTACTAATTTTTCATCTTCTCTTTTTAGACAGAACCGTTTCAGAAGCCGGTTTGTCTCGAGCAGCATCCTGATTACGCAGAGTACATTTTTCATCCAATGGATCTCTGTACGTTAGAAAAGGTAAACGAGAAACGTTTAAAAACTCATCTTATAAAACTCACCTGATACAGCGTTCGATTATGGTGATGTCTGAGGATTTTTCATTTGGATTTAGAACATCAAAAAGAAAATGTACGGCTCTACTGAAGCGTTCTTGGCGGACGTGAAGTGGATTTTGCACAACTGCATTATTTACAATGGAGGTTTGGCTTCAGATTTGTCATGTTTGGAATACATACATGATTTTTGTGTCCGGTGTCATTTGGATAAAAGAAGATTTTTTTCCCCATATTTTATAGGAAACCATAAACTAACCACAACAGCTAAAGTGATCATAAAAATCTGTGAACATGAAGTGAGTACAGCAGGATTTAACTATTTTCGAAAGACCTTACAGGAACTTTTTTGCGGAGAGCTTTATGGCATTTTCTCTTTTTTAGATGAATGAAATTGAGGTTTGTCCAGAATGTTATCTTTCAGCCTGCCAGAAGAGAGACAATTGGTTTTGTGAACCATGTGTAAGTATTAGTTAATATAGAACTATTTCATTATTAATGTATTCAACATTAATACTGGAGAAAGCGTGTGACTAGCATTCATTTATTTCACCTCGTATTTATTTTAGAGTAATCCTCATCCACTAGTGTGGGCCAAACTCAAGGGCTTTCCATTCTGGCCTGCGAAAGCTCTCAGAGACAAAGATGGACAAGTAGATGCTCGATTCTTTGGACAGCATGACAGGTATGGAGTTCTGTCCCTGCATGCTTTATCAAGGTTTATCTTCTTATGTAACGCATTCTTGTTGTTTACTCTAAGCTTCTTTTATTTCAGAGCCTGGGTCCCAATCAATAATTGCTACCTCATGTCAAAAGAGATCCCTTTCTCTGTAAAGAAGACGAAAAGCATCTTCAACAGTGCCATGCAGGAGATGGAGGTCTACGTAGAAAACATTCGGAAAAAGTTTGCCGTCTTCAATTACGCCCCGTTCCGCACACCCTACACGCCGGACAACCAGTTCCAAATGCTCCTCGACCCAGCAAACCCTGGCGCTGGCTCAGTCAAACCAGACAAACAGGAGAAGATCAAGTTCAGCTTCGATATGACAGCATCCCACGTAGGAAAGGGCATGGTTTCGGCCGGGATAGGTGGTGGAGGGGCGACCGGTAGGAGGATAGCTGTGCCAGACATTCCACGTTCTCCAATGAGCACGAACTCTTCTGCCCATACTGGCTCTGATGGCGAGCAGGAGGGCGGAGACAAGAGCCAGACCCGAGCACTATTGCAACACCACAGCACAGGAGAAGAATCTCTCGATAGCACAGGTAGTATCTCAGTACTGCAGTAACACTTCACATGACACATGTCAATATTTTATATAAAATCTATGTTTGTCTGAAATATTTTACTATGTTTTTAATTTAAATTAAGAAATAAATTTAAGTGTCTTTCGTCAACATTTCTAAGTGAAGCAGTCCTTTTATAAACGCATCCAAATTAAGCAGCCCGTTGGTGTGTACAGCGTCCCCTGCTGCTCCACGAACTGGGCCTGCAGGCAGCGCAATGGACAGCCCTAAACCATTCCACTCAACAGTCCCAAACACACCTCTTAAACAGGAAAAGACCCCCACTACAGGCAGCATCTTAAACCTTAACCTCGGTGAGCTTATCCTCCTCTAATTAAATCTGTATTTTAGTTCATAATCTGTATATACATATATATGTATATAGATATATATATATATATATATATGTGTG
This sequence comes from Kryptopterus vitreolus, assembly GCA_030449085.1. Lineage (NCBI taxonomy): Eukaryota > Metazoa > Chordata > Actinopteri > Siluriformes > Siluridae > Kryptopterus > Kryptopterus vitreolus. The sequence goes on along the minus strand of JACRUU010000013.1, from coordinate 6,335,680 downwards.
TGTGTGTGTGTGTGTGTGTGTGTGTGTGTGTCTGTGTATGTGTGTATATATGTGTGTGTGTGTGTGTGTGTGTGTGTGTGTGTGTGTGTGTGTCTTATGTGGATGGATCTCTTTTAGACCGTAGCAAGGCTGAGATGGATCTAAAGGAGCTGAGTGAGACTGTACAGCAGCAGCAGGGTGCTCAGTCCTCACTCACATCCCCTAAAAGACAGATCAGGAGCCGCTTCCAGCTCAACCTCGACAAGACCATTGAGAGCTGCAAAGCCCAGCTGGGTGAGCTTATTGTCAATAAATTAATGAAAAGGGTTTTTTTTTGTCAGATTGATGTCGAAACCTGAGAAACATCGCCACCTCTGCTCCCAACAGGTATAGATGAGATTTCCGAGGATGTGTACAAAGATGAGGAGCACAGTGATTCAGACGACTCTGATAAGTCTGACTCCAGTGAAAGCGAGTACGCCAGCGATAATGATCAAAAACCAAAGAGCACCAAGGACTCTGCTGCTGCTGATAAAACAGACAAGGAAGTATCGAAAAAGAAGCCCAAACCACCATCCCCTGATGGTGAAGACAAGGATGCTACCGAATCCTCTGGTACATTAAGCTCAGTGACCAAAAGCGAGATTGTGCAGAAAGGAAGTGGTGTCTCCCAAGTAAAAGACAAGCCAGCTATTGAATCGGACAAAGAAGCACCTAAACCAGCACCCCCATCTCCCAGTACAAGAAACAAACCCAAAGTAACAGAGGAAGCCAGGCAGCCTGTGTCTGTGGATGTAGACTTGGACTCGGACTCAGAACGAGAGCTGGTGATTGATTTGGGAGAAGAACCTGGTGGAAGAGAGAGGAAAAGGCGTAGGAAAGACTCAGCCACTGTCACCGCACTAAAAGAACCTGTAGCCTCCAAGACAGAGGGTGAGCTACTGGATGTACTTATATATTGTACAGGGATATCTATCTATCTATCTATGTATCTGTCTGTCTGTCATGAGTTATCAGATATATCAGTTATGTTTTTTGATTTCTTGTTGCCGCTTTTTCAGATGAAGCAGAAATAAACAATCAGTCGGTATCTCTGGATTGTCCATATTAGTAAATACGCTTTCATTTTTTGCAGTTCATATCATAAAAACAAACGAAACAACACCAGAAAGCTTTAATGGAAATTACATTTTGATAGCATGTTCTAACTCTAAATTGAATCCTTCCGATGTAAATATGATATTGACATGCTATTATAGGATTATGATGATAGTGTCTGAGGGAGATGGTAGCTCAGTGATTAAGGATTTGGGCTCTTCACCAGAAGGTCCCCGGTTCCCAGCCCCATCAAGCTTGGGGCCTAGTCGCTCTGGATAAGGGCATCTGCCAAATGCAGTAAATGTAAATGATTAATGTAACAGCTATAACAGCTATTTATGATGAAATGAGGCAGGATGTAAAAGTCATTCTGACAAGTATTCTTTTTAAGCAAAATATACTGTAATCTGCTTTATATATTTCTACAATTATTTATTCATTCCTTTGTAATAATATTTGTATCCTCCAGCTAAAGGACCTCCGACAGGAAGTCTTGCTCCATCTCAAACACCTTCCGCACCCTCTTCCACTCCCTGCCTCAAAGACCCCTCACAGTCTCCAATGGCGGTTCCTCTAAATGTAGTCGCCATCCCTGCTGTCCCTAGCAGCACTGCTCTCGTCTCATCTTCCCTGCCTAACTCCGCTCCGCCTACAGCCCTGCCCTCCTCTTCCACCCCCACCAGCATGGTTAAGAAACAGCGCCCCCTGCTGCCTCGTGAAAGCGTGCCGGTGGTTCAGCGGGCCGTTGTTTGGAACCCCGGTGCCAAGTTTCAGACATCTTCTCAGAAATGGCACATGCAGAAGGTGCAGAGGCAGCAGCAGAGTCACACGCAGCCACATACTCAAGCACAGTCGTTATCACAAGCACAGCAGGCGTCGTCTTCACCGTCTTCATCCAGCACTCGATATCAGACACGACAGGCTGTTAAGGGTAGGTCCACCACTTTATCGTACCCAAATTATTATTCGATTAGTGTAATTAATCATATACTTAAAAGAAAGTAAATTCACCAGGCAAAATCCTTTGTGGAAGCACAGAGATGATCTAAAAGCACTGTATTTCTCATAGCTGTACAGCAGAAAGATTCCCCACACAGCACCTCGACCTCAGCTGTCACTTTGGTCACCAGCACCCCGGTGTCTGCAGCTATAATGGCAGGTGTCACGGTTAGCTCTTCATCCTTATCATCCTCTGTGACTGGAGATCTACAAATCCCCACCACCTCTGCTGATGTGGCAGCCGATATCGCCAAATATACTAACAAAGTAAGATCTCTTCGGCTGGCTATGTAAATATCATTTACTTTGGTAGCCTATTTTTTGTGCATTTTAAGCATGTATGTTTTTAATTAGATCGACCCTTATAACGTTTACAAGGTCGCTGATTTGTGCAACTGATTATTTTGTGTATGAACAGATCATGGATGCAATCAAGGGGACAATGACTGAAATATACAATGACCTCTCCAAGAGCACCTCAGGAAACACAATAGCTGAAGTATGAAATCTTGAAAAATGAATACATTGCTCCATGATGAAATGCTATTGTAGTGATTTGTGCCAAATTCAAAGAACCGGTGACATATTTTGCCTTTTAGATTAGGCGGTTACGGATCGAAATCGAAAAGCTGCAGTGGCTCCATCAACAGGAATTGTCTGAGATGAAACACAATTTAGGTTTGTTGTTTATTTTTTTCCAGTCCATAAGAACTTACGCTGACAAATTCCACATTAGTACAAGATAAAAAGGAAAGCAAGGAAGACTGGAAAAATTACATTTTTTAAATTTCACATGTTGGACTTGACTCAGAGCTGACCATGGCAGAGATGCGACAGAGTCTGGAGCAAGAGCGAGAGCGGCTGGTCGCAGAAGTGAAGAAGCAAATGGAGATGGAGAAACAGCAGGCTGTCGATGAGACCAAGAAGAAACAATGGTGTGCCAACTGCAAGAAAGAGGCCATTTTCTATTGCTGCTGGAACACAAGCTACTGTGATTACCCCTGCCAGCAAGCCCACTGGCCAGAGCATATGAAGTCCTGCACCCAGTCTGGTGGGATAAAGAGCACTCATTCATTTTCTAATGAAATCTGCTTGTCCAGGCCTGTCTACTCTATGCACTGATTTGATGAAGCTTGTTTTATGTTTCATTTTGTAGCAACATCGTCACAGCAAGAGCCAGACGCAGAGCCAAATGCAGATGGCATCTCGAAGGTTCCCGGCCATCCCAACAACGCTCAGAACTCGCCTCGAGAGACCGCAGGAGCTCCTACAACAGAAAAGGACAGCGACTTGGACAAATCGAAGGACAGTGTCACAGTCAGTGTGTCCTAGCTCACGACGTCCCAACTGCTGCAGAACTGCACTTACAACTGCACATATGTACAAAACATAGTCGAGTTGCGTCACTACAACAAAACGTCTTGCCAGCATCTGCTTTCAACACTTTGGGAGGCTGATTTGCTTACTTCTATCAATAATGGTTAAAAGGTCCCCATCTCATTTTCTTATAGCATTAAAGACACATTTTTTTTTACATGACCTGTTCCTAATTGGCTTAGTTCATTTATTTCTTAATAATACCCACATTATTACAGTGAAGAGTCCACGAATCCAGCTGCTGCAGGATTATTACACCAACCAGTAATCCTTTGGTGCTCAGTCCATGTTTGTGGGGATTTTCTACAATTATTCAAATCCTATCCAGCATTCAGCACGTCACTCGAAACGAAAAGCTGTTCTCTCTCAAATCGTCTAGTGCACCAGAATGCAAACCACCTTCAGAGACATCGCTCTCACCTGCTAGACTGGAGTTATGAAGCCTGGACTGAACTTGTGGGTGAATACGGTTTAGGTGTACATATCCCTGATATCTTAAAGAAATCAAATGAAGTGATTCTGTTCACTGTGTAAAGGCTTACTCATTTCGTTTTACTTTACAGGTTGTCTATTTCCTAATGTATACAGTATATAAGCTTTATATGGGGGTTGGGTATAAAAAAATGTGAGATTTTGTTTTTATTTTTGAATAGTTCACAAATTGTAAAGATGAATATTTGTTTATATTCATATTTAATTCACCCAACTTTCTGTTTGGTACTGTAAAACTCAAAAGATTACATTATATTTAATTTTCTCTATGCATCCATTACTAAAACAACTGCAGTTTGACTTGTTTATCTATTAGTATTCGTGTTCCAAAGTGGTGTTATGGTTGTTAGTATTTTTATTATTTTTTTTAAGGGTATTGAAGACGGCATGGTATGATACAATCTCACTGTATCACAAGATGCCATGTTGATTACTGTTAAAGAATCACAGGCTTTATTTTTTAATTATTTGAACACTTTTGCCTTCACTTGCACTTTGAAATGTGACCATTTTTAAACCTTAGTTATGTCTGACCAGGTTTTTTTTTGTATTAAAATCATATCAATAATAATATTGTTATCTTAATTAACATTGTTCATGCAGACTACAAAGACATTTTGTTTGATATATATATATATATATATATATATATATATATATATATATATATATATATATATATATATATATATACATATATATATATATGTATATATATCATTTTCAACTGATTCATCTGTAATTCAGAGTTTAATTATTACAGACATTTTCTGTTTATGTTTCGGAGCAAAAAAATAATATATAAAAATAGCGGTCCAGCAACGTTACCAAAGCTGAGGCTAGAGATTTACATTGTGATGTGTTATTACAGGTCACTACAGTACAGTAACACAATTTCAGCAGCCTCCCTGATATATTTACAGTGACTGCAGACTGTTCAGTACATTCTTAGCTCTTAAAAAAAGAACTGCTGTATATATTACAATCTAAAAAAAAAATGTTTACATATTGTACATAAATAAAATTTGGTGGTCTTAATTTGTGTGTTGTGGGCTTTTTGTCGCATGTGGTAAATGTATGTTATACATTTGCCACATGTATAGCAAATTATGTGGCTTCTGAGGAATATTTATAGCATGTACATATCACACACAACATATATATATATATATATATATATATATATATATATATATATATATATACACACATTTGGCTCCATATAAGAACAATATGTTTAACAAGCAAAAAAATCGTTGTGGTGATCATTGATATGGTGAGTTTGAGTTTTTTGCTTTTTAACATTTGTGGACGAAAAGAGTCTCCACTTCTCTCCATCTTCAGAAGAGATGAATCTTTGCAGGTATCAAGCTACGTTTGATTATTATTATTATTATTATTATTATTATTATTTATACAAGAGACCCTTGTTATAGAAATACTGCTTATAGCTGTCATATGATAAAATAATGAAACTGACTCACATCTTGAACTTCAAAAACACTGAATTACTGAATGAATCTGTGGACAGTGTAGCAACATGTTGGAAGTGGTTTAAGATTAGGGTGTATTTTCTACTTCACCTTCAGGTGCATCACAACGAGATTCCCAACACTTACACATTTGCACGTCATCACAATAGTTAATAGGTATACTTAAATAATATTTTATATAGCAATAGTATACCACAGCAGAGTCCTTGTCCTCGTGCATGTAACCCATGATACTTGGCAATGAAAGGGGAAAATTCCAGGTATTATGTTCAGATGTCCACACGGAAATAAATGCTATTTTCATGTAGATAATATGTATTAAAATACATCTGTGGTTTTATTATGGGTTGCAATAAATGTATGCTACTGCTAAAATGTTGAAGACGTCCGATCTCTCATGATCACATATTCATATATACGCTTTTACATGTAAAGGCTGGTGTGTCCGAATTGAAAGAAACTTAAGGTGTGTGTGTGTGTGTGTGTGTGTGTGTGTGTGTGTGTGTGTCCCCTAAGAGCGAAAGGATCATGTATGTTAGAGGAGCACGTGCATATTTTCAAACGCCCCTCTCTCCAGGTCGCTAGGTGGCTGTGCTGCATCGGTTTTAAATTCATAAAAGTAAACAAACTGCGAACGAGCCACAATCGCCCGAGAGTCAAGCAAATAACACCACCAAATTCCTTCAACTTTAATTCAAGTTAAGTAGGCTTTATTGTCACTTCAACCATATACAGTGCAGTACATCTTATAACTTGTAAGGTTATATTTATTGGCAGTTTTTCAATCATGCGTGTATGAATACCAACCTGTCTGTATGTAGTTGTTTTCTTTTAATATATATATATATATATATATATATATATATATATATATATATATATATATATGTTTGTTTGTTTTACATTTAGGAATAATCATTTAACAGCCAACATGTAACTATATTGACAGCATGAACGCTGCGATTCCTACTAATAATCCTGGTGCATTTAGTCTGTATTTACTCTCACCGTGGTGTTACAAGTACTATTGAGAAATACGTTGCCGTCAATTCTGGACAAGATAAAGTGCTGCTGCTGCTTGGAGTTCTTTTCTCTACGTGAAGGTCAGTTTGTATAACATTACGTTTTGGACCAGAATACGTGATTGTTTGGGCCACCGGAAATGTACCTTATTTGAATTAATTACAGATCTAATCGGAATTAGATTTTAGACTTTTTATTAGCATTTTTGTTCAGCAAGATTTTGTTCAGTCCTTATCAAATGTATTCTGACTACTGATACTCGTGCTCACCGAATGTCTGTAATGTCAGTGCATTTCACGAATCAATTAGTGATTAGGAAAGTTTGAATTGTATTATTTATTTATTTATTTATTTAATTTTTTTTTTACAAAAAAGATTTTTACTTTTCACAAAATTCGTCTCTCAAATGGTCAATGACAATTGTTTTTCTTTTCCTTTTCAGTGTCAAAACAAGGTCGTCAAAATCTTTAGTCATGCTGTCAATATGACAGTGCATGGTTTCAGTATTTTCTGATGTAAAATACGATTTAGGTTACAGTGATTAAAAATTCACGAGTCTGAATTTCTTATCTGGCATATATGACTTTAAACAGCACACGTTACTGTATTTGGGATATTGATCACAAGACCCGGCTCCATACAGTAATGTATACGGTTATACATATATATTGATTGCAAGAGCCTTAATATATTATGAGAGGTGGTTTTAACAATCTTGCATTCATTGACTTGTGCAATGAGCTAATGTCTAGATGTATTTTGGAGTAAGACTATTCAGGTGAGAACCAGTATAATAATAATAATAGAGTAGGAAGCAGCAGACAAACACATTCAGTTAAGTGAATGTACCAAAGCATGAGTACCCCAAGTTTTGAGAATTTCATTTCTTATCTGAAAAATGCACAAAAACATCTTTGGAAAAACATATATTTAAAAGTAATATGTGACATCCATGTTTGGAACAGGCAATTCCCATCAGCAAATTTAATGTGTGTTAGTGTGATTATTAAATAATGCAGCAAGAGTGACTGCACTAAATTTGTTTCTGCATTTTCTATTTTTTGGCAACATGGTGCAACTGTGCTGTAGTAAATAACATCACATGACTGCATATCATTCATTGTTGTAATGCAGTTTTCTCATTAACAGAGAGATTGAGCATAGAGACTGATTTCCTGATGGAGGTGTTGGATTAGTGGTTAAAACATTGGACTTTGATCCGAGTGTAAATCCCAGTCACACGAAGTTGCAACTACTAGGCCCCTGAGCTAGACCCTTAAGCCCATAGCTGCTCAGTTATATGAATGAGATAAACATGTAAGTGGATAAGCGTCTGCAAAATGCTGTAAATGTAGATTAATTGCAATGGAAATTAAGATTTAAACTTTTTTTTTTACTCTTACTAAAATAATAATTATATGACGATTCTATTTCTTATATTGATATGTGCTGGTGATTGCTGAAGGGGCAATTCCTCCCCAGGCCTCGAGTGGCGCTGCACAGCTCACCGACAGCGCATGCTCTTCTATCGCAGTCGTACGCGCGCTCTGCGCATCGCCAGGCGAGAAGAGAAAATGGAGGAAGTCGAATCGCTTTGACCGCGTTGCTGATGTATACTAGAACTCCTCAGTGAGTATGTATCTCCGAACGTTTCTGCCCACAGTTTAATGCATGGAAACGGCATTTTGAACAATTTTAAAGCTGCAGTTATCAACCGTTAAAACCATTCGTAAACTCCCGTTTTAGCCCCGTGCGCGAGCTTAGTCACCAATAATGGCGTCACGGTTGAAGGCCACCCTATTATAACGTCGTGTGCAGGATGGACACGTATTGCGTGTAAATATGTATTGCATTTTCCCTTTAATATAACTCACTTCGCACCTCGCATGCACACTCCGTGGAGGTATCCGTGGGCGCGAGATCTTCGTTGCGTGTCTCTATGGTGATTAGCTAGACGAGCTAACGGCGGAGGAAATCAGCATGGCGGGCGACAGTGTAAACCCACACTGGGTGTTTCTGGAAACGAGGGTTCTATACATGAGAAGAGAGGGTAGAGGTTTTCAAGTATCCCTACGTCTGATTTTTCTTGGGTCAATTAATTTCAAAGTCGAACGTTTTTTTGGTTGTTTTTTTTTCCCCAGCGAAACTAATGGGCGTTGCGCATGCGCGGTGGCCTATCGGCATGCCTCGTAACAATAGACCGTGCAAGAACTGTAATGCCTTGATGACGTTATTACGGCGACGTGTATTGTTATTTAGTTCATTAGTTTTTCGTTAGTGCATTAGTAGTTTTAGCTTGGTCACTTAGCTCTGCGTTCAGATGGTTGTGGTGCCTACACACGCTCCGCAGATTGTCGCTTGTGTATCAAATCCACCGTGAGACCGATCGTCGGATTTCCTCGATCATTTTCATTTTTTCAAACAAAATAGCATTTATAAATCATTAAGCAGATTCGAATCACTAACTGTTACATGAATTGCAGCTGTATGTGGTTTAGTGATGAAACGTTATGGATTAAACAAGATAACGCACCATTTTTAGGTGTAAGTGACAGTTATCAATGTTTGTGGTTTACAATCAATGTTTGTTTGTTAGAGCAATAAAGAATATGTAATCTGATATAAAAGTTGTCTAATGTACATGTTCCTCACTCGGATGAAAAAAGTCTTCCCCCAGCACTGAAATGCATGCACATTTAGTTCTTGTGTATGCCAATTCTGAAGAAATAATCAAGGTCCTCCTGATGGCAGATCATCTTCCAGAATGCAGAGATGGATTTAATGTACATATTCTACCACTGTCGCCTTTTGTTTTGGTTTCCCTTGTCAAGGTCATGCTTTTCCCCTGATGCTTCTCCTGGATTCCCATCATTTTAACTGTGTGGGGAAATAATCACAGACTCGAGACGTGTGTGTGCCCCCCCCCCCTTTATTTTGTTTTGTTGCCAAAATGTCATTCACCTCTTACCAAAACTGTTTACCAAAATTACCATTGATTTGTAAAGTGACATGTTTCTCATATTTAATGTTTTTGTTTTTACTTTTAAAATTGTAAAATGTTGAGAGTTAGACAAGTTAGCTCCTAATAATGGTGCAATAATGTAAAAGGTTTATCAGCAAGCTGTATTATTGCTTCCATTTGATGCTATAAATATTCAAAGTCTGTAAGGAACTTATTCCCCATGGCTGCACAGCTCATCATACCAGTTGCTTCAAGTTTCTACTTTTGCAGAATCTACTGTTGTAGCACAGTGATTAAAATGTTGGACTTCTGATCAAAAGGTTGTAATAAATTCCAGCACCAAGATGCCACTGCTGGGCCTTAACCCTCAACTACTCCATTTTCTGAATGAGCTTGTAATTTGCTTTGGATAAACATGTCTACCAAGTTCTGTAAATGTACTGTCGGAGATGCTTCTATAGAAAATTTACAGTTTAATAGTGACATTAGTTCATAGTAATGTCAACCATTGAGAGTTTTGGTCTGAAAAAGTTCATTGCTGACTTTTAGGTTGTAACAATTCATGATCTGACAAGTGCAGATATTTTCTCTATTCCTCCATCATCTCTATGTAAAACCAAACCAGTGTGTGTTTGTTTGCTTGTTTTTTTAATCAGCTGTAAATGGGGTAAAGCAAAGGAGAAAATATTATCACAGCCAAAACAAACATCAATTCTTTATCGCCTTGTATTAAAATCTCTCTTTCTGGATTGAGAGACTTGATAAGCTTAAATATCAGAGTCTGACTGTATGTTCTATTCTATTATTCTACATTTACTGGGTTTACTGTGTCATTAGATTAACTGGAGCTTGTGTGTTTGAGGAAGTAGAAATGAATCCTAAACAGTTAATTAAGGCTTTATGGCTTTTTTTAAAAGTTGCTCATAGCAGTAAAAATGCAAATAATACCAGCGTGATTGGACATGTTCTACATTTTGTTTAGATTTTTGAGATTTCACACCTGATCAGATGATTAATTAAAATCCTTGTTCAATTTATCTACACTTGACAAATTCTTAAATTTTAAAATATACAATCACCTTTTCACAAACATTGTATTAGCTAGACAATCATATTTATTTTTTAGATTGCAAGTCATTCATTTGAATTTCTCTTTTTTTCCCCTTGTAGATTTCTCATTGTGAGGTGAATGCCTCAGGAACTGCTTGTAATTAATCACTATTCCCAGTTCAACAGAGCTTGACAGGTTTTCAAACAGGTACAATACTGCCTGCATTCATGTTTATGGCTTTCCCAGTCCATACCATCAGATATAGTTCACCTTTTGTTTTCTCTTAGTTCCAGTTTGGCTTTGTAAATAATTACTTTTTTATATATACTGCATCTGATCTAAAGTGGGAAAATAAATACATGTATCTACATAACAGTCAAAGGTTTGAACACATCATCTCCATTTAATGGTTTGTCTTTATTTTCCTTCACTATTTACATTGCCAGCTCTGACTGAAGGCATGAAAACTATGAATCATCACATGGAATTATGTATTAAACCAAGAAGTCTGAAATGGCACAAAATGTTTAATATATTTTAGATTCTTCGAAATACCCCCTTTGCTTTGATTTCTGTGTGCACACTCTTGGCATTCTCTTGGTCAGCTTCATGCGGTAGCCACCTAAAATGGTTTTAAGGCATTCCTAGAGATGCCTCTCATCCCAAACCACCTTGATTGGGTTTAGGTCAGGTGACACTGGGGTCAGCTGATCTGGCACAGCTCTCCATTACTCTCCTACTAGGTCATATAGCCTTTAAACTTTTTCTCTAGCTCTGATTTAATGTGCAGTACCTGTGCATGTTGCACATCATGTATAATTTCATATATATTACATTGTTTTATATATAGACAAGGAACCGTTCAACAGTGACTAATTTTAGGTTCTGTTTGCAGATACTGTATAAAATGTGCTTTTATGGATGGTACTCCATTTACAGCCTTGTCTTGTTTTGGGGTGTTCTGTTACATATCTAATACAGAACCATTCACTCATGAATGAATCAATTTAAATGTTAATGTAGTAAATACTCAAACAGTAAATGGACCAAGCCACCTTAACCGAAGTGGTGAAAGAGCTCAACTCTCCATTGTATGTGTTGTGCTTCTCTCTTAACTAGATAATTCTGTTTGAAAACTAGCAAGTGACTCCATCAACTATGGAGGAGATTGTGAGCCCTGAGCTAGCTCAAACTCCTAAGCCTGAGTCCAGCCAGGATTTGGATTCCAGTTCACAAGGTACTACTAACCTTGGACCGCTGTATGAATGAGAGCTTTATTTACACTGGTCACTGCAGCTTGGTGGGACTTTAAATAAGCTCAGAATCAGTTCTGTTATTGAAGCTATTTTTGCAAATTGGTCTTTTGATACCAATCTTGTATTCAATTGTGGGCATCATTTCAATCCTGCTTTTTAATCTTGGCCTTGCAGATATTTACGCAGCGAATCTATACCACAAACGGTGCTCGCAAAGTTGAATGTGATTTTGCCAGATTCCGTATGTTTTTCCATTTGATATCATTTAAGCCAAAAACAAAACTTTTGTCTTTCTAATATTTGTCTTCATCTCCCAGCCCCAGCTATTTCTGCAGAGGAGGAAAAGGACAGCAAGGGGAATGCAGTGCAAAGTGATGCCACTTGCAAGGAAAAAGTAGAAGAGCTAAAAAAATCATCCAAGAACTCTGGCGAACTTAGGAAGACTTGGGGGTTCCGTCGGACCACTATTGCGAAAAGAGACATGGCTGGAGAGACAACAGGTGTAACAGAGTCTCCTGGTGCACCGGTGCGACGAAGCGGCAGACAGGCCAAGCGTACCGATAAGCTTGAGGAGTTCCTGGTGACAGTGAAGCGAGGTAGAGGAGCGATTAGACGTAGCGCACCCGCTCACCTAGAAGGTGGAGATCCGCCGTCTGAGAGTGCGTCAGAGGCCAGCTTTGACGGGAACATGGAGACTAAAATGAGTGAAGGCAAAGCACCATCCCCTGTTAGAATGACTCGAGCAAGGAGCAGGGGACGGGCCACTCCGAAACTCAAAGCCGACATGGCAGACTCAGACAGTGATGAGGATAGCTCAGAAAATGAAGAGAGCGCCCCACAAGAGGCACATGAAAAGCTTGAAATGGAGGTTGATACAGAAGATGGCAAGAACGAGGAGTCCGTAATAGAACAGAAACAAGAAGAAGAACTTGACAAGCAAGATGAAGAGACAAGCAAGGAAGAAGTGCTTGCCAACACAAGATCTTCAAAAAGCCCTTTAAAGTCCGGACCCAGAAGAGAAACAAAGCCGAAACCTGGGGCGTGCAAAGAGAAGGATGAGGACGAGTCGGAGTCGTCATCAAGCGAGTCTGATAATGACGGTTATGATCCAAATGCACTTTACTGTATCTGCAGACAGAAACACAACAAAAGGTTAGTGCCTTTATTAAAAAAATAATAAATGTCTACATTTATTACCTTTCAAATCTTTATAAAGATTGGCAAAGTTGTATAGTAGCTGCAGTTCTTAAGTTTTAAGGTTAAATTGTGCCTTTTTACATGATTTTTTTTCTTAGCATGGTTACAAAGATTGATCATTTCAGTTACTTGAGACTTTCTGTCTGTCATCTTTCTATGATTTTTCATCAGCATGGCATTTCTATCCACTGTTTGCAATTCCCAAGCCATAGCCCGTTTGGCACCAACAATGTTGTTAGTTACTGTTGTTTTAATGCACTGCACTGATGCTATATATGTGAATGTGTTATTGAGACTATTTTTAATATTTTAAATATTTAGTAGAACAACAAACTTTTATTTAATTTGGAGCATCAGAAAATTCACTTATTTATTTTTGGCACCTGGTGCTTTTCTTCGCTGTGTTAATATATTGACGGTACATGTGTTCGCCATGACGCTGTAGCTGTGTGTTAATGTGGCTGAACCATGCGGTGTGTGCTCAGGTTCATGATCTGCTGCGACCGCTGCGAGGAGTGGTTCCATGGAGATTGTGTGGGCATTACAGAGGCACGCGGCCGCCTGATGGAGCGCAACAGTGAGGACTATGTGTGTCCCAATTGCACCGGCAGGAGGGGCCAGGGCACCAAGCCGCCCACTTCTACAGCAGGTTCTGAAGTGGGAAAACGACCTGCAACTCCCACCACTGCTCGTAGGGCCGATCCCAGTCCCCTTCTTGTTAGCCAATCCAATGTCCAAACATTTGCTAATGCTGCTGGTCTGCTTCCTGCGACAACAGTATTCACTGGAGAAGAGAAGATGGGGGAAGAGGTCGGCATCAAGGGCAGAATTGAGAAAGCTACTAACCCAAGCGGCAAAAAGAAAATAAAGATTTTCCAGCCGGTAGGTTGTTGTATAGTATCAGTGCGTTTCAGTACAAAGGTGTAACTGCAGTTGAGACCTCATTACAGTCAGTTTGGGTTCATGCTCAAAATATCAACAATGGCCTTTATTCTCCTCATCAGATTAGAACAATTAGATTAATTTTCTTGAGTTTGTATACTTTTATAGTCAGCACAGTTTGTTAGAAATTATTTCTATATACTAAAAGTATTAATGTACAAATACTGTACAAAAATACTTTTTGTGAAAAAGCTGAATGTCAGCGGATGAAGTATGTAGCTAATGTTCTATTGTACTAATTTTTTTAAAACTTTAGTTATCAAGGTGCTGTGACTGGTTTAAAATTTACTTGCATTCAAAAGTAACAATTTCTTATAGGGCTTACATATAAATTAAGTAGAAACATTGTCCTCCTTAGGCCTTTTTGACAACTATTTAGGGCTTTTCTGTGAAGAAGTAGTAATGTATATCTAATATGATTGTATATAATATTTGGAAATGGAACATTTGAACTTGTTTTTAATGCAACATTGTAATCAACCTGAAGTGAAACAACTGTTGAGTAATCAAAGCTGTTACACAAAATATGACCTGCATTATGGCTGGCTGTAACGTTCATGGGAACACCTGGGCACATGACAAATGAAGCCCTTTCATGTAATGTTATGTCATATGTAGTATAATGGTATACATGAAGTAAATCGCAATATTTTATTACAATCTTATATGTGTGTGTGTGTGTGTGTGTGTGTGTGTGTGTGTGTGTGTGTGTGTGTGTGTGTGTGTGTGTGTGTGTGTGTGTGTGTGTGTGTGTGTGTTGTGTATAGTGTGTATATATATATATATATATATATATATATATATATATATATATATATATATATATATATATATATATATATATTGTATGTGTGTGTGTGTGTGTGTGCATACCTACATAGACATAAACCTTGAATTATGGAAATGTGAAATGAGTTCCAGTTGCATATTGTATAACTATTACAAATGACTGTATTTCTAAAAATTATATTATGTAGTTGTCACTCTAGAAATGTGAAAACTTAAGACCTAGAAAGCTATTACAATACAACTATTATAATAATGCAAAATAGATACTGTTACAATAATGCAATAATATCATAAGCTAAAACGAATAGGGTTCAAACTGGCATGCTATTTATTGTTTATAAAATAGTTAAAATAGATTTTCTAAGATTATAAAATGGATATTTTTTTTCCTTTAAGTAATAAATGTTGCACCAATTTCTGATTGGGAATGAATCTCCTGCACAGCTTGATGGGTCTGACCAGCATAAGTTTTCAGCAGGTGATGGCGACAGCAGAGGAATCTTCTCTCCCTAAGTGCATTGGTCCCGGCTGCGAGAGAGACGCTCTGCCTGACTCCGTCTACTGTGGTAATGACTGCATCCTCAAGCATGCTGCTGCTGCTATGAAGACCATCACGACTGACAGCAAGGATACTAAACCCAAGGAGAAGCCCAAGCCAAAGATCTTGAAAAAGCCTGCCATCGTTTCTACAGTTAAGGTATTATTTCAGGATCAGCATGTTGCATTTACACACACACACACATACATACACAGGATATAAATTGAAACAAGTCATTATTAAAAGAATCAGCACATTGGTGTGTGTAGTGCTTCTTTTTTAACTAAGCTTATATAAATTAGATAAAGTATATGGCCTCCCTATTGTTCAATCCTTTTTTGATCACCAGACTTCTCATATGTGTAGGTTCCATATACAGCTTTAGACCTAGTTTCAGCTATTGCAAATACCCATAAATTGTTATCTAGTGAACTTGGGAACAAGATTATGACATCTTGCTTGTAATGTTTAATAAGGAGGTGTATTTTTTTTTTTTTTTTTTTTTTTTTTTTTTTTTTTGGGAAAGAATCCTGGTCCTGAGCGAAGGAGCAGCAGGAGGTCCATTGACTCGTCGAACAAAGCTCAAGAGGAGTCCTTGGAGTCGGAAGCCCATGAAGATGAAGACGACGAGGATGAAGAAGACAGAGTAGCAGAGGAGCATCCGCCACCCCCAGCTATGTCATCCTGGTCCAGCGACCATAATTACATTGCAGTAGCACCAGAAAAGACTACAGCAATATCACCAACTG
Organism: Kryptopterus vitreolus; assembly: GCA_030449085.1. Taxonomy (NCBI): domain Eukaryota; kingdom Metazoa; phylum Chordata; class Actinopteri; order Siluriformes; family Siluridae; genus Kryptopterus; species Kryptopterus vitreolus. The sequence continues at coordinate 6,319,735 of JACRUU010000013.1, read as the reverse complement.
TGTTAAACAAAACGTGTATGTATCTTAAAGGTTTTCCACACTTAAATATCTTCGGTCTCTCCATCACTTGTGCCGTAGCACTCGTATGACAAAAATGAAGTGATATTCTGGCCCAAAAGCCACCTGGCTGTTAAACTCGTAATTAAGCCTATTCCTGAAGACCTGAACTATCTGGCCTTGCAGAATGGAAAGCCTGTGTATTAATGGCAGTTAGTGTCCCTAACGGGAACCTTAATGTATACAGAGCAAAGTGGAGGTCCTGAACAGGTAAGTATTCATAAAGAGAAATGGTAGGTATTATTTCATCGGGTTGTGTCTGCTCTGTTAAATAATTTAACGCTTTACCAAAAGTCCAGTTTTAGGCCATGACATTAGCAAAACGAAAGTCTAGAATTTTCAAGAACCTACTTGTCCAAATCTGTCTCAAGGAACATCGCCAAGAGATGTTTAAAGAGATGTGAAGTGCCTTGCCATGATGCTGTTTTATACATATATTTTTTTCTGTCTGTGGAATAGTGTTTTGTATGAAAGTTTTTTTTAATTGTGTGTATGAATGTCATCATTGCCTCCATCTTCCGCTCTGATCTGGGAATTGTATCTTAAGAACAGGAGTATTGAACCGCTCTTCTGAACAGGTAGGTCACGGTGTCTTTTTCCTCCCGTCACCTTTTCACCAAGAATATAGCAGCATTTCTGATCGCGTGGTACCTGGTAGGGAAATTCTCTCCAAGCACCACAACAGTTTACCACTAACAGCATTTAAAAAAACAAACAAACAAAAAAACATTTTTCACATTTTATTATTTATCTGAATTGCATGCCTTGCTTTTTATGAAACTTTCCTTTGAGAATAAGTGACTTCAAAATAAAGTGATATTACAGATAAATACTCTGATGCCCCTTGCTTCAATTTTAAGCGAAGTCTTGGTTTGTTTCTGTGGAGTGCTTTGGATATCTTGGCTTCTGCCTGCTTTGGCTATCGCCATCCAACCAGCAACTGATCGGCGCAGATATATTTGCACTCGAGAGAAAAAGGCCTGACACTGGTTGTGAAGTTTGAAGCTACGAAGACTGCACAAACTGGAAGATGACAGTCTGCCAGACAGCACCCAGAAGCAGAAAACTCTTCTCTCATTAGTACAACACACATGCTTAGTATAATATGCATATAGCAGGCTTTTTTTTGTTAAAGTAGAAAATTGCTTTAAAATCAGAATTTAAATTAAGCCAGATTTGTCATGGAGCTCTGACCATCTGTGATATGTTGATCTGTTTGTTTTGATTGATCAGGCATTATTGCTTTATTTAGGAAAAAGATGTTTGCTTAATGCCTTTACATTTAGAAAGATTCACTTATTCATGAATATGAAACCTGTATTTTATATTCTTTGATTAGATTAGATTCAACTTTGCCACTGTACAAGGTACATTTACAGAGCCAATGAAATGCATTGAGGGAGTCTTTTTGGGAATAAAGTTTCTCAACTATTTTCACACAAACAAATTTGCATCCAGACATTTTAAAGCCAATAGTAGTTATTTACATGTAGCGAATATCTTGATCTTTAATCTTTAAGTCCAAGAATAACCATAAGAGCCACAAGAATAAAATAACTGGTTGGACATGGATCACTGCTGTGAGGGTATTGGGCAGTCCTGTGCCGGATTGGGTTTCTGCACATCTATTTAACACTGACATACAATTTTAATATAGTTGTTGGAACATCCAACTGCACCCTTGTCTTGGGATCATGGAAGTGCTTTTTTTCTAGTTGAAGCCTTTAAAATGAACTGTTTCAGTTGGGGGGGTGTGGAAGATGTCAAATTCCATACACGTGATCAGTAACAGGTAGGCGTGGCAGTAGTCTGGAAGGTAGCAAATGAACCAGTAATATGGTAAATTGCTCAATTCTGTGATGGTGGTTTATAATGAACTAGATTAGTATATTATGGCAATTATAAATTGATTGATTGCATGCGGATGAAAACTGCAAGTGTAACATGGCCTGGAAACGTACCAGTCCAAATATTTTATTGTCATTTTAGTTTTGTGTATGGTTTGTGGGCATAAGTCAACACACCTTATATTTCTATGTTTATAGATTAAATGTTATATTTTGTTCATCTTCTCTGGAAATTGTATGGCAACCAAATCTAAAAAAAAAAGATGATTATCAGAAACCCTTAATTCATTCGTATCCCCTCCCCCACCTTAATTTTAAATGTTTTTTTCTAATAATATTTTGTGTATGCAATCACACACCATTTTTTTCTATTTTATGAATGATAAAAAATTAAAGGATCAAGGCAAGGCACATACATTTCGTTTAACAAATATCCCTAAATTTGTCCAAGTGTTTCTTCTCTGCGAGCCATTGTTTTGTTTAAATTATTAATCAATTTGAGTTCAAGTGAGTTTTTAAAGGACTTTTCTTTATTTGTTTTGTTTGGAACCTTGCATTTTACCTACAGCAGCTACTCAGAAGGATGAGGAGGAAAAGTCAGAAGAGCCTGAACCAGAAAAGAAAGAGCCAGCTCCTGTTGAGAAGAAACCCCCAGCACCAAGTGTGTCTCAGAAAGGAGTCAAAAAGTCCCCAGCCCCGAAGACTGCCAAGCCTGCTCCGGTCTCTACGCCCAAAGGCAAAACAAGCACCGTCTCTCCAAGCGGTGCCAAAGACTTAAAAAAACAATCTTCATCCCAAGGCAAAGTGGTCAAATCAAAGAAACCAGGACCACCCCCTCCTCCCATTCCAGTTTTCTCTTCTTCAGGTCCTCCTGGATCACGGCTCCATCCTACTGGAGCTCTGAGCGTTGGAAAGAGCTCCTTCACCATTCCAAAAAAGCAACCGCAGTCTGGAGTGAAGGAATCTACGAGTTCTGCTCACACTTCAGCCTCCCGGATGCCTCCTGCATCCACGCCGTCTAGCTCCCAGAGCCAGGCACCAGCGTCCAAGCAAGCACCCCCGGCTGCACCTCTCCCTCCGCAAACTCCTCCTAACAACCAGATGAGGTCCAACATTCGTCGTTCGCTCACAGACATTCTGTACAAAAGGTGAGGCAATTAATTTTTTTCCTTATTTGGTTATATTTTCTAGTTTTAATATATAGTACTTTGCTTTTTAAATAAGTTTATTGTTGTAATGTGTTGATTTCAATTGGAAAAAAATGCTAAAAATAATTCTCATTTGATCTATGACATGCTTAACTCTAGGGTGAGCGACAGTGATGATCTCTCCATGTCTGAGAGCGAGGTGGGCAAACTGGCAGTCAGCATTGAGAAAGAAATGTTCAATTTGTACATGAACACAGACAGCAAGTACAAGAACAAATACCGATCTCTAATGTTCAACCTAAAGGACCCTAAAAATAAGGTTGGTTCCACACGTTTATCGCTCTTTTGAGGAAAATGCTTGATCAAGTGGCGTTTACATCTGCTGTGTGTTTTGAACAGGGCTTGTTTTACCGTGTGATTGGTGGCGAGGTCAGCCCGTTCCGGTTAGTGCGGCTCAGCCCTGAAGAATTGCTCTCTAAAGAGATTTCTGACTGGAGGAAAAGTGGTACCTCTGAGGTAATAATGCAACAGCAATTCATGTGTGATGGATAATAATGTACTTGATTAGCCGTGTGCATGTTTCAACTGGTTTCCAAAAGCAGCTATATTATTATACTTTTCCCTTTCCTCTTTTAAAAAAAAAAAATAAAGATTATGGATTCTAGTGGAAGGACCCAGTCTAAAGCCGGATACAAACAGGACACAGCTCCTCCTGATGTCGACATGGAAGAAGCTCCTTCCATGTCTGATGGAGATGTATGTATCTCTGCTACTTCCCAATCACCTCGCTTGGCTTCTGGGGCAGTAAGTGGTGGCTTTCTGTCTGGCTAATCTTTTGTTAAATTCTCTGGCTTTCTTCCTTTTTTCTTTTCTTTCTGCTCTTATTATTTCCAAAATGAATGCCTTTTTTTTAAAGTGCTCCTAAGCGTTTGGGCAGCCTTTGAGTTTTCATCTTCTGAACCTGCATGCTTGATTGGACCTTTTTATTGTATAATCTTTATCATTTGCTTTATTGCAATATCAAATTGTTAAATGTGAGTTTCCTTTGTTTTAATGTTAAAATAATCTCCATTCATTTTATTAATTTTTTTCCCCCCAAAGGATCATCAGGAATCACATTCATCTGCCACACCTCAGAGTTCCAATTCAGCAGGAAAAAGCAGTGCCGTCCCAGACATTTTGAGCAACATGTTGAAAGACACCACGGCAGAACACAGGGCTCACCTGTTTGACCTAAACTGCAAGATCTGCACAGGTAGCACATTATGGAGATGCAGTCCGAAGAATCTGATTCTGTGTTTGTGTGTGTGTTAATAATATATTAGCCGAATTCACTTTAACAGCACTAATTCAATTAATGGGCGATTAACTTGGTGAATTAATGAGACGTGAACAACAAAGATACTAGAGAAGAAAAATGTTCTCCAGTTATGAAGATCTTATTAACAAAAACACCAACAATGTGCATACACTCACTCTTCCGAAATTTCCCCGAATTCACAACAGATATAATCTACTCAGTATTTTACCGTATATTACCGTATGTAACCTAAATGTATCACCAGTTTATATGGGAAAACAGACAAAACCAGCATAATTCTTAAAGGAGCCACGTACCATATTTAACCATTAAAACAACCACTCAAAAATGAACATTGAAATGAACATAGTAATACTATTAAAGAGAGGGATTTTGAGTGAAATTTAGATATTTATAATATCTGTCAGTTTGATTAGCATGCGATTAATCATGATTAAGTCTATTGATAAGAGTTTGTATGTATGAATGAATGACACTATTTATTTATCTTTTTGTTTTTACCTTTCAGGTCAGAAGTCAGCTGATGATGAGCCAGCAGCTAAAAAGCCCAAAATGTCAATTCCTAAAAAACAAGACCCTCCTGAAAAACCAAAAACGGAGCAGCGACCCTCCAAGCTGCCTGTAGACCAACCTAATGTTTCTTACGCTGCCAGTGACATATCTACGCCCCATCAACCAAGTAGTATAGAAGATCAGAGCAGCAAAGTGCCTGCTGCACAGACCCCTGTGGTCATTCCTGCAGTTTCTTCTGTCACTATAAGCCGTCGTGACCCTCGTACTGCCAGCCACCGCTCCACGGCACCTCTCGCTCAGACTGAGCCTGATGTCAGTTTGGCTGTCGGGGCACCGCTGCCTGTTCCCACCCCTGTGCCCTCTGAATTTCCTGCAGTGGACATGAAGGGGCCGTTGCCTATGCCACCGCCAGCTCCGGTATCCCTGCCTAAACCTGCGATTCCAAAACAAGTCACTTCAACAGAATCACGGCATTATGGCCCTAGCGCATCCAGGTAGATTGTGTTTTAAGTTGTGCACACATTTAAGCAGCTTTATTTTAGTGTAATGTATGTGTACGAATTGAAAATTTGCTATGTAGGTAAAACAACACTGAATATCAGAAATAATTCATTGTTCTATTTCTGCAGCATTAACGAGCCTCCTCCTGAAGGTGAGACAGCTCTGTTCTTATCAGGGCAGGAGATTATGTGGAAAGGATTCGTCAACATGCACTCTGTGGCCAAGTTTGTAACAAAGGCCTACCTGGTTTCAGGGTCCTTTGAGCATCTCAAGGAGGTTTGTATTAGATGTACATGTGAATTAGGGCTGGGCAATAAATTAAAAAAATTTGCTACAATGTTACATTTTTTTTTTTTTTTTTTTTTTACAATTTTCAATATATAATTTAGTCATGTTTGCATTTTCTTTTTAAATATTAAAATAAAAAAAGAAAAGAAAAGAAATGTCCCTTTTAGAGACGTTCGATTTTTAAAAAAATATTTTATATTTATTGCCCCATAGTACGTGCTAAGATTTTCACACGCTCAGTTTTTCTTCATTTTCAGGACTTACCCGATACTATCCACATCGGCGGTAGAATATCGCCACATACAGTCTGGGACTATGTTGGTAAACTGAAGACTTCGTTGTCAAAAGTAAGCCATAATAATGCTGTATTATTAAAATAAGTAATAGTAAATGCACATCGTGATTGACTGCATTCTTTTTCTGGTGGTGGTGTTTTTCAGGAGCTTTGTCTAATTCGTTTCCATCCAGCAACCGAAGAGGAGGAAGTCGCATATGTGTCCCTGTTTTCTTATTTCAGCAGCCGTAAGCGGTTTGGTGTAGTGGCCAACAGCAACAAACGAATCAAAGACCTTTACCTCATTCCGCTGAGCTCCAAGGACCCTCTGCCTGCAAAACTCCTACCTTTTGATGGACCAGGTAAGCTTAGGCTAGATGATTTAAAAAGTCATCTCAGTTCTCTTGATTTAAGGTCTTGTGGATTTACCGCAAACGGTTGTATTTTTTTTTCACTCTCTCTAATGATGTGTTTATATGTTGTCTTTCCCCCTCTTGTCTATGTGCGTTTTTCACAATCTGTATTATGTCATTTTTGTGTTTCTAATAAAGCACATCATGTATCCAAACTTGATGCCACTGTAGATATTTGTCTCAGTTGTTATTCCTAGCGGCGTCTTATTTTGTGATCATTTATTGTTCATCAATACAGAGATTTAGATTTGTAACCACCACTCGACGTAACTGAAGCACCATGGTGACTATGATAAGTCATCTGCTAGAACCAAGTCCTGGAATGAGGCATAACCTGCGGCATACAATTCAGACTTGCTGAATCTCCGGGATTCTTTTTGTTTAGCCCATTTTATCTGCTTTTTCATTAATTAGATGACTTTTGCACTGCATCCACACAAGCACCATAAACCTACTTTTTAAAGTGCTGCTTGTGGAAAAATTACAAATGTGGCAAAAGAAATTGCAATGTAGTTTAACAGATAAGTTGTATATACGTTCTAAGTTAATTCAAGAAATTAATAATTTCACATCACAGGAACACAATCACCTTGACATGTGATCTTGTATCCATGAATTTGTATTTCTTAGCATAATCACCATAATGAACAGTGATAATTGTTTAAAGATTATATACGTAGACCTATGGAACAAAAAACTCATTAGCAAAAGTTTACCATAGTGAATGTTTTTTCTCACAAGCGTGAATATGTGTAATTGTTGAATTTTTATTTGTTTATTTTTAACATTTGTTGTACTGTTTTTGTTGACAGGTCTTGAGCCAGCTCGTCCGAATCTCTTGCTTGGGCTGTTGATTTGTCAAAAAGACAAAAAACGTGCTGGAGCTCCTCTGGAAAATGAGGAAAAACGTTCTAAAACCCAGCGAGATGAAGAGACGGGCCTCCCTAAACCAGTCATTGTCAGCAAAACTGATAAAGGCATGCGAATCTCCCAGGAGACCCTCAGCACAACTCCGCCTGGTACTCCACCCCCTCTCACGGGTTCCGAGTCATCAGCTAGTCCACTTCCGTCGTCAGTGTTCTCCATCTTGTCCTCCGTCAAGGCACCTGGTATCACCACAAATACAGGCAGTAGTTCTCCATCAATTACATCCACCTCAGCTGTTCCTCCCACGTCTGCCACTCCACTTCAGACCATCCTTAAAACCTTGTTTGGCAAGAAGAAGGATAATGAAGCGTCTCTGTCCCCTTCAGATCGAAGTTCAACAGATGTTTCTGTTCCTCTCCTGGATCCGATAGTTGAGCAGTTTGGTATTTCAAAAGGTAAAAATATTGATGAACAAGAGGATGATAGACCGTATGACCCAGAGGAAGAATACGATCCCAGTGTTTCATATGTTAAAGAAAAGGCTACTGATACTATGGTCTCTAAAAGCATCATGCAACCAGAAGCCAAAGCTGGGATGATAGATGATGTTGCTTATGACCCTGAAGACGACTCCATTTTTGAAGAGGTTAAGGGTGATCCAGGTTCCAAACAGCAGCCAGAGGAACAGGACCAGCAAATGCCTGACACGAAATCTCTCTTGGCAAACACTCAGTTGGGTGGTAAAAAGGTTGATCAGTTGGTCGCAAAAAGCACAGGTACTACTCCAGTTATTAATCAGAGAAGGGATCCTAGGCAGACTCGGGACCCTAGACAGGTGTCTGCCAGTCAGAGACTGAATTCCGATGATTCTGTGGAGAAGGAGGACGCTTCAGTTGTTACATCTACTACGACTGTTACAACTACAACTAGTATTTCCGATGCCACAGCTGCTTCCACTATAGTAACAGAAAAACCACCAATTGACATTGCTACAATACTAGACACACTAACATCACAACAGCCTAAAGTCAAAGACACTCCTTTACAGGATTCTGTAAATGAAGAACAAACAGACCCTAATCTAATCACAGATATACCACAAGTGCAAGATAATGACAAAGTTGACTCGGAAGTATTGCATCCAAGCAATCCTCAGTTAGAGTTAACAAAACCTCAGGAGGAATCGAGCAGTGAAGAAGTCCCTTTCCTAGATGCAGACAGCACAGAAATTCCACTTTTAGGGGAAAAAATAGACCCTGATCTGGTTGAAAACTACTTGGACACAGAACCTAAGCAAACTCCTAAAGAAAGTGATGCTCAGTTTGAATCAGAAAACAAGAGTTTTGAAGAAATGTGGCCTAATTCTGCATCCATCTTAAATAAAGAGCCGTTACCCTCTGTCGAAGAGCCTACAGAATCATCTTCAACGACATATTACAACATCACAACAATCAGTACACCAATGACTTCTCTGGGAAGGCCCCAAGATGTGACACAAGTGAGTTCATCATATATGGATCCGCATAATTCCCATATGCTGCACATGACTGGACCAAACTCTCAAACTGATTATCGAGGCCCTTCAGACATTCCACCTCCGATGTCTTTCCCACCACCTGTCAGGCCTCCACCTGCGCTTGGTCCGCCACCAATGACCGTTCCACCTCCCATGCATATTCCCCCTCCAATGTCAGGGCCACCTCCCATTTCAGGTCCACCTCCAATGCAAATGCCCCCAACAATGCAAACTCCGCTTCCATCTCATGGGGAAAATGACATGTCGCAATACCCACCACCTGGTCCATATGCACCTTATCAGAATCAGTGGGGAAACAGTCCACAGTTTGATGCATCAAGAGGACCTCCTCCAATGGTTGCACCCAGAGGGCCTCCACCTTCAGTCCCACCAATTGGTCAAAGAGGACCCCCTCCTCAAATATTTAATAACAACATGCCACCACATCATATAGCTCCCCGAGGTCTACTTCCTGGCCCTCCTCCCCCTGGCCCACCACCCTCTCCTTTTGATGGACAAAGGTTTAATGGGCTTCCTCCACCTTTCAACTTCCCCGGACCTCGAGTACCACCACCACCGTTTGCAGGCCCTCCCCCGGTTCATTTTGACAGCAGAGCACCGCCACCCTCGCACTTCCCTGGGCCAAGAGGTCCACTTCAACATAACATTGGGGAACCTGGTCCACTCTCCAGAGGCCCTGCTGACAAAGACAGCGGAAGTGCTTATCAACCAGGGATTGATCAACCGCAAGCCACACACAATTACAGAGAAAATCAGGGACCCTCACATGGACCTCCTTTTAGGGGACCTCCACCAAACCACTTTGATGGACGAAGAGGCCCGCCGGTTTCTGTGGCAGATATTTCAGGGCACCGATTTCCTCCTCCAAACCAATTTCGTGGTTCACCTCAGGATAGAATATCCTTTGAAGAACCAAGAGGTTCATCCCAAGACTTGGAGAGACACAGAGGTCCAACCCCTCAGCATTTTGGTGGGCCAAGAGCTCCACTTCCAGCACACTTCTCTGATAACGACTCTGGAAGTCAGACATCACGCTATCAGCTCAGTGACCATCTAAATGACATTAGACCTGTAAGAGGACCTCTGTTGCCTACTCCTTCTGAAGGTCCCATCCCAGTACCAGGGCGCATAGGTGGACATAGCCCAGAGTCCCATCGTGATGACCACTGGAGAAGGCACTCCCCAGAAATGAGAAGACGCAGCAGCTCAACCAGAGATGGTGCTGAACCTCAGGAAAGGTCGAGTCGATTTGACAGCGGGCCCCGTGACCGAGATGGAGAAGAAAGGCAACGAGATGTGTCTGAGGACAGGAGGAGAGACAGAGACAGGGATGGGTCGCATGGAGGACGATCATGGGGCTGGTCGAGAGACCGTGAATGGGATCGCGGTAGGGAGAGGGACCGTGATAGAGATCGGGAGAGAGACCAGAGTAGAGATAGAGATCGGGAGAGAGACCACAGTAGAGACAGGGATCGAGATCGCAGCAGAGAGAGGGACAGAGAGAGAGATCGCAGCAGGGAAAGGGAGCGCAGCAGAGGTAGAGACACTGACCGGCACAGAGAAGGCGATGGGGACAAGAGGAGGGAACGGGAACGAGAGCGAGATAGAGATCGCGGCAGGGAGAGAGAATCAGACAGGAAAGACCATGACAGAGACAGGGGAAAGAACAGAGAAAGGGATCGAGACCGTGACCGAGATAGAGACAGTAGGGACAAAAGACGAGAGCGATCAAGGAGCCGTGAACGGGACCGTGGAAGAGACAGAGATAGACGAGATCGGGATAGAGACCGGGACCGGGAGAAGGACCGAGAGAAGGACCGGGAGAAGGACCGGGAGAAGGACCGGGAGAAGGACCGGGAGAAGGACCGGGAGAAGGACCGGGAGAAGGACCGGGAGAAGGACCGGGAGAAGGACCGGGAGAAGGACCGGGAGAAGGACCGGGAGAAAGACAGGGAGAAGGATCGGGAGAAAGACAGGGAGAGGAGACAGAGGAGCAGAAGCAAAGACAGAAAAGAGGAGAAAAAAGAAAGGTCTGAGACCTCACGGGACACTGAGAAGTCTACTGATAATGAAGTCATGTCCTAATTTTTTTCCCTTACAGTACTACAGTACTTATGACAAGCGTTGGTACTTGGGATTCTTTTCTAAACGGATTTGCATGTTTGTGAAACTATTCTCAATGGGTTATTTAAAGTCCATTTTGAATGTTTTTCGAATACTTCCTTGACAGATTTTTGTTCTTACATTCAAATACATTTAACACACCCGTTTCATTCAAAGATTAGATGAGGTCTAATCCAGCTACCACCACCTGGTATGATATTTTAAAAAGTACATAAAAATAAAAACATGTAAATATGTATTTGTGTATATACATACATGTATGTTTTTACCTATGGTTTTTCTAGAAGAAAAGTGAAGCCATATAGCTTAAAAGAAGTGAAAGAGGGATAAACCCGTGGCCTTGATGGAAAAAGGTCTCTGTATGGTAAAACTTGAATAGCTGTCAATAGATACGCCTACAGGTTTTTTTCAGTCAGATGTTCTGTATGCTTTATCAGGTTTTGTTTATTAAATTCCTCTTTGTACAAGATTTGCATTCCTGTGATTTTGTTTTACATTTTACATAATGCATTCTGTACATTTTAAAATGGTAAATCGGTTACTTTGACACCACCTTGTGACTGAAAAAAGAACGAGCCAGCCTTCACCTGGCTGGTGATTGAACAATCAATAAGATCATTTATACATCGGATATTTGAAAAATTCCCCAGGCCCAAATACCTATTAACTTTGCTTCAGAACTTGAGCTTTATAAGTAACTCGTCCATTCATATAATCTATTAACCCTGTGTATAAGCTCTAGCGCGATATGGTAAACGTATAACACAAAAACAAAAGTTACTAAAATGATGCACAGGTTTTCCGTTGCAGTACACAGTCCGCGTATTTGCTGAATTTAAATGCTTAGTAGCCTTTCCGGAGTATTTGTTTATACTTTAAACCAGGGGTCACCAACGTGGTGCCCGTGGGCACCAGGTAGCCCCCAAGGAGCACATGAGTAGCTCTCAGGCTTGCTATAAAAAGTGCACAACTCATCAGTGAGATGCGTCTATAATGTAAAATGTAGTTAATTCGTTGTTGATAGTCACTGTCAAGTGTATTTACATAGATAAATGAGTATCATTAATAATAATAATAATAATAATAATATATAACTAAAGGTAAATTTGTTATTTCAGAGGAGTATTTCAAACTGGTAGCCCTTTATATGACTCGGTGTCCATGTAGTAGCTCTCAGTTACAAAAAGGTTGGTGATCCCTGCTTTAAACCAATAGAAATATATGGGGCACGGTGGCTTAGTTAGCATGTTCGCCTCACACCGCCAGGGTCCGGGTTTGATTCCCGTCTCGGCCATGTGTGTGTGGAGTTTGCAAGTTCTCCCTGTGCCTCAGGGGTTTTTTCTCCGGTTCTCCGGTCCCCCCCGGGCAAAACACATGCACGGTAGGTTGATTGGCACCTTGGAAAATTGTCCCTAGTGTATGAATGTGTGTGTGTGTGCCCTGCGATGGGTTGGCATTCCATCCAGGGTGTATCCTGCCTTGATGCCCATAGACGCCTGAGATAGGCACAGGCTCCCCGTGACCTAAGATCGTATATAGCGGTAGAAGATGAATGAATGAATGAACGAACCAATAGAAATACTGTATATTCGGGTGATTAAAAAGACAAAATAAGTAATGATTTATGAGGATATTGTACTCATCTAGCTGTATGTATATTGTTCTATCAGATACGTCATGTATTGCAAATCGGTGTTTTGAGAACCGATTTTTCTCTACTGTGTTTATTTGTTTATTTTGAATAAATAGGTTTATGCTCATTTTAGCATTTTTAGCAGTTACTAGATCACGCCCCAATGCTGTAGATCATTTAAAACGCCATAAACAACTGAAGTACCGTTTTGTTTGTGATTGTGATTTGACTCGTTCACGGTCGGAAGCTTTCTGATTGCGCATGCGCGAGCTCGTTCAAAAATTGTGTTCGAATGCCTCGAGGACACCACACAAATTTCTCTTTGGGCTCAAAATAACACAAGGCAAATTTGACCAACTTCTTGCGCTCCGACCTGTCCACGACGGCGAACACAAAGTAGTCCAGAGCACTGCGCGTCACGTTGGGAAGCGCGCCTTTCACCAGAGTCTCCACGAGGAAGAAGTGAACCAGCGGTGCTTGATAGTGCCGAAAACCCAGCAATCCCAGGCACTTCAGGATCCGTGTAATTCGTAGATTGTTGTGCGTGTTTCTGTAACATTGAGGTGAGAACGTGATCTGCAGAATTCAATCATTTCGTATGGGCTGTGATTCATAGAACCCCCCCCCCTATGTACCTATCGAGATTTGCAAATCGTTCTTTCCAGTTGACTGCACGTCGCACTTCTCCTGTTTGCTCGTTGACCAGTTCGATGCCGTAAAAGTCCAGCATGAGCCGGTAGGACACCAATAATCTTTTCTTTGCCGCCTCGTCCCTACGGAGCATCTGCAAAAGATGTGTATCATCTGGTTGATCATCTTAATTCTTCATTTCATGGTTGTTATCACATTATAAACTATCATTTTAATACTCACCCTGATTGCTCTTGTGCTAAGCTTATATTGGGAGTTCATTCCCGTCTCATCAATTGGAAATAGCCTGTGTTCAAAAAAATTGTTTCCAAAAGGAAAATAATTCGTTAAATACTCACACAAATCAACACCAATATGCTCACCATGCAACAAAGATATTTATTAGACCAAGTGGCTGCTAGAACTAAGAGCTATGGTTAATTCCCCTTCTTTATGTATATAATTGATCGTGTCATTAAGATGTTTACCATTGTATATAAGAATGCACACGTTCCAGCTTGTCGTAATCTCCAAACCAGTACGTGTGAAATTCCTCAATGAACAAACCTGGAGACAAAATAAACAAACATTGTAAAGTGCTAAAGCGGCCGTGCAAATTTCTCTTGTTTTTTTTTTTAATATAGTATGCTTTTACCGTCAAAGTTCATGCGGATCTTATTTTGGTAAAACCACAGATTTGGGCAGTTTTCCTCTTGCAGCTATAGCAATTACAGGATGTTAATAAATCAATTCAGAATGAATGATGCGTAAATATATGAGTTGCGTAATGTTGGAAATAGACAGATGTAATACTCACAATGCCCACATCAGCATTCATGTCGCTAGCTTGGACGAGCTGTGAAAGGTTTTTTTTATTTAATGATTTTCTTCAGAGCAATAAAAAAAAACTCAATTAAATCACAGAAACCTTTCAGTCACTGGTACAAAACTTTAATTTTGTAGCTAACACATACAATGTTTGAGGACAAGAGCTTGTTTAACAATACAGAAATCATATGGGAGTGTCTCGTGTACGCACAAGGCAAAGCGTATGGAAAAGAGAGTATTTAAAAAAGCACATTAGTACAAATTTGTCAGAGCTGCTACAGAAAATATAAATAGTAGGTATTGAAACTCAACTGATGAACCCTAGTTTTGTACGATTTATTGGTAGTAGAAAGGTATCGTGATTCCAAAAGGATATTATCACTAAGAGGAAACGACTCCTCTGTAGTCGGCTGTAGTTACGAATATTGGACTATAGGGGGCAGAGTGTGCACATTGTGTGCGTGCCGATTTTTTTCCTCTCAGATTTTCTTTCATGTTGATGACGCTTGAGACATAAAACTTTGTGAATAATTCTTCACATTTTTATTCAGTTTTATTCAATTTCTTTCTTTTTGTGTTGACAGTATCAATTTTGTTTAATATAGATATTGTATAAAAGTCATACATTTTGAATTGTGACAACATGGTGAACTGTGTGTTGCATTGTGTAATTGTGAAGTGGAAGGAAAGTGATACATGGTGCTAAAAAAATTACAAATAAAAATCTGAAAAGTGTGGCATGAATATGAACTCAGCCCCCTAAAATAAGATCCAGTGCAATCAACTGCCTTCAGAAGTCACACAGTTAATAATTAAAGACTACCTACTGGTGTGTACTTAAATCCCAATACAATTACAGCTGTTCCACGAAGGCCTCAGAGGTTTGTTAGAGAAAATTATTGAGGAAACTGCATCATGAAGACCAAAGAACACACCAAAAGTTGAGAAGTTTAGAAGTTAAAGAAGTTGATAAAGTTAGTTTAAAAGTTGAAAGAAGTTTAAAGCAGTTTTATGTTATAAAAAACATATTCCAAGCTTTCAACATCTCACAGAGCACTGTTCAATGCATCATCTCATCCAAAACTGGAAAGAGTATGTCACAACTGCTAAGCTACCCAGACATGGACGTCCACCTAAACTGAAAGATCAGGAAAGGTGAGCATTGATCAAAGAGGCAGCCAGAAGGCCCATGATAACTCTGGGGGAGCTGCAGAGATCCAAAATTTGGCACAAGTCATGTAGGGGACACACAGCAAACATGTGGAACAAGGTGCTGTGGTCAGATGAGACCAAAATGGAACTTTTTTGCCTACATGCAAAATACTATGTGTGGCAGAAACCACACAGAGAGCACTGCACATCAGCCTGAACACACCATCCCCACCATGAATGCTTTTCTTCAGGAGGGAGAGAGAAGCTGGTGAGAGTTAGTGGGACGATGGATGGAGCTAAATACAGGGAAAATCTATTAGAGGCCTGAAACGATTGAGTCTGGGGCAGAGGTTCACCTTCCAGCTGGACAACGGCCCAAAACATACAGCCAGAGCTACATTTGATGGAGATGGGAAAAAATGACAGCCTCTATAGCTTTGCTATAGACATATCCCAAAAGATTTCTAGCTTTTATTGCAGTGAAAGGTTTTCTGATAAAGCATTGACTCGGGGAGGCTGAATGCATATGCATGCCACCCTTTTCAAATCTTTATTTATACAAAAGTTTCAACATCATGTATGATTTTTCTTTCACTTCAAAATTATGCAATACTTTGTGTCGGTCTATCACATCCCCCAAAATACATTTAGGTTTGTAGTTATAACATCACAAAATGTGGAGATATTCAAGGCATTTGAATAGTTTTGCACTGTAAGTGCACTGTAAGACCTTTATAATAACCTAACCTAACATTTGGATGCCATTCGAAATACATTTTAATAGATCAGGGTAATAATGACATCCATTGCAACTTACCCTGTAAGCGCATCTGTACTTGTGCATGTTTTCTGCAGCATGTGCGTCCCTGCTGTCTGCATTCCATTGCATAAAGGACTGAAAATGGTAGACATTACTTTATGATTTAGTGTGTTTTATATGTCACAGTACATTAGCTTTTTGCTAAAAAATAGCAACTACAAATGTTTTTATATATTTTGCTATGTGTGTGTGTGTGTGTGTGTGTGTGTGTGTGTGTGTGTCACCTAATCACACAACGTAACCGATCCAATATATCTCAATTAACCTAATTCACCAATATCAATTAGTATAACATTAGACAATGCATAAATATACATTTTACCTCTGTAGTGTCCTCATACTCTTCATCTTCCCATGTGGAGTCATAGTTTTTTAAACCATTCTCTGAGTTACCCATTTATATTCCCTGTGGCTGACGGTCACAAAGCACAGTCAAGAAATGACAAGGAAGTTAAAAACATTGCAAAAGGAAAGTAAAAGTAGAATTAGAATAGCGAAATATGATACATTCATGTGATTAACCCAAGCAAATTTCTCAACAAATTTAAAGTGCAAATTTGTCTACATGTGCGTAAGAATGTAACATATGCACAGGTGATAAATAGATCTAAAGAAAAGTGAGCTAATGACAAGTTCTGAAGCTCTGAAGTTTACCTGCACTATAAACATTTTCGGATTCATACTCTAGGGGGCGTCCGGGAACTTTGCACCAAGACCATATTGATATGTGGCCTTGCAATGCAAATGAGGTAAAGTCGTGCTAATTTCATTTTAATCTGTATTTTTTTTTCAAAATTAATTTAAAAGTCATCATTGGTGAGTATAAAATATTTCTTTATATTATAATGTGTTTTTTTTTATATTATGTAGCTCTGACTGTATAATATTCTTTTCCTGAACTTGTTTGTTGTAGTGTGGATTGCAGCGCACCCTACTGGACCGTTTGGTGAAGTGCTAAAGCGGCGTCTTTGGTGTATATGTCATTATGTTTACCTGTGTTCCAAGCTCTATTATTAAACGATTTCGACACACGAGGAAAACGTTTCCTGATCAGTTCGGTCTTGTCGTCTGAAACACAAAAAATAAAACTTGAAAATCAAGTTGTTTTAGTTCACTTTGTTTCATAATGAAACACATAAATAGAGAACCTGACATTGCAAGCTTCGTATTTTCACTGCTATTCAATGAGTACTAATGAAAGACAAGAATTGACCCTTATTTTCCAGATTCCCCATTGTCTGTTAATATGAATTCTTCTAAAATGTCATTTAAATGTTTCATTGAAACAAAATCAAATGCTGTTTGCTCATTTGTCAGAAAAAAAAAAGCACAGCACAGCCAGATCTGATAGGAATTCAGTGAAGCATAGCTTCCTGTTTTGTCATCTTTTTTTCTAGTTAGTGAGGAATGTATTTTTTTCTTGAAGCATTGAAGAAAAACTTTTACTTGGTGATTACTTGGGTCACTATTTATTGCACAACTCTAGCAATACGTGTCAGGATTCACACAACAAAATGTGTAAAATCTACACTAATATCAAGAGACTTGGACAATGATATATCATTTATTTTAATAGTTTTGTGTCATTTTTAAAAACATATTACAATGTTTCCACACCAAACATTTATATCAGTTGAAAGAATCAGTTTCTCTCTTACACACAAAAAATTATTTTTACAAATGAAACATTTATCGATTTTTTTAATTGATTGATCTTGATTTTCAAACCACAGTTGAAATAATTTCCCTTTTTATCAGCCCCTTACGCTCAAGCACACACCAAATCTGTCTTTTCTTCCACAGCAGGTTTTTTTTGCTTTTCTCTTCTGTCTCTTCAACCTTACCAGTTGAGTTAAGAGCGTTGTCGTTTTCGGATTTACTGTGAATTTGACTGAAGTTTGATCATCTATTTGAAGATTGTGCTTGGCACAATGGCCTCTTTTTGACTATTTGATTATGAAGATTTTTCTGTGTCATTGCATGCAGGATTTGCCTCGTCATTTGTGACAGTTCCAGTTGCCGCACTCTCATTTTCGCCTTTGACTGAATCGTGTTTTTTAAAATCTGGATCAACATGCTGGTCTTCATTCCCTTGTTTGGATTCATCACCTTCATTTTCGTCATCTTCTTGCTCACTTGCCGAGTGTCCGTCGGATTGAGGTGTTTCGTGTGCATCATTCTCAGGATTAGAAATTTCATCTGTGATTTCAATCCTGGTTGTAGAATCGCCAATGTTTTTATCAGCACTCTGAACTAGTGACTGTTTGGCTGAGTCAGCATATTCAATGCCATCATTATCTCCTGTAGTTTTTTGTAAAGGTATATCTTTTCTGTTAACATCATTCTTTTGGTCTACAGATTCTGAATTTAGTTGATGGCGTTGCTGAGAGACTCCTTTTGGAGATTCACTTCCTTCATTCTTCATTGTGTGTACATGACCTGCAGCTTGGACGGGTAAAACCTGTTTGCCAGCATCTTGGCACTCAGTCGATACATTCTGATCATTTCTGTCTTCAGCGATAGACATATCCACCATGCTTGTGTCTTTATTAGTATCGGTTTTGATTTCAGCTCTGTTTTGTACAGTCATGCTCATCAGATCATGTTGATTGCTTCGACCGGGTGAATAATCGTCAATGGGATCACTATTTCTATTGTGGAGAGATGCGCGTTCCTCCCGTACGAATTTATTACAAATCCTCCGAGGACACCACACAAATCTGTTTCTTGGCTTAAACTTTAAGAATGCGTATTTGATCAGTTCTTGTCGTTTCTTTTTGTCCCGAACCGTGAACATAAAGTAGTCTAGAACGCTCTGCTTGACTCGCTGGAGTGTGTTTTTCTCCAGAGTCTCCTCCAGAAAGAAGTGAACCAGAGGTGCTTGGTAATGACCGAAATCCAGTAATCCCAGGCACTTTAGGATGCGAGTAATGCGAAGATTGTTGTGTGTGTTTCTGTAAGACAAACAGTACACAATTGAAAGCTTTTATACAGACAATGATTTGTACTAATCTTTAAAAAAGCAAATTGTACCTATTTAAGTTTTCAAATCTGCTTTTCCAGTTTGATGCACGTTTCACTTCTCCTGTTTCCTCATTGACAAGTTGTATACCAAAGAAATCCAACATGACCTTATACGACAGCAATAGCCTGCTCCTCACCACTACGTCTGTACAGAAGATCTAGAATAAAAGTTTATTGCACTTTAGCAAAGCACTTGACATTATGACAAAGGAATGGCTCGAATGTCTTTTCATAATCATATAGTTTTTGATGGATTTTATTGCATACCTTGGCTTCATTTGGCCTAAGCTCATACGATGCATAGTTCATCCCTTTCTCTGGGATCGGAAAGAGCCTGTGTATAAGAAGATCAATTTAAACACTTAAAATCGATGAAAAGAGGTTGTTAACAAGATGACATTTTCTATTTGCTTATGTAGTGATTGTGAAATCAAGACTTTTACCATTGGATGTAAGAGTGCACATATTCCAGTCTTTCGTAATCCTTATACCATTTTTTATGAAATTCGTCAATGGTCACACCTGAAGACATTGAGAAAATGCGAAATTCTTTCAAGCTGCATCAGGTTTAGTGTCTATATTTGATCAAAAAGCTTGTCTTACCATCAGGATAGAAATGGATCTGATTTCTGTAAAACTTTATATTTGGTAAGTCGATGTCCTGCAAGTTAAATAACATCACTTAGATCGCTTATTTTGCTAAGGACTGTGTGCACAAATGAAAAGCTAATTAACAGACAAACTCACGTCTTCCAAATTTGTCATATATTTCAAGAAGTCCTATAATGGAAATAAAGCACAGTGAATTTTCATTTCAAGTGCACTTTTTAAAAAATATTTTTAAGCTGCTTGCACAAACACCCATTACAAAACTTACATTTGAGTTTAGGCCGTTACCGAAATTTTATTTTGAATGTGCTCTCACTGTCACCTAATGTTCTGTGTCAATGTACTTCATTGAGAATCAAACCATCACATTACCTTGCAATAGTGTCTATATTGTTGAATGTCTCTTTCAGCATTTGGGTTCCTTCGTGGATGCCAGAACCTTTGCTCATAGTCCTGTCGAAATATACACATCATGCTTATTTTCTGTTTGTTTGATGCAAGAAGTGTTTCTATGCCAGTAGTTATAGAACAATCACTGTACAAAAGTGACTTAAGCGATCTGACATAAAGTCTACTTTCCTAACATGGCTGAGAATAACTAAAAACATGTCTGGAAACTAGTTAAACAAGACTTCTTAGTAACATTAAGCAATGTAAGTATTTTCTTGATGAACAGGGGTAAAGTATTAGGGGTAAACCACTCTGTTACAGACTTCGTAGCATCACGTACGTTTTTGCTCATTACAAGGATGAGTAAAAACACGTTATAGTAATGTTACGAAGTCCGTATTTATGTAAAAAAAAAAATGTAGGGTGTAAAAGCCCTTAAATGGTTTAAACTTTGATTAGAGAATCAGAGTTTAAATAGTTTAAGCGTTTTTACTCCCTACGTTTTACATACATTCTCAAGTAATCCTGTCCTACTGCATTACTTATACACATACAACACTCCAACACTCCCCAAGGTGTTCACCCTACATTAAATAGGTGTTCACCCTATTTACTGTATCAGGAAGTATTGTGAGTAAAATCTGGAGGGTCTCATTTCCTTTTTTTTCGTGTTTACTTCCTTGCAGAATCAAAAACAAGTAGCACTGAACCAGACAGTCCTGGTGGCCTAGAAATACTATTAAGAGACCGCTCTGTCCACCCCTTTGCCATTTATTGTCATTTATTTGTACTGTATACGAGAATTCTGTCTGTAGTTTATTGTGTACTATATGATATGACAAGGAAGTCAAGCAAAAAAACCAAACAAACAAACAAAACAAAAAAATAACCCAGCCAACCAGGACAATGGATCAGTTGTTGGACAGGACGGAAGGCCTATATTCATTTCTGAGAAAGCAAAACTCAAAGCTGGCACATAGTTGCATTTACTTATACAAAGCGACTTGCAACAATTTCAATTCATCCAAATGAGCAGTTAAGGGTTAAAAGCCTTGCTCAGGTGTCTAGCTTTAGCAGCCTAGTGGTGCTGGAATTTGAGCTCAACATCAGATTCACACATTTAGTTTCTTTTCAAAAATTGCGAACAAAAATGACAAAAAAAATACACTTTTGGTGAACACACCAAAGTTGTATATTTATTCATGTATTCCTAAACTATCCCTATCAATAATGTCTCCAAATTACTTTTTCATTGTAGGTATAAACGGATTTAATGATTTTAGGGGGACAAATACGCTTTTTTTTTAAAGTGATACAATGGAGAGAAGAAAAGAAAACTATATTGTAATAGTCATTCGAACAATCCATGACACGAATATTACCTCTGTAGACTCTTCATCATCATCATCATCATCATCATCATCATCATCACCACGATCATCTTCCCACGTGGAGTCATACTGCTCTGACTGGTCTTCGCTAGTTGCGGATTTACCCATTCTCCTATCCGGCCCCACAGATTTGTCCATAATGCCGAACAGCCACGCAACGAAGGAGAAAAGAGGATAACTAAGTCTACTTACAAACAGGAACGGCAGTTTACAGGCAGACCAAAACACACCCATCCTGTAGTGTGTGTTTTTTTTTCCGAGAAAGAGAAAGTAAAAGTTCTTCCTGGGCTGCTTTCAATTTACCAATATTGGATCATCGGACCTATAAAATAACTCCTATTATTTAATAATGTAATTGAAATTGCATATGTAACCCCTTTAAAAACCATTCCCCGACAGAATCGTCCTACGCAGTGCGTGTTATGAAGTGTCAAAGTGTCTTGTTTTATTACCCCGTCACGTGATTATTTACCGTATGAGGAAGTGTTGTGAATTAAATCGGGATGGTCTCATTTCCTTTATTTCCTGCTTACTTTATAGCTTCATAGCTCCAGGAGGAATAAACAAGCCTTGGAGAACACCCTGAATACACGTTATATAAAACGTTAACCGAAGACACGTTTTTATTCTGTACTGATTTCTCACGGCTTTTTTTTTACCCGCAATTTTGTTACCTATTGTTTTTTTTTTGTTATATATCTTATTCAAATTATTTATACCCCCTGTTACTTATTATTTTTATGGTTCATTATTTTATGGCATTTATACTATACAACACTCCTTACAGATCCAAAGTCCCTGGTTCAAACATGTATTATCTCAGATTGTTAGAATGATTGTGCCCCATGCCACATTTTACATACCTGTAGATTTGTGATTTTTACAATTAGATTGGATCAAGATATTCATTTTATATACAAGATATAAAATACATTCAATTCTAACATTGCTCAATACATGTGCTATATAAGAACACGCAATTCACTTACTATTATTAAATAAGAGCTTAAAGCAAAAATGTTATGGTACATGAAACATTGTGAGTGAAATGTCATTCCATTATTACTGTGTTAAAAAACACTGCATTTAGGGTGTAAACATTTCACGATAACAGCTTGTCATACATGAATAATGTAGAAAACAATACAGTATTTTCACTGCCATGTTTTCACTTTTTTATTTATAATTACAATACCGTCATGTGTGTGTGGAGTTTGCATGTTCTCCCCGTGCCTCAGGGGTTTTTTCTCCGGGTTCTCTGGTTTCCCCCCGGTCCAAAAACATGCACGGTAGGTTGATTGGCACCTTGGAAAATTGTCCCTAATGTATGAATGTGTGTGAATGTGTGTGTGTGCCCTGCGATGGGTTGGCATTCCATCCAGGGTGTATCCTGCCTTAATGCCCATAGATGCCTGAGATAGGCACAGGCTCCCCGTGACCCGATGGAAGATCGGATAAAGCGGTAGAAGATGAATGAATGAATGAATGAATTACAATACCGCTGCAAACAGGAATTTACCTAAATTAAATCTTAACTTAAATCTTTTTCTACCTTTTATTAGTCAATATTGTATTAGTCGATATTTTCATTTCTTATACAAATATTGTGAAGAAGATTGTAGAAAATAATTCTCAGACCCATCAAATAGAAAGTGACTGTGGTCTCTCACATCTGAACCCCTACACCCTTTAACATATTGTAGAAATATAGCAAGAATACAATAGGAAATATAAAAAAATATAATAATTCTATTAGATGCTTTCATTTCTTAAGAGAGAACCACTGCAATTCAAATTAGCAATGACTGATCTTAACAAGTATTGATTGAATGAATGTATGCTAGGTGAATAAATGTCACCTGTAATAAATTACTTTTAAGTACACAGCCATCCTAATTAAATCCACATATCCATCCTGGACACAATGTTCTGCTTCTGAAACAAGTTCTGTGTTGAAGGATGTGGGTGCCTGGGACCTTTTTGGCGTTCAGGCTTTTGGGCCCTACTGTTCCTTGCACTCCTTTCATAATCTGGCTGGGGATGCATTTTCCCCCTTATTGCACCATCATGTGTTAGTGAAAAATGTCGTCTGAAAAGTTTTATTTGAATCCTTCTAGGACACCACACAAACTGCTCTTTTGGCTCAAAGTTACAGAATGCATATTCGATCAATTCTTTTCTTTCCGACTTGCTCAGGACGGCGAACATAAAATAGTCCAGAGCACTCTGCTTGACCTGTGGAAGTGTGCCATTCACCAGAGTCTCTTTGAGGATGAATTGAACAAGCGGTTTCTGATAATGCTGGAACCCCAGGATTCCCAGACACTTTAGGATGCGAGTAATGCGAAGGTTGTTGTGTGAGTTTCTGTAATATAAAAGTCGAAATAAAGGTAAAATCAGCATTCAGGCTATTATTTGCTAAAAACCACAGAAACAGCATTGACCTGTTTAGGTTTTCGAATCTCTCTGTCCAGTTTGCTGCACGATGCACCTCTCCAGTTTCCCCGTTGACAAGTCGTATGCCATAGAAGTCTAACATGAGCTTGTAAGACTCTAGCAGCCGCCTCTTTAATTTTTTATCACGGCGGAAATGCTGAAAAAACATTTAACGTACGTAAATCAAAAACAATACAATTTGAGTTTTACATTAAAGAATTAGAAACTGAAACTCCTAATAAAAGAAATGTATTCTGAATATTCGCGCAGCCATGTAGCATAGTGCAATATCGAAATCATTTCCTATTGTAAAAAAAATAAAATAAAAAATTCCTACCTGGATTTCTTCTGCGGTAAGGACATGTGCATATGAGTTTAATCCTGGCTCTTGAATAGGAAACAACCTGTATAATGTACAGTGATAATTAATATCACTGTAATTGTTCTTCATGGATACATCAGTATAACAACACTGAAGTCATTCTGATATTCATTTAAGCCAGCAGTTTTTGTTTATATTGGTCAGTGGTGGTTCATTGGTCAAAGATATCTAAGATTATAGTTCATGCCCCAGCCCTTGAGCAAGGGCCCTTGAGCAAGGCTCTTAACCTTCTCTTCTCTTGCTCCAGGGGCAACTGTAACATGGCTGACCCTGTGTTCTGAGCCCAGTGTGATATGTGAGAAAATGAATTTCACTATGTTGTTATGTCTATGTATTCTTTTAAGAATTGTATTCTTAATTTTTAGATAGAGAATGGCCAGATACAGTCAAACATCCCAGTACATATTATAATAAATATAAGCACTATGGGACTGCATCCAATCTTTCACAAGAACTAATCGGGACTATGCTACTTTTATTCACTTACCACTGAATGTAAGAATGTCCTGTTTCTAGCCTTGTATAATCACCAAACCAGTTTTTGTGATATTTTTCAATATATACACCTTAAAAGGAACAATAATAATTAAAAAAAATAAACATTTTTACATAAAACATAAAAAAATGTATATTTTCAATAAAGTGGGTACATTTAATCAGTGTATTGATTAAATACCATCGGGGAGAGATGGAGATTCATTCAGATAGAAATGAAGATTATGTTTTTTCTGCGCAAGAAATGCAATAACAATTATAAAAAAATATAATAATATTATAATAAAAAATTGTCCACACTCAATTTAATTCCAGTTAAATATACATTGTCCTTGACAGTAACAAAGAGTAATGAGGAATACTTGCTTGACCATGTTGCTGATTAACTGGAATTTTCTTCTAGAAAAAAAAAGAACTTTAAAAAAGCAGCTATGAAAGTTGTCTTGTGGAGCAATCAGAGAAAATCTGAGCATTAAATATGACCTGGTATGTACAAGTAAACTGACAAACAAGGTTTGTTATTGTGTGACGGCTTAAAAAGTGAAACTCACCTGACACATATGCCTGTACCTTTGCATGTCTTTAGCAGCCCTCAGGTTTCTGTATGGTGTCCGTGGCCGCCCCTCACGCACCTGAAATTCATACAAGTAACTTTTAAAAAATGAATGGAAATGAAAAGTGAATTCTACATTTATGCAAGTTCAAGGAATCTTCTTATTGGACAGACAAGCTATTAATAATAATATTCATTCATTCATCTTCTACTATATCGTCATCTCCTATATCGTTATATAGGAGCCTGTGCCTATCTCAGGCGTCTATGGGCATTAAGGCAGGATACACCCTGGATGGAATGCCAACCCATCACAGGACACACACACTCACATTCACACACACATTCACACACTAGGGACAATTTTCCAATGTGCCAATCAACCTACTGCATGTTTTTGTACCGGGGGGAAACCGGAGAACCCGAATAAAAACCCCCTGAGGCACAGGGAGAACATGCAAACTCCACACACACATGGCCGAGACGGGAATCGAACGCGGACCCTGGAGGTGTGAGGCAAACGTGCTAACCACTAAGCCACCGTGCTCCTAATAATAATAATAATAACAATAATAATAATAATAATAATAACAGCACCAGCTCAGCATAATCAATCAGCTAAACTTAGACTACATATTCTGTATATGCCTGTTAAAGCAAATCACAAAAAATAAAATAAGTGGCAGAAGGCCACTAAGTGTAATGTATTACCCATATACTGCTTATATAAACAAACAGAACAATGAAAGCATATAAAAGAAATGTATGCAATATTTTCACCAGTGCTCAAATTCCAGATTAACTAGTGTTGGACCACACCTTGTTTGCAAGGTCGCTCTTTGCATTGCTTTCGCTTTAGACAGTCTCTACTAATCGATATCTGAAATTTAATCTAAAAAACACCTAAAGGGTTTTCATTTTTATTTTAATGAACAATTTTGCGACGATCTTATGCGATCACAAAGTCAAGCATATCCAAATAACTAAAATAAACAAGTAAACATTACTTTACCCCTGTCACGGGGAACTCTTCTTCCATCTCATCGTCCCATGTGGAGTCATATTCATCACCAGGGTCCTCCATGACACTGCCCTGACACCCCATTCTATGAAGCAGCATATAGAAAAATTAAGGTCGGTCTTTATAGATATTGAGAATGAACCAACGCGCTCGAGTGAAATCATAGAGCTGTTAACACCAGCTGCGTGCGACACTAGACCACGCCCTCTTGAACTTATTTCTTTTTTTTTTTAAAGGTAACTCTTACTAAAGGCCGGTGTTGTAATTGTGTAAAAGCTCTTGGGGCTCCAGTTGGTGCTTCCTGTAGCTTTCCTTTTTTCCCCTACTGTGAATAGAGCTCTCTACAGTTGGAGACGCGGATTATTCTACATAAGCCATATGTTCCAGTGTAAAATTACAAGAAGTTACTATAGAGTTATGTAAATAATACATCAGTCTACTATAATGATCTACAGTTTTGCATTTAAGCACCAGTTACTGAATAGTACACCTCAGTAATAATGTAACTATAATGATTAGGCATTTAGTGTACAAGTAAAAACGAAGTGAATTAGTAAATGGGCAATACAGGACATTCTTTTAGAAACACACACACACACACACACACACCCCACACACACACACACACACACACACACACACACACACACACACACACACACACATTACATGTTGCAAGCTTTCTGTAACTACAATTAAACTGTTGTGCTGACACTTCCATAAGAAAATGTACCATTGCAGAAAACTACACTATACCAATAAATGTTTTTTTTTCTTCGTATTTTATCTCGGTACCCAAAAAAAAAAAAAAAAAAAAAAAAAAAAAAATATATATATATATATATATATATATATATATATATATATATATATATATATATATATATATATATATATACATATACCGATAAACATACACCGCAAATATTATATTATGCAGTAAAGTAAAATTCACTCTGAAGCTCTTTGGGGTATATTTCATTTGCCAAAAGCAAGGGAGTGCTGATCTTCTTCTTCTTATTATTATTATTATTATTCATTATTATTATTATTATTATTATTATTATTATTATTATTATTATTATTATTATTATGTATTTATTTATTTATTATTTATTTATTACTGTTTCAGAATGATAGTTTATTTATATCAGCAGTGTAATGCTATCACTTTGTTTGACTAAATTCTTCTGTAGTTGTGAACATTTCTAGTTGTCCAGAGTTTCTTGTTTTGGACCAGTTTTGCTGGTTTTGACATATAACTCTCATGACGTGTTCAATATAGATATATATGTATAACTTACAACTTACAAGCCGAACTGAGTCCATAGATAATGTACTTGTTTTCTGAAGGCTTACTTATTAAAACAGACAGGAACTGACGACTCCTTTCACTCCTAAATGTACATCCTATGATGTGAATGAATCAGCAATATCATGTCATGGCTAAGTATAATCAGATATGGCTTTTAAAACATTCATACACACAAAGTGTACATTATATCTTTCATATAGGCTCGGATCAGTACACTATGCTTCTTAAATGTTTCTGACCCTGACAACAATCACAATCTGACTCTTCTCAAAGTGACTTAAATCCTTACTTTTGCCTATTTTTCCGTCTTCCAACATTCGACTCAGAATTGATTGTTCACATGCTGCATAGTATATTTTATGATGTTATTCACTTCACTTGTCTGTGCTTTTAATGACTAGCAGAGTTATTGTCAGAGCCGTCTGAGCTGTAAAAAATTGAAAAGTCAACACTGCTGCAGTATAAATTATCAATAGTACATTCAAATCTACAGTAAAGCTTAATTATTTTCACCACTTGGCTTCTTAAGCCGACATGAAAAAAGATCAGTCAATTAAACTTCATTAGAATGGTGAGGAATTCACTAAGAAGAAAATGATAAAGGGAAGAGTAAAACTAAGTATAATGCATAATTGAATTAAATTGTATGCTATTTATTTCAAATGTATTTATTTATATATATATTTTTTATTTATACATTTATTTGAATTTGTAATATGAGTATTTGAGTAATATGAGTATCAGAGATGCAGGTCTTGTCACATTGCACTTCTGTGTACTTCTGTGCACCTTCATGTGATTACTGAAGACTTTGCCAAACAAACCTTCTGAGTGAAACAGTGAGAGAAAAGTCTTTATGTATTTGTATTCATTTGTATTTTTAATACAGGTGTTAAAATGGTTCTATTATAAAAAATGTCTTAAATGTCAGTGATCCAGTTAGAAATTTGTACCTTTGCACGATATATTTTGTGTCTTTTGTGTCAGGCTTCTAATGTTAATTAAATAATCATTTGGATCATTGTGTTGATTAGTTCTTTTTGGTTTGGTATTTTAAAAAGTTGCCACGGACATTTGGTCAAAGTAAAAAAAAATCTAAAACCTCAAAATCAAATCTGGTGGCTGACTTTCAATAACAAATAAGTAATAATACGTATTACACGCAAGGAGCCGTCCTGCAGCACTTTGGAGTGATCCCTGCTGACCCTGTTTGGAGGAAATTACAGGGATAGTGGCCTTACTGGTGACCCTTGTGGGCACCGGAAATAAAGTCTTAAAATCTCTTTTGCACATCTTAATACACAAGGGTAAATAAGATAATTTCTATCATAGCATAAATCTGCCACTAAGCGTCTCTGTTTAAAATGAAATATTATTCCAATTTTAGGAAAGCCAGATTTAATTTAGATATAGTTTGAATAAAATGTCTAGCCAATTTATTTGACATCAATCAGCAGAATGTACAAACCACTACCTAATTATGTTTTATATCCACAGATAGATCTTAATTCTAATAAAAGTTAACATTCTATTTCTTATTCATTATATGCTATTGTAGTTTATGACAGGTTATGGCAACTTAATTCTTTGGAATGATACTGGTTAAGTGTTCTGCATGCTCTGCGCCCTACTGTGCATTTTGCTAACCTTTAGCATGGTCCAGAGTGTACTGGAGTGTATGAACATATTGATCTGATGTCTGATGAGCTTTTGTAAGCAAATACATATCTTGCTCCACTGGCTTTGGAAACTGCTCTGCAGAAGATGGCAGCTTTGAGAAGAACACTGTATATGGCTCTGAGCAAGAATGGGACATTCCTGAATATTATGAAACTGTACTTTCTCTATACCTTCGAATAAGGATGGAAGAGAAATAAAGAGTGAAACAGAGAACTAACATTATGGAGCATCACCACCTATGAATATGAATATGGCTCATTGCCAACCTGTCTGAAGAATAACACCGACCTCAAGATGACAACTTGTTCATGGATATGCTGACTTGCTGTGACAGCTTCAGGCAGACCTCATCATCATTCTTCAACAAGAAAGCTGTCTGTATAGAATCTGAATAAGCCCATTTACAGAGTGTTTTTGAAATTTTATTGGACTATTTAAAGCTCAGTTATGGCTGCTATACTATCTAGACAATCTAGACGATTTTTGTCAAGGGAACTCATTTATGATAACTCATAAGGTGGACTGTTGAAATTGTAACAATAAACAGATAGAATAAAACAATGCTACTTAACAATAAATCTTTCTCTAAACAGGTGTTTATTTAACAATAAAGGAAGGAGTCTCCAGTGGCAGTGATTTGTAACAGTAGTTTTACATCATGGGAAAGTCTTCAAGAAAGAGCACTTTGGGGCTTATGGGAGTCTCAGCAACATACAATAAAACTCTGCATTCTTTATAGAGATAAAGCAGTGGGGATGAGTGTGCAAATATCATGTCTTTTTGACATATTGATACTACTAACAGGAATGTAAATGGATTATAGCAGTGGATGTATATATTAATAATGTGTATGATGTGTAATAAATATGGTACACTGGATTAGAGGACATTTATTACTAGCCAGATGATTTGGGATGTTTCATTAGGATGAGTAATGAGGTTAAAAGTTATAACAGATTCTCGGAAGTCTTGTATCAGCAGAATCATGTCATAAAAATGGTGAATTACACAAAGCTTTGCATTATGGTATAAAGGGACTTGAATGTAACTTTTATTGCCGTGCAAACAAGGCACAAGGAAATCCATTGAGCCAGAATAACTTTATATAGGATGACATTTTTTTGTCCAATTTGAAACTTTTAACAAATGCTGTTTCCCCCCCTGGTTTTCCCAACCCTCCTGGTTGCAATGTCACTTTCTAAACTCAAGATGGCGATAGTGGTCTTTCTAAGACATCTGTCTTTAATTCACATCTATCCGTGGAAAACCAATTAGAAGTGTGGCTGTTATTGTGAAAATCAGGGCTAGCTGGTGGCAGGTCTGGCTGGAACAATGAAATTGAATTTGGGTCGTGTTAGGTGGCCATCACCAAGCAGTGATATTTGCACAATTCAAAAAATATTGGTATCATCAGTTACAATATGTATGCAAGGGAAAGAATTCACATTGTCTGCATGTTGCTGATCTTTAAATCCAATTGCCTCCTTGTGCTACCCAGACAATTCAAGTAAAATAGAAAAAAGAAATCTGATGATATTAAACCATTTATACTGCCATAAACTCAGAATATTGTTTTACTAATAATATTTCCGATGTTATGTAATTTGAAAGGGGCACGGTGGCTTAGTGGTTAGCACGTTCGCCTCACACCACCAGGGTCCGGGTTCGATTCCCGTCTCGGCCATGTGTGTGTGGAGTTTGCATGTTCTCCCCGTGCCTCAGGGGGTTTTTCTCCGGGTTCTCCGGTTTCCTCCCGGTCCAAAAACATGCACGGTAGGTTGATTGGCACCTTGGAAAATTGTCCCTAGTGTATGAATGTGTGTGTGAATATAAGTGTGTGTGTGCCCTGCGATGGGTTGGCATTCCATCCAGGGTGTATCATGCCTTCATGCCCAAAGAAGTTGAGATAGGCACAGACTCCCCGTGACCCGAGGGAAGATCGGATAAAAGCGGTAGAAGATGAATGAATGAATGAATGTAATTTGAAGCCCCACTACCTCTAGTTTGAATTACATCTAATCAATATAATCATTTTCAAGAAAAGTATTTCGAATGAATAATTAGTCTGTAGATGCTGATGTAAAACAGAGAAATCAGCCATAGTGTTGTCTTGACAGAATGTTTTTTGTGTGACAAATCCATCTGGCATTTCTCATACTTTTATCAGTCAGTGAGTAGATGTTGATAGCATTGTTGATGTCATTACACACCCTTCATGTATCACCGCAAAGCCTACACTTAACTTCATATATTGAGAATAGGATATAAATTTGAAGAAATGAGTGTGTTCTGCATTTCATGCAAATGTGCTGTAGGTCTTACCCTTTTGTCTTTTTTAGGAGATTTGACTCACATCCTGCTATTTTGGGGATATTTTTGTCTATAAGTGTCTTAGGTAAATGCACTTTTGTATATATGTGATTATTTCCCCCCCACACTCCCTTTCAGTCTTTTTGTTAAAGGTATGATGTCTCACTGTCACTCACTGCTGTGTGAAAAGTACTGCGTTTAGAAGCCCCGCTGTTTTTCTTTTAGTAAATGAAAGACTACTTTTTTTTCTGCCAGCTATAGGCAATTTGCTTCTAGATGCGGAGTGCAAATGGCAAAATTACCTTCAAGAGCCCATTTCAATCAATCTGCATTACTTTTAATTTGTTACTTATCACATTTTAGTTCTCTTTGGAGAGAAAATCTGCTTTTATGGCGAATTTGAATACCAAGCAACAACCAGCGTGGATTAAATTCATTAAAATTCCAAAGAAAGCCAAAGCATTTGCGTTGAAATTCAGACCTGAACCCGACGAGCTGAAGCATAAAATTATAAACAAGTTTTTTTTTTCTTTTTTTTTTTTTTTTTTTTTTTTTTCCAGGCCAGCAATACACAAGTGTAGAATTATTCTACCACTATGATGTTTCGTTAATGTTGAAATATTCACATCTTTAGTGGCATAATGTTAAATAATTCAGCTTTACAGTCCCGGTTTTCTCCCTTTATCTTTTTCGCTCTA
>JACRUU010000013.1:6107478-6284978 GCA_030449085.1 Kryptopterus vitreolus | reverse complement strand
CTCATGGTATTGCTTACCTGAACAATTATGTGTTATTAGCTTGTTTGTATCGACAATATATGAACATGAACAACTATTGCAAAATGACAAGTGAAACTGTTTGACTTGAGAACAATTTCACTTAATCTATGTCTTAGATACACATCATGATGTGTAACATTTGAAAGAAATACAGGAAATCGCAAGTATTGAACATTGAATCGGTTCAATACACAACAATTTGATTCAATGTAGATAGGATTCGGTTCAGACGAAGTTTGATTCGGTTTTACATCATAAGGAAATCTTCAGGACAGAGGAGTTTATATTTACTTCTGTCTTAGTGACATGACATGCTGCAATTTTTGCCTTATTAATTTTGGGAGAAGCTAGTGTGTGGGTGATTGATTATAGCTTTTAGCGCTGGCCTATAAATGATAACACTAGGTAACAACAATTTCATGGCTATTGCAGAAACTTAAGCATAAATAAAAAATTATTTAAACAAAGTACAATGTGCCATTCTTGAATCATCACCATTCTGTCTCTGGGCAATAGTAATGAAACAATTTTAGGGGCGTATATACAGACACACACCACACACACACACACACACACACACACCACACACACACACACACACACACACACACACACACACACACACACACACACACACACAGACACACACACACACACAGACACACACACACACATTACATGTTGCAACCCGAGAAAAGCTTTCTGTAACTACAATTAAACTGTTGTGCTGACGCTTCCATAAGAAAATGTCCCATTGCAGAAAACTACACTATACCAATAAGTGTTTTTCCTTCGTATTTTATCTCCTTATTTTTAGTCATATATTTAGAGAGCGCAATGCAGAGACAAATTCTTCTGAAGGTTTTCTTCGTATAGAAACCATTAGGTACTAGAAATGAAAAAACATAAAAATTAATAGATATTTGTAAATCAGAATTGCTGAAAATGACATTTTAAACATATACATGTGTATCTCTTTTTTGATTGTATGTAAATGTGATTTTATTTTTGTTCTATTTTATGTTAATACTTATGATAATTACATTATGACATTATATAATAAACTGTAATGGTCAGAAATAAAATGATAAAAAAATAGCAGCAAATTGATAATATGGTGTTTATAATTTTGAATGTTACTTTGTACTGTATGTGTGTGCATGTGTATGTGTTTGTTTGGGGCGGGATGGGGCGGGATGGGGCGAGGGGGATGGGGGATTACACACACACACAAAATGTGAATGGTACCCCATAGTGTGAGCTCAATTTTCTTCTAATTAAAGACATTACTTTGTGCTCGAGAGCAGTCCTCCCAACCACACAGAGCAGACTAATGTGAGATTAATGGCGATTATTTATCAAGATAGAAAACATGTTCAAGCTTTTTCTTTCCCACGAATAGACACTTGAATACTAATCAGCATCTGCATTGATTTAGCATCTGTATTTCTAGAAGTCAAATGTTCTACGTTTACTCACGATTTCTTGATCAAGATCATATATAGATACATAAATATCTTCTAATGTATCGTATTAACCATTTAATGTCAGTATTTGTACAATGGTCATTGTAATTACGCCCAGTATATTCTAACATAATACATTCATCCAACAGTAGTGCTGTGGGAAAAAACAGAAGCTGATAATGTAAAATGTCTATTAATAGTACAGAAGGGTGAATTAATTAAACATAGTTATAGTACAATAACCTGATTGTTTTCCAATAACAACACATTCTGAAATGTTACATAGTTTTAATACACAGCAATTTGATTTGCCAACTATAACAATATAACTATAATATTGGGTCAAAAACAATACACTGTTCATTTTATCCATTTATATTTATAGATTAATGTTGTGGAAGGCCTGTGTAATCACTTACATTACAATTAATCGCCCAGATCTTCTTTTTTTTCCTCACTCAAAAACCTCTGACAGCTACACAGTGCTGACCCTGGAGACAGAATTTAATTCCACATTCAGTCACAATTTGCTGTTATAATAATCTAAACTCTTCTGGGAAAATGTTGCACAAGATTTTGAAGTGTAGTCATGGAGACATGCTCAATTAGACACAGGGGTGTTCCTAAAGGCGGGTACTGATGTTGGGTGAGAAGGCCTGGGGTACAGTCAGCATTTTAATCCCAAGTGTG
The DNA here is from genome assembly GCA_030449085.1 of Kryptopterus vitreolus. NCBI lineage: Eukaryota > Metazoa > Chordata > Actinopteri > Siluriformes > Siluridae > Kryptopterus > Kryptopterus vitreolus. The sequence goes on along the minus strand of JACRUU010000013.1, from coordinate 6,282,801 downwards.
AGATCAGGACTCTATAGCAGGCCACTCAAGATCTTCCACTCCAAACCATGTACAGCATTATATTCATGGATCTGACATTGTCCACAGAGCCACTGTTCTATATATTCATTCATTCATTCATTCATTCATTCATTCATTCATCTTCTACAGCTATATCCCATCTTCCCTCAGGTCACGGCGAGCCTGTGCCTATCTCAGGCGTCTATGGGCATTAAGGCAGGATACACCCTGGATGGAATGCCAACTCATTGCAGGACACACACACACAATCACTCACAAACATTCACACACTAGGGGCAATTTTCCCAGGTGCCAACCCCGAGGGAAACCGCCTGAGGCAAGGGGAGAACATGCAAACTCCACACACACATGGCCGAGATGGGAATCGAAACCCCGATCCTGGAGGTGTGAGGTGAACATGCTAACCACTAAGCCATATATATATATATATATATATATATATATATATATATATATATATATCAGTCCACATCTAATGCTTCCAACTTTGTGATAAAAGATTAGTTGGATAGAGAAGGCAGGTGTCCAAAAAAATTGGCCCTTATAATGCATTAATAATTACACACATCTGATTATTTGGATCATGCAACAATTTTTGACCAATCATAACAACACATTTAAATGCACTGAATTATAAATGAATATTAAATAATACATGACATTCCATGTCCTGCGTCCAGAGGCCAGGTCATCGAGGCCTCCGCCTTCAACCATTGCCTTCGGTCCCTGTATGCACAGAGCAGGAGTTTGGTACGCATTGCCAACAGTAAGTCAGAGCTGTTTCCGGTGCTTCCGGAGATAGATAGGCAGATCGGTAATGCGGTCGATGTACCGGTCCGTCGAAGGAGGAGCTGAGCCAAAAGGCAAATCTCTCAATTTACTGGTTGATCTACGTTCCTCTTCTCACTTATGGCCATGAGCTTTGGGTCATGACCGAAAGGACAAGATTCCAGATACAGGCGGCCGAAATGAGCTTCCCTTGCAGGGTGGCTGGGCGCTTCCTTAGAGATAGTGTGAGAAGTTCAGTCACTCGGGGGGAGCTCAGAGTAGATCCTCTGCTCCTCCACATCAAGAGAGGCCAGCTGCCGTGGCTCGGGCATCTATTTCGGATGCCTCCTGGGCGCCTTCCAGGGGAGGTGTTTCGGGCATGTCCCACCTGGAAGAGGCCTCGGGGAAGACCCAGAACACGTTGGAGGGACTATGTCTCTCGATTGTCTTGGGAATGCCTCGGTGTCCCCCCGGAGGGGCTAGAGGAAGTGGCTGAAGAAAGGGAAGTCTGTGCATCTCTTCTCAGACTGTTGCCCCTGTGACCCGGTCCCAGATAAGTGGTTGGAGATGGATGGATGGATAGATGGTTGGATGGAAATAACACATGAGAAAATGTATGTTAAAAAACCCACATTCATTCTGCATCCATTTTTAGAGGAATGTTTCCCAAACCAGTTGTGATTGCACCCTGTACACTGTTCTACTATCACCCCGACTCCAAACACGCCTGAGCAGATGTTCAATGTTCTTTATTTCTTTGCTTTTGCTGTTTAGAGCTGCAACAGACAAAAAAGAAACAACACCTGGGAATTGATTTGAGAACTGCGCATTTCTCTTGGCAAAAAGCATGCACACACACACACACACACACACAAAAGAAAACAATGTGCTGTAACAAAGTAATATTAATAAAATATAGCATCGTGCTCTCCCTCTAGAGTAAAAATTCAATAAAGAAAAGATTGGGTTGCATGGCAATATCACCTGCTTTGGCACTTTTAATTCACTTCAGGTTTATTTGTAGAGCACTTTTAATTATAGACAATGAATTTGGATCTCTAATTAATAACACTGAGACAACATCGGGCGAGGAAAACTCCCTGAGATGGCATGACATGATGGAAAAAAACGTACACCTACAAAAACCCCCCAAGGGAATTACATATTGTTGTGTATGACACTTAATTTGAAATAGATTTAGTGGACAAAGGAAGAAAAGTAAAGACAAAGATTACTTATGGTTGTTATGAGAGTATTATAATTGAGTGCTGGGATTGAAAGAAACATCTTAATAAAATTTGTCTTTAATCAGAAGGTTCAAATCAAAACGTTTGCATGTGTGGCTTGGATAATAAACATTTCGTATTGTTTTGGACTAATAGTAAGCCCTAATAGCTAATTATAAAAAAGAAAAATCCATATTTAATTAGTGTTGATGTGTCTTTAATTTACCGTATAGTTCAATAAGAAGCTGTGCATTGTTTCAGGTTGCTGGAGAGAAAACAAGGAATAATTCACACAAACAGCCTTCTTGGAAATTACACAGAAACACAATGATGAATTTGGACTATAATTAATATCAGCTGTCTGATATAATAACTTAGGATTGCAGTTTGCATGAATAGCTCTGCATTTAAACGCTGAATAATACACCTTAGTAATGATGGAACTGTAATGAATGGAGTGCGGTTTCTCTCAAAAGGTTATCATCTCAGGGAGTGTTTCCTTGCCACATGCTCATTACTTGTATGGAACAAGGCACTAAGGTTTTACATTATGGCTTTATCTATGTATTACTTGGGATAATGTAAAATATTAACTGTTCTGATTTGAATAATTTGATGTGCTCATGTAAGCTACCTATGTCGCTATTGATCATAGAACTACAAAAACCCTGAAGCCTGTTATGGGTTCGTATGCCATGCAATCAGTAACTCAGAAAGTTATATGGACATGTACACAAAGTACTCCTTGGCTTTGAGTGGAATCACTGTATATTTAGTATTTTCGATGGTGATGAGCTGCCGTGTGCTTAGCAGTTAAATAGGTTTGGTTGAGGAACTAATTATATGTTCATATATCTGTTGAAGAAATGCATTCCGATGTGACTCATACTATTTGTATTTAATTACCAATGAGATCTCTTATGGTTGCACCACCCTTGTCACATTTATTGTGCGTTTGCTATTTGGAAGTCCTCCATTTGCTTGTGTTAAGCTGCGCTTGTTAAATGGCGGGAGATTGATGAATAAAGAGCAGATCACGGCCTAACATGCTCATTCTAGCTACTTTCTTTGTACCAGAAAGACATGAAGTCACTAGAAAGTTAAAATCAATAGAGCAATAGCGATTTTCAATTCAGAGGCAAATGCAGAGACCCGTTGTCAAGAGATATAGAAAAAAATAAAAGGCATTTTTCATACCTGCTACTTAGACCTTGAGGGAGCGAGCAGAAGCGTGAGAAAATACTGACATTGTGCAGAATGTGGGTGAAAGTAATAATGCCATTCTGAACCCTGAAATATTTTTTTGTTCTTTTTTTGCCCCTAGTGATATTCATTATGTAAAAACATGCAGTGCAGTGACAGTTTCCTTATCGGGTTGTTGTGTTTTAAGTTTCACAACTTTAAGTCTCAAACTTTACCTTACCAATTATCCAGCGCCGTTAATTGGCGGGTTGATAAACTGATAAACTGTGTGTTTGTTGAGAAACAAAGAGCAAACACTGTTATACACACAGCACCAGAGCTCTGTTTGGCATTTGAATGGTGTTTATGTATGCAGGCCATTTACATTCTTCAACACAGTCACACTCTTCCTCTCTCTCTCTCTCTCTCTCTCTCTCTCTCACACACACACACACCCACACCCACACACATTTAATTATCCCTGTGATCGATTTCCTTAACTTCAGTAACTAAACATATATATATATATATATATATATATATATATATATATATATTTTACATTTTTCACACATTTTTTATTATTAAGATCAGATTACTGTCTATATAGTTTCCAAGATGATATGCATTCCTGGTTTGTTCCTGGTGTGCTTGGGATGCCTCCCATCATCCATTCCCTTTAGCATTATACTAATGGAAGGCTAGTATGGTGTGTAATGGAAACCTGCTGGCCAGATTTCACTTGTTCATTGCCATGTATTTATTTCAGTAAGAGGTGGATCAAACTTTAAACCTTGTCAGTGATCAGACATCCAACCTAATGTGCAGTACCAGTAATGTCACTGCTGCTTTATTTTATTCTTTTAATTCCTAGAAAGGTTCTTTCTTCTGTAAATTAAAGTGCATACATTTACTTTTCCTAGAACTCTCTCTCTCTCTCTCTCACTCACTCACTCGGTATTTTCTCGTTCTCTTGTCTCTCATGAAATATCCTGCAGAACATCATAATTAAATAGTTTCAAAGGTCATTTAACATCAAGCTCAGGGGAAAGTCTAAAACCCAGCCTCTTGAGGCATTGGTGTCAAACGCAATTTATGTGTGAGAGATGAACAGATGAATGAAGCGTTTTATTGTAAAAATGAACTAATCCGGCCGCTTGACTCTTCATGGCACTTCATCTGCACATAGCAGCTTTCCATATTGGAAAGATTGTAGCTGTTGGTAACTCTCAGGACACTGTGCTGAAATGGTCAAGGGTATTTAGCTGAGAAAGGAATGTATTTCCGTTTTCTTTCTTTTTTAATTCTTGCAAATTAATTATATGCCTTGAAATCAGACAAGCAGCACAAACCTTAAATTGGCAGCACAAACCCTCTGGCTTACTGACTGCTTGGAATAAACAGTTATAAAATCCTTTGTTTGGGAATTAGATTTGCCTTTATAATTGGTAATTGCTACCATCAGTGGTTATTAAGTTTTAGTCGGAGCTAAAACGAATTAGATTATTTCAATTGAAATTAGCTGATGTCTCTGATGCATCATCTCACTCCAAGAAGCATTAAGATTTGATTAATGGTTTAATTATTTGCATATTAATATTCAGCTCCCTCATGCCCTAATGAAAGCCAAAACAAAAGCACATATTCTCATTTGTAAACCAAGCATTCATGGACAAGACATTGCTCCTGCATATTCATAGAACTTTGTTAGGACTTTGTTTATTAGTTTTTGTTTTAAGTTTAATTATTGAGCCAATGACGGTGCACAAAGAGAAAGGTTCCAAATGCAGGCGTTTGGCAATGTTAATGTTCTTGATATTTATGTTAATAACCAATTCACTTTACAGCACAGAAAATTGTCTTCATGTAATCATGTCTTCTTGTAAAGAAATTTGTGTTTCCTTGCCATTAAAGAAAACCCATGTTGTCTGAGGTAAAAGGTAAATGTTTCCCCCCTCAGACCAAATAAAGGCGTCTCTCATACATTAGCTGTAGTGCTCTGACACCTCCTCCTTATTGATCCCTCACCAAAGTCCAGACTGTACAAACAGAAGCGCATCACAGCAGGCAGAGAGAAGGCAGCGTGCTCTCGGTTAATCTTGCGGAATTCCTGCAATGAAAGTGAACAAAAGAAGCCAATTTGTCTGCTTGGCAACAGCTGAAAAATGCACTTGGCTCACCTGCTTAATCAGACCAAGAGCCAGAAATGGACCTGAGAGGAATCACATCCAGAGTTTGCTCTGGACTGGAAAAGATGTGCAGTGAGGCTTACAATCAAGAGTACTCGAATTGTCGAGTAGCGCTCTAGGGCAAATGATTGGTACTCAATTCCTGGCGCCTGTCACCTCCGCATGGTGCTGGACAGCTTGGCAATTTGTGACTTTGCCAGACAGCTTAGGAACCTGACCAACAGCAAGCAATACCTGCTTTCTATGTACCAACTTATACATTATTTAGTATGTCATTTTAGGGGACGAGTCAATGCATGGCCCCTGTAACAGAGACTTTCAGAAAAGATTTGAAATGGTACTAATCCAAAGAACTCTTCCTCACTGTGAGACACTAATGTTTCATCTACTTTGTTAATAAAAGAATGCAACCCTGGAACATACATTATCCTTAATGGTTCTGTGTTTTTCTAGAGTTAATATTGAAAGAATTCAAATCAACCAATAAATTATAGCACCATATGACCTTGTATTTTCCTGGAAATTGAAAAAGTTATGTGCAAGTGTAAGAAGATGTTCAGGATTATATATATATATATATAACAGCATACAGCATATAGCAGCATACAACAAAGTCTTACATTATTATTTAGGTTAGAACTTGGTGAAATGGTCAATGTTTTGTGAGTGCTATTATAGCTGGGGACTGCCCAGCATAAATGTAAATTAATCAATACGCTACTTATTGAGAGACAGGGTCTTTATAAGAATGAAAAGGAATAAAACTGTGGCCATCTGTATAAACTCTAACGAGATATTAGAAGTCATCTTGGAAATAACAAGTGTTATGGGACCACTGTAATAAACCCTAAAGCAGGGGTCTCAAACGCAAATTATCTAGGGGGGAATGGTCTGCAGTACCCGCATAGAGAAGGTGTTACTCAAGCCATACTATAAAAAAACCCTGCTATAATTTGTACCCACCAAATCACAAGGTTCTTTTCATTGTTTCTACAGTTCATTTAAACTCTACATTACCCACGCAGACCTTCCTGGTCCTGGGTGGGAAACATAACTCTTCCACTCAAGAAGAAATATGATCCCACTATCATCTTGACATATTTCCTTTATACATGAATGAGTTAATCTCTGCCACATGACACACATGACAGTGCTAAGACATCATAATAATAATAATAATAACAATGTGTAGTTAGAGCTACTGTGCATTAATAAATACATAATGCAAACGGTGGGTTTAATGATGGGTTTGTGAAATCGAACTCATCTCTGTGTTATTTCAGAGAAGCGTAGCGTTTCATCGCGTAAATACTATGTTACTGACTAAACCCAAGGCTCAGAAAATTACCCTTTTAGGCTAGAATTTCCAGGCAAATTTTTAAACGGGAGAAAGGATGTGTGGGAGGAGGAGAGAAAGACAGAGAGAAAGTGCATGACCTTGATAAAGAGCAGTGAAAAAAAAAGTTATGCAAATAATACGCTGCTCAAAAAGAGACCATGTGCACATTCATTTATCAAGTGTGCCGGTATACAGCCATGTACAATATTTAACTGATAAAAGAAAATAGATGAATTTTTATTCAAGTGTTTTCTGAAGTAGTTCAATTCTATGGTGTAAAACAGTGTTTCCTGTAATTATATACATTTCCTGCCTACTATATAAGGATATAAATTCATGCTCTTGCAAGCTATGTGATTTTCTCAGGAACAAAATGTTGTTGATTCACACCTAAAAAAAAAAAAAGTACAAAAAAAAACAACATTAAAAAAAAAATCATTTTAAGCAAACAATTTCCAGCAAATATAAATACACCTTCGTTTCCCACACAGATGGTCAAAAATAATTAGCTCAGTCACACCTAAATAGCACACTTTCCAATTATTCACTCTGTTCTGCACCTGCACACTCTCCACTCTCTGACTTCAGTGTCTCCTTTATTATTGTCTTTGAAAAGCGTCTGCAAATCAAAATGAGACCTCGAAGCTTGCGTTATTTGTATTCAGCACTGGTTAATTAGATGACTTTTCCTTTTTCTCTCTCATCTTTAAAGCGGGGCTTTAGAGCGTTGCGATTTCTTCTTTCAAGTTTAAGATTATTACTTATGAAGCCGCATGCGATGATGTCATTTTGCCTTGGTTTAATGTCAGATCTCCTAATATGATAGCTGTGGGATTAAAGGAAATTACAGAGGTCATGCAAAATAATAGTCGCTGACCAAACACAACAAATCACTCTTGTTTTAAATCCTGTTTCTATCTAAGATGCTCTTTAACGTGTATCTCCGTAGCTATATGCAAAATCATATGCCTGACCATAAGATTCAGATGGCCTTTTTTTTTTTTATCCCATTCCACATTCCACAATCTGGGAAGATGCTCCAACAGAGTTTGGAGCGTACTTGTAGGGATTTGTGCCCATAGTGAAACAAGGCTGTAAGTGATGTGACTAATATCAGGAGTCCTGATCCCAAATGTTTTCAAAAGGGTTGAGATCATAAGCCTGATAGCAGACCATTTAAGATCTTCCACTCCACCCTATATGATCATGGAGCTGGTTGGTTTTGTGCGCAAGGAAGAGCAAATTTAGGTCTCCTAAATCATATGGTTGTGGAAAAAAAAATCATATGGTTGGAAAAAGTCAGGTTCTTTAAGTTCTCTGTAGCCCTAAAAAAAACACACAAACCAAAAAAAAACTTCTACACTGATTTCATGAGCAACAAATTCTCTTTACCATGCTGTGGGGGGGGGGGGAATTTGCATTTTGATTAGAACAAAGCACTATTTGTACTTTGCTCTGGACGTCTACTAAATGCTGTAAATGTAAATGTAAACAAGGCACTAATGTCAGTTGTTCCGTCCTTTGTCAAAGCATTTTGCCCTCCTGCTATTCGGCTCGCAAAAAATAAGTGACTATTGCAAACAAAGAAAGTAAAAGATGGAGCACGCTTCTGCTGAGCTGTAGCTTGTGGTTTAAAAAACAACAAGGAAAAAACGAAGCAGGAAGTCGACACTTAAACCAGCTATTCCACTCTGCAAAATGTCAACATGATAAATCCAAGCTTTATAAGCGCACTTTGCATGGAGCCAACCTGTTTCTCCAGACTAATGATATCTAGCGAATTGCTTTTCCAATGTCGACCGGGCCTCCGTGAATAAAAGCCAGGTATGGCCATCTATAAATTCTCTCCTAACAAACTAATTATGGAGACGTATTGATGGAGTTTCTCCAGCTCAGCATTTCAACCAGCACAAAATAAGTCTCATACAGAGACCCGCATCGATCATATTTCAGCAAAGGCGATTGTATATGTAAACACAGCGGGCTTTATTTATCGAGGTAGGCAACAAAAGATTTGTGGTGCTCAGCGAGGATGCACATAAGGAGACTCTTCATTCTGAACCATGTATGATTAGAGGGAAAAATCTTTTTGCAATCATGCTAACTATACATTGTGGACCATGAATGATAGCTAATGATCGGTATTAGCTTTTGTTACTGCCCTCTTTCTCTTTAAGATTCATAACAGTGGAATATCAATGGCTGCGGAAAAATTACAGATAATAATCACATCTATGAAATTACCTGTTAAGCGAAAAAGAAAACAATGCCTTGGCCCTCATTTAACAGTAATATGTTAATGCTGTGAACTTATTGTGCCCTCATCTTTTTTCCTACTCCCAGGACGCAGTGATTTTAACATATTAATAAAACCCTGTTTAGTTTCGCATTGTTCCCACACTGGCAGGGCGGTGTGAACTTTGTGATCTGTAATTTTATTTTTTGTATTTGATAATGGGTTTGCAGTTGAATTTCATTATGATTTATTATTAAACCCTTGCGCAGAGGTTCCAAAATATGAAACAAAATGTATCGCTCTAGAATCCATGCTTGTATTATTCGCATTCATTTTTGGATAAGACAGAGGTGAGTGCAAATCTAATTTTTCATGCCTGACCATAAGCATTGATTCTACCCGCTTGTTATATGTTTCATGGATTTGCCACGTATTGCCGTTTTTCCACATTTTGCCTTCCTCACGGTAGATTTTTTATATAGCTTTTGAGTTATTTTCATTGATTTTAGAGATGTGACCACACTTTATGAATAGCACTGAGCTGACAAGCTTGCTTTAAAATACATTTGTGTTCTCTAGGCATTTAGAGAACAGTATATTTTTATTAAATATTATTTATTTATTTATTTTACGACTATGATCATGATGTTTGGAAGGGCCTTAGTAAAATAAAGGCTGAAATAAAAAGCAGTGTAAAAAAACTATTGTGACAATACACATAATACAGTAGTTCACAAAAATCACAAAAATGACACAAAAATCCCCCTCCCCCTCACTTCATTTTTCTTTCTCTCGCTCACCTCTGATGTAATAAACCCTTTGAATTTTTGGATTCTTCAAAAGTAGCAGAAAGACATAGATGGGCAAAGCTGTAGACAGCTGTAGAAGTTATAGACATAGACAAATGAGCAGTAGTGATTTATCCATTATCTGGTTAATGGAATCATCAAAGTCTGCCCAAAGTGTCTGGTGCTATGTTTAAAACCCCCACACTATTCTTGCTATTTTTGGAAATGCCCGAGAAACTCACTGCACTCAAGTGATTTCCCATGTACACAGCATTTAGCAGATCCAGAGAGATTTACTGAAGAGCTTTGTAGTGTCTATTAAGACAATATCCCTGTGCCAGGTCAATAGGGATTGTGTTAGTTCATTGGGAGTTTTGGGAAAAAGAAAGGCCATTTGAAGAAACTGTTTGGACAGACATGGGAAGTTAATTTCATCACTAGTGGATTATCACAGAGAAAAGTGTTGACCTATCTTTTGCCTTTAGTACATGGAGGGACGGTGGGTGTAGCCGAGGTCCGAAGCTTGAGCACGGAAGAGCTGGGTGGTATATATATTTAAATGCAAGTGGCATTGGTGTCCTAAATGTGATGTAGGCAACTACAGTGATCCAGTGGACGAAACCTAACAACGAGGCGGTTTAATGCAAGGTTGTCAAAGGGCGGGATGATGCAAACAGTGCAGGCCTATAGATAGAGAGATCCACAGCGAATGTCCAACTACCCCAAAGGCTATTCTAAGGATATGTGATTTGAGAGATGTCCAGGGAGACATGTGTCCATGCCTACAGTCAGGCATTAGCAGAGCAGTGCTTTTGAAAGTATAGAATAGAATAACCTTTATTTGTCACATATACATTATTGCACAGTGAAATTGTTTCTTTGCATATCCCAGCTTGTTTGGAGTCACAGGGTCAGCCATGATACAAGAGACATGGCCTAAGAGTGGAAGATTGGTGATCCCAGGATTCAAACCCCCAACCTTTTTAACAGTAACCCAGGTCACTGATCTATCCTTCAAGGTTCAAGGGCTAAACAGCTTGGTGGTGCTGGGGCTTGTGAACCGGCCACAACATATATGATCAGTAATGCAGAGCCTTAACCACTGTACCACCACTGCCCTAGTGAGTCAGGATATGACTAAGAATATAGGTATAGAGATAGTAGAAAAGAGGACATAGCACTAAGCCTTCCTGGACACGAGTGGAAGTCTTCATGGAATAGATCTGTATCATTTCCAAGATACCCATTTCTGGCTTATATTAAAAGCAATGTTTTTAGTACAAATCCATAATAAATGAAAGACACCAGTTCAAAGGATTCTGTACAACCTGTACCCATCGTGATCTCCTCTGACACTTTAATATGAAACTTTGTAGTGAACAAGATGTACCCCTTTTATTCTGGATGCCCTCCCCAACCTCACTCTGTACTCTGATACACACCAGTCACACACCAGAAAAGATTGCTTTAGGCAGTAGTAAAATATATGAGCCATTTTAAGATGTGCTGTTTCACTCTGGGTATATAAAGTCCAATAACTTTCATTTAACAATGCTGAAAATATAGTGAGTGAACAAAATCGTTTTCTTAGCTACTAGTTACCGACAGCTCTGTTTCTTTCCCTTCATATTTTTCATATTTCTCTCTGTCTCTCCACTGTATGCTAAATCAGACTCAGTCAAGGCTGGGAAAATAATAATGTGTGATTGATCTGAAGGTTTAGATAAGAAAGATGAAAAACTGTCCCTCAAAAGATATGTTCATTGCTGAGAGTTAGTGAAATTGAAGCACAGAGACAAAGCCCCCAGCTGGCGGCCACATTCTTCACGAACTGTATAAGATAATTCACATTGTCAGCCATCTCATCATTTTATCAACATTAACTGCACTGTTAAGAAGACATCAGTGCTCTAATTCCACATGTTTCTCTAAGCTCCTGTACTGGTGTAGTGTGGTGCTACAGTTCCGCCAACTGTCTGCTAGAATGCGATTATGATATGAACTGGAGTAAGGAATGTCTGATTTGTTTAGTCAGGAAGTGTTGAGGATGTTGAACTTCTGCTCAGAAGGTTGTAAGTTCAAGCCCCAGCATTACACATATACATTATAGCACAGTGAAATTCTTTCTTCGCATATCCCTGCTTGTATTGGAAGTTGGGGTCAGAGTGCAGGGTGAGCCATGATACGGCGACACCTGGTTGCATAGCGGTTGAAGGTCATTTCTCAAGGACGCACGGTGGCAGCATGGCATTATCGATCGGGGCTCAAACCCTGATCAGTAGCCTTAAACCGCCTTAAACCTCCTCCAGTTGTCCTTCAGTTGTACAAGTACACTATTTAGCAGACGCCTTCATCCAGAGCGACCTTCAACTGAGGGGCAATTGAGGGTTAATGGCCTTGCTCAAGTGCCCACTAATGGCAGCTTGGTGGTTATGGGGTTTGAACCTGAGATCTTCTGATCTTCTGGTCCAAAGGCCAATGACAATGGCCTTAACCAGTGAGCTACCACCTCCCACATTTAAACTACATTTAAGTGTCAGAAGTAATTTGTACTTCTGCACATTTTATATGTGGAATTCATACAAAACAACATTTCCCATCACATTGTAATAGGAGCTATAAGCTTCCTTGTTTTCCAGAATCAGAGTAAGCTTGTCTGAAAGATTTGCTTAGTTTGGACAACATATTTACAGCACAGCTTTGGGTCTGAACTCACTGTTGCTGAATATCTTGTAAATAGCACCACTTTAGATGAGTGCAGACTCCTGTAGAGCCCCTCATTTATTTTATTTTTTAACTATATCTAGATTGATAAACAAGGACAATTTCCCTTTAATTTCCCTGGTCAGATATGTCAAAGTACACAGACAAGTGCATGGAGTTTCTCTACTTCATTCCAGGGTTAAAATGCTGTTTGTACAGTCAGGACTGTCATTAATGAACCAAACCTTGTTGCCTGACAGCTTGGAAATCAAATATTAATGAAAATTGGACCTTTGCTGTTTTTCAAAACACTTTTCTCTTGCATCAGCCTGGCACCCCATTTTCCGAGCTGGTTTATAATGCATGGACGCTGTGTATTGTGGCACTCATAAAGGGCAAAGTGGGAAGCATAAGCAAAAACTTGCTCTCCCTTTTACAAGAACTGAAGAAGAAATATGAACAGGTGCAGGCCATGCACCAATCACAGCTTTCCATGAGGTCTCAGAGGATCAGCCAATGAAGTTTCATTTCATTTTATGTTGTTTTTTTTGTAGACAGTGAGGATTGAGTGGATTTGGGACTTTCAGCGCATCTCTCTTTCATGTGCAACAACAATGGAGTGGATTCATAGTTCGAATTGTTCCCTCCTTTCAGTTTTCTTCGACTTTCAGCGTAGCTTTCCCCATCTTCTGACTTCATATCTCTCTCTCTCGCCACACTGGGCAGGGTAAATGGGACGGCATGGCATGTTTAGACAGTGCTGGGACCTTTCATTCTCTTTCTCTCAGCCAATTGTCCCCATAAGGTCAAAACTGTCAGACATGTAGGAACATACAGTCCTTACAATCAAGGCATAAAAAGGTCTCACACACACACACACACACACACACACACACACACACACACACACATACACACACAGACACACACACCGTTCTTCACATAACTCAATATTGTGCTTCACTTTTCTTTATTTTCCATTCCCCCCCAAATTTGACATGGTAATTGTGTATTTAATCTATTGTGCACCGATATCATATAACCTTTTAATTAGTGTGTGTGTGTGTTTTTTTTTAGAACCTCTATGATTCCTCACATTTTTGGAGTCTCTATTTCTCCACTTTTGGTATTTGCTTGGTCATGGATTGTCCTGCATTACTACCCACTCCTGTACTGAGCCCTGCTAATAACTTGGATTACGAGACCTATGAGCAACTCGCATTACACACTCTTTCCTGTTCCATTTTTCTTCTGCTCAAGATAAGACTCGCCGGAACATATCAGATTGATGATTTTTTTTAACCAAATATTCTCAAAAGATTTACTTCAATCCAAAGTGTGTTTATTCACACCTGGAAGAGTTAGTGTGTACATCGATCTGTCACTACATGAGATTCGACAACTCAGCCAGGTGTAGTCCCTGTCAGTGCCAGTGAATCAGGATATTTAGTGGAAAGTGGTGAGAGGAGTTGGCACTTTTATCCCGTTGTCTGCTGTTTTCGCTGTCACTCAAGTAGCAGGTGACGAAAGGAGGATCTGAAGGTTATTTGGCAAAAAAAGCAGAAGTGCTGATGTGGAAAAAAAGTTTGCACTTCAAATAGAACGCTGGTTAAGATACAAAATCACAGTGCCCAGTATTGGTAGTAAGAAAATAGTGAATAAATTCAATGATAACATTCATTGGCTTGATTATATAGGATTAAATTGTACTTTAATGTTGTTGTGCAGTGTTCAGGGAAATACAATTAATAAGAAGAATATAGATAGATAGATATAGATAGATAGATAGGTAGATAGATAGATAGATAGATAGATAGATAGATAGATAGATAGATAGATATTACCAGCATTATGTAACGGCCAAATATTTGACCAAGTAGTGTGCCCTTTAAGAGACTATCACTTCCGGTCTGACATGACGTGGACTGTGACCGTGACTGAGAGCACGAAACCACCATGGAGGATCTGTTTTGCTCTACCTTTTCATTCATTCATCTTCTACCGCTATATCCAATCTTCCCTGGGGTCACGGGGAGCCTGTGTCTATCTCAGGCGTCTATGGGCATTAAGGCAGGATACACCCTGGATGGAATGCCAACCCATCGCAAGACACACAGACACACACACACACATTCACACAGTAGGGAAAATTTTCCAAGGTGCCAATCAACCTAGAGTGTATGTTTTTGGACCGGGAGGAAACCGGAGAACCCGGAGAAAAAACCCCTGATGCACGGGGAGAACATGCAAACTCCACACACATGGCTGAGACGGGAATCGAACCCCTACACTGGCGGTGTGAGGCGAACATGCTAACCACTAAGCCTACTGTGCCCCTTTGCTCTACCTTCTTTTTGTTATTTTCTTTATCTCCCATTTGTTTGTAATGCTAGTATAGAGTTGATCTCTCATGTTTGGGAGGAGCGTATTTACTGTGCGCCAGCCATTTAATGCGTAAGACACCGACTCTTCCGTTTTCTTTTTTTCATCTTTTCATTGCTTTATATGAGTCATCCGGGTCAAAGCGTTACAATTAATAAAGTCATTTTTTTATGGAGTACATAATAGTACTGTAGGCTGACAGTTGATGGGAAGGCACTCTTCCTTTAGTTTGCGCTTGCGAAAGGAAAAACTCCTGCAGTGTTTGCCAAAAGGTCAGAAAGTACCCAGACCATGATTGGGGTGAAACGTATCTTTGATTGATGTTGCTTCTCACTCTGTCTAGGCAGCATTCACAATGGCAATATTTGGTAAGACACCAGTGATGTATTGTGCACCTCTCAGTTCTCTCTGGAGGGACTCCTGATCTGAGATAGTGCGGTTGTTCTACCACACAGTTTGTGAAGATACTTTCGATAGTACAGCAGTAAAAATTCAGTCGGAATTGAGATTTTCCAAAGGAAGCAAAAACGCCGCCGTTCTTTCTTCATAAGGATAGGGGTATTGATTTCCCAGGAACAGTCCTCAGTGGACATCCAAGGACATCAGACTGAACCCCTCTGATTGTTGTAACGGGTCTTGTTTTTTGGAGAAAAGCAATAACTTTTTGGTTCGTGTGCGGGATTGGCACACCATGCCATCAAGGTCAAAATTCCCTCATTTGTCGGTGATCGGGTCTGCTGCTGTGGCATCATGCAGTCAGACACATGTACAGGTACTTGTGGGTTGGAGGATTGGACACAGCACAGGAGCTAACACAATAGTTATGTAAACAATATATGTAAATACAACAGATAACATTCTGAAATCTGAATAAACCCCTTTCTCTCTCGGAACCTGTGCCTATCTCAGGCATTATTAGGGATCAAGGCAGGACACACCCTGTATGGAATGCCAACCTAATGCAGGGCACACACACACACACACACACACACACACACGCTACACACTAGGGACAATTTTCCAAGGTGCCAATCAACCTACTGCACATGTTTTTGGAGGGGAACCAGAGAACCCAGAGAAAACCCCCCTGAGGTATGGGGAAAACATGCAAACTCCACACACATGGCGGAGGCGGGAATCGAACCCCCAACCCTGGAGGTGTGAGGCGAACGTGCTAACCACTAAGCCACCGTGCCATGGTTTAGATGAAGTGAGCATGGAAATGTTATTGATGCGTGTTTTAAGCTAAAATATTTCTAGTACATTCCACAGCTCTGTTTTAATCCCTTGTCTTCAAAAAAAGACATGAAAAATAAATAAATAATGGGGAAATTAATGGCTCAATAAATAAGCAAATAAATAACATCGGTTAATCAATAAGTGGAGAATAAATAAGCTTCTCGTTCAGCCTCTCTGCCTTTCATATGAGTTATTAGTTATTAAAAATGTCTCTGTATTTCATATCATCTCTCTCTCCCTCTCTCTCTCTCTATCTGTCCCTCCCTCATTCTCTCTCAAATGCCAGCTACTTTTAATTATTTCTCTCTCTCTCTCTCTCTACACAGAGCACTCTGTGCATAATCTTTCTTTCTGCAGTGCGCAACGAGCCCGTCGCTGCCGTACGATAGTAAGCATTATTAAAACTGTTTTATTTATATTTCTGATTTTATAAATTGGTCCACTACTTGAGAGATTAGATTCATTTTCAACTGGAATGTTAAGGCACAGTGGAGAAACCGATTACGGGGCGGGGGGTTGGTTAGGGGTTTGGGGGCGGTGGGGGCCGGTTAGGGGAAAGAAAACACTTATTTGTATGACGTGAAAATTTGGTGCTTTTTGAATTTCAAGCTTTGATGTAAAAGGGCATTCCGGCTTACAAGAGCTTCAGATGTCTCAGATGACATTCAAGGGGATTCATCTCTGAATCTTTTTTTGGTTGTGCAATGTTATGTTTCATGACTCATACAGTGATGGTCGGTGGTGATATTTAATGGAAGAATAAAATAGAAAAGTATGAATGACTCGACAATAGGTTTGAGCAATGCTTTATATTACAAGGTCCAGTTCACGGTTAAATAAAAATGTTCATATTTATGCAGACCTCATTCATTCATTGAAAAAAAACCCATACAAATTCTACATTATTTTCAGTTCTGTCGTCTGTCCATTTTATGCCATTTCTTCTTGTATTGGACGTGTGCATAATCTAGGCACACTTGAATTCTCCTCTATAAGCATTTTGGAGAAAAAAGTATGATATTATGTAAACATTGCATCAAATTTACCCTCGCCACCCCGTAACAGTATTCCAGATAGGCCTGGAAAGAATGTGGAAAAATATCCCTGCAAAAAGAAGATTTTTTTTTTACCCCGTGTAATCATTTATGAGCTAGTTTTCAAATGTTTTCATTCATAATTTTTTTAAACAACAAAGTACTTCATTTACTTACATACACAATATCACCTTTATTACCTAACAAAGCAACACAGAGCTTCATGCCACTTCTGGAATGTGCCCTGGAAATCGTCTTTTCGAAGCGTATTAAGCACCTTCTGCTATTCAAAATGAATCACTGCATTTACATCATTCTTGAAGAGGGTCAAATCCACAGGATCCAAATCTTGTAATAAGGGAGCGTGCGGAAGTGAGATCATGTTGTTTCTGGTGAGAAAGGAGATTGCTTAGGAAATAATTCAACCATTTTAAGATGATCTTCTTATGACTAAGAAAGACTGTGTTCAAATGGCTCTGTGAATTAGCAAAAAAAAAAAAAACAAAAAAAAAAAAACAAAAAAAAAACAGGCAGGTTCTGTGTACAGTTTTTAAGCGGAGAAAATGATTTCCGTAATTGCACCATTTTACAACAATCAGAGAAATTATGGCCACTTACACTTGATTTCCTACCCGCCAAATTTACAAAGGTCCCAATGATTCAACATATCATCTAATTAAGACATTGTGAGCGTTTGCCAAAATCATGCCATGTGTGTGTGTGTGTGTGTGTGTGTGTGTGTGTGTGTGTGTGTGTGTGTGTATGAGAGAGAGTGTGTGTGAGAGATACAAAAAAAGGGAAGAGATGAACCATTTTTACAACTTGCCCTAAAGACCCACTATTCTGTATTTTAATTAAAAAAGAAACTGAGGTGCAACAGAGAGAAAATTAACATCTCTTACATTATCTTTTCCAACCTTAATATACTTTCAAATAAATATTTTTTTTTCTATTTAAGAATACAGTTTAATTTTTAATAATCGGTTTAATTCAGATTCAATTCAGATAAGCTTTTTATAATATTTGAATGATTTTAAGTAGATTAAGGGTGCATTTCTGGATAGGTAGGAATATTTATCCTTTGGGCCAAATATAATAAACTGTATGGACAAAAGTATTGGGACACCTGACTTTTCCGGCCATATGTAGTTCTTTCCCAAACTGCTATATACAATTGCATTGGATGTCTTTGAATGCGGCGTTAATTTTTTTTTAATAACCTTTAACTTGATTACGGAAACCCAAACTAGTTACAGCATGAAAATGTGATGGAGCGAATGATCTTAAGTATCCTGCTATAAAGCCCTGACCTTGAGGCTCCTACTCTACCTGACTTAACTAACCTTGTGGCTGAATGGGCACAAATCTCCACAAACATCTAATTAAACATCTTCCTGGAAGAACTGACTCCTGGAGCACTTATTATAACTGAAATTATAGGATTCAATGTAAAATTAGATGTTCATAAGGAACATCTCAAACTTTTGCTCAGTTGTTTTGTCATAATAATTTTCACAGTGCTGTTTTCCATCCAGCACATCACACACCCTTTTTCATGAATAGTTGATGTCTTATTCTCTAGGTTTTTTTTTTATTATTTTTAAATGAGGAATACATAATAGACCATACATATATGTGTTGCAGATGTCACTGTGGCTGAATTCAGATGCGACTTCATGTTTGGACGCGATGCTTTTAGTCACACTGGAGACGGCAGAAGCAGCAGGTGACAAAAATGGCATTCTTCAGCAAGAATGGCAGTGCAATTTGACCATAATGAGCTGTCCCGTCACTTACATCTCTCTCAACAGCTGAGCCCGCCACCGCAACTGTTTCCCGCTTGCATGGCCAAATCAAATAAAAGAGTGCATAGCACACAGAGAGAGAAAGAAATAGAAAGGGACCTGCGTAGTGCCCAGACAACACCACAACAAATTGTAAAAAAATGTTCGTCAAATACTCACTTTAGTTGCTACACCAAAGACATTACCAGCTGAGAATAGCAAATAAAAAATGGAAACTCAAAAATGGATTTCATTTTTCACACTCATTTATTATATTTGAGTCTTATTACATGCCTGCGTGCCACTATTAACACTGCTGTCTGATCACTTTTTTAATTATACACTGTGTGCCCTCATATCACATGTTCTGCATAGAGGATTGAGGAAGAGGTCGTTCATCAATGAAGGCTCTGGGTTACTGATTAAAATGGCAGGTGTTTAAGGCATGGCCACACATGAGCGAGGCGCTGAAACCTTCCATGCGCCATCTCTGACTTATATAGCTTCATAATAAGAATTTGTGTATTATGTGACAAAAAAATAGCATCTAAAGGGAAAATTCAACACCAGTAAGTAGTACTTATGTGAAACTTTGTGCCAAATGACTAGTAGTTTGTCACTGGGCAAAATGGTGGGCATTAACTAATCACTGTTGTTCCCAACGACCAATAATTTTGTAAACGCTATAATTATAAACCGACTTCCTATAAGAGAAAAGTTATAATCCATTCCTTTCCTTTCCCATGTAATGCATTTTGATGTCAAAAAAGTGTCAAAAAATAACCCTCATAAAAGTCGACTATTAATAGTGAAAGGTTCTGTTCTAGACATGAGAAGGTTGTGAGTGAAAAAGAGCAGACACACTCCCTACATGAAGTGTGTTAACCTGTGAATTTGCTACTGGAAAATCAGTCGGAATTACACTAATTAGATGTGAAGGTTGCTGAAACATTCAGCCTCGGACTAAGGCCATTCACCCAAATATCTTAAAACAATCCTGCATTAATTAAAGAGTGCTGCGATAGTGGATTCACCTCCATACCAACCTGAGTGCTCACTGATCTGCTGTAGGACCTTTTAGAAATACTAAAGCACCCACATTGACGGTTATTTGTCTTTGGGTGAACGCAGGCAACAAGCGCTCTAATGGATGAATAATATGCATTCCTTTGTAGTCAGCGAGGAGGCCAAGGTAAATGACCCTCTCATGTTTTTAAAATGCCCAGCCAGGTCGGAAGAAATCCCTGTAAATAGAATTTAGATGATTACTTTGGGAACCTGGTATTTATCCTTGTGCTTACAGAGAGTATACGAGGCAATAAAGCTACATATCAACCATCCTGAAGTAGACATCAGGCCATTTTGCTTAAATGGATCCCTCTGCTGCAAATATTATCCGTCTAATTTAGACGGCTTCATCCTTCGTTTTATAATCGCTTTGTTATGCGCTTAAAACCTGGCCCACTGTGATGGTTTCTGGGTGAAATAAAGATACGAATTCATGGCTATATATGTGTGTGCATGTATTTATAACTTGTTTAAATGTCAGTCCTGTTCTACACGTAAAAAAAAGCAGGCATGGTTCTAAGCGTAGTCTTGGCGTATCATGGCATCATTAGCGGTCGCAGCTAAAAGAGATAAGGTGACAGCTACACAATTTCTCACCTACACACCTCGTCTCCGGCTGAAATGGCTACATCGCTTATCGGAGTAAATGCCCGTATTAAAATGGATTTGATGGCAGGAACTGCTAATGAAGAGTCAACACGGTTGCCATTCTCCTTTCTGTGCCACCGCCACCCAGACGGTCATTAGAGAGAGCTCTCCGCTCGCTCCTCGCAGAGCGGCATGCTCGACAGCACACAATTAAAGAAAGTCAGTGCAGAGACGACTTCACTGTTTCAGCTCATGGCCAAATGCCGTTGCCAGATGTGCTTAGAACGCTCATTATCATTTGCGCATATCCAGCAGAATCCTTTTTACTTAAGCGTTTACACTACTGACACGAGCACCGCCAGGACACAGATATTTGTTTATCAAACACACTGTGGTTTTCATACCAAACTGCATTTCCTGTTGTTTTTTTCCCCCCTGACAGCAAAAGCTCTAATATTAGTGCTTAATTTCATGTCCATACAGATGATGAGCAGGAAATGAAACCTCTCAGAAGCGGCCGGTGATTTCCCGAAATGAGCCCGAACCAAATTGCCGTTTTCTGAGATTTGATCACATCTCCAAAGCCCTTTCAAACCTCGCTGCCGCTGCCAGAACATGTCAGCTGCTGCGACTTTAATCCGACTTCTTACAGTCGGACTGTAAGCGCTTTGTCAAAACACTAAAGAAAATGCACGGCTTGAAATGCAAATACTGAAAGATAAAAGACCAGATGTATGTATAACCCAGCTCTCGTATCCCTTATTGTCTCTGCATTACTATAGCGATTGTCTGGAAAGCTAGACAATCTCTTTTTCGGCAGCACCATTAACAGAAACATCTACAATTCCAAATCTTGTTTCAGATATTCATGTTCTGTGCATATTTGATCATGAATGCACTACTACGATCTCACATTTAGGGAGAACACCAAAGATCTGGAGATGTTCCATTTGTAATCTTGGACCTGGGAATGCTGTAACAGCTGGTGTGGGCAAGGTTCCTTTGGAACTGTAATAGATTACAGATTACAAATGACCCTTTTCTAAATGTAATAAGTAGTGTAACTTTTCAGTTACTTTAAAAAGGTAAAGTAAAGTAACTGATTACATTTGAATTCTTTTTGATTACATTCATTTGTCCACTTTGGCACTTACTGGGATTAACATTCTAAGGAAAAAAAACATCAAACCATAGGAGAAAGTAGGTTATATTTTTCGAGATGTAGCTGCATTGGTCCTGGTGGGGGTCTTTGAGATTTGTAATCTTTAATATTTTCACAAGTAACTGTTATTTTATTACACATTTTTTCTCAGTAACTGTAACAAACTACTGCATTTATTTTGTAATTAAATTACGTAACGATTTACATGTAACTAGTTACTCCCCAACACTGGTAAGAGCATCATTTCACAGCCCTTGCACCCATCAAATCTCAATCACTTAATTTGCTAGTATTAATGGGTTAACAAATCTAGCAGGAGACATTTTGTCAGCAAATGTCATCAGACTTACAGTTAGTACCAGTGCCTGGTTATTGAATACAGTTGCACCATTCGCAGTCATTTATGAGAAAGTCTGTTAAACCGCTATCCAAATACTCTGCTTTGAACATTTTCTATAAATTCGAATTTAAGCAAATAGTAAATGGCTCATTTATATCAGGCACTGAAGACTGCACTAATTAAAAATCCCTCCGGAAAAATAGCGCAGTTCAAATGGCTGCGGCTGTGATTTTATTTATTCATTTATTTCTTTTTATTGTCGTTGCGTTTTTATCTAATGCACTGCATAATAAGCCTAAATGGGGCATATAACGTTTTAGTTGTATTTGTATCGATCAATATGGCACGATATAACTATATACAAGTCAGTAAACCATTTATGAAGGGAGCGTGTGCATTATAAATGCACACCACAGATGACTATGATTTCATTTCCTGGACTGTAGATGGTTTTAATGAGAATGTCAAGACGATGGAATGCTTTTATAGTTTAAAAAAAAACAACTAAAACTAAAATAAAATAAGAAGCCCATATTGCTTTTATCCAGGAAACTCATTTAAAACAGCAGGATATGCACGACTACCAAAATAAACGCTGCAAAATCATTTTCAGAGTCTTGTGCTCCTAATGAAATGAAAGGTGTTTTTACTCTCGGCGGATAGCCGTGGCAGCCATATATTGTTATACAAATCGTATCTCGCACAGAATTAAATTCTCTTGAGTGTTGAAGTATGTTTCAAATATTTTGACCCCTTTTTTTGTGGTGATGGCATAAAAAAGCAATATGCAGCCTTTAGATAATATGCTGATCACAGAACGCTGTCTGGATAGATCCTATTACTAGTCGAGCATGCTCGGCTAAACCAGCTTTTATGACTGGTGTGAATGTGGTGGTATTGTGAAAGCAAATAGAAAGGCTATGTTCTTGCTCTCTCTCTCTCTCTCTCTCTCTCTCTCTCTCTTTCCATTTTTCTCTCTTTTTAAATCATGACTAGTTCCTTATCTCTCGTGGTCTGTTGAACCCTTGCACAGTCTGACTTGCATTCATTCATAAAAACCCATCTCGGGCCGTACATTAAATTCCTTTCGTCAAACCAATATTTTTTAGCAGACCACTTGATCTCCAATCAAAGGCGGGTGTACATACTATATATATTCTTTCTCTAGGACCCAAAGGAGTTTTTTTTTTTACCCTTTACACATGAAGTTACAGCAGGTACACAATAAAGCTTATATTCTGCAGACAAAATGTAGACCTACAGCATAACAAATGCGACACAAATATTCTTGTAATTATAAGCCATCTAAAATCTGAGCAGGCTGTTTTTATTGCTGAACAGCTTGCTTGTTTAGATGCTATTAAATACAGATCTGAGGTTGATGTAACTCATCTTAGGCCAGCACCGTTTTCCCTGGGCTTTACTGAGGACCTTATGAAGCTGAAGCGGCCAAATTATTTAACAGACGTGCTTAATGGAGCAAGTGACTCAGATGCAGCGAAATTAGCTATCTCTATGAACAAGCAAAAGAGGCAGAAATGGTTCACATGTTTGAGTCTCATGTACACACTGCACACAAAACAAATACTAAGAAATAGCAAAATACATGATCATTTTTACTTACTATAGTTTCAATTTGGAAAGAATACACAAAAGAAGAATTTTCCCATGGACTCTGATGGAGCGACCTGTATACACAAGGTTTATTTCTTCTTTGCAGGATCCATGGTTTGCTGCTCATGGTTTCTTGCTTTTTTTTCATTCCCATGAAATTGAAACTCGTATATTCTCGTCTATCTGGAACACACTGTCAAAGATCAGCATAAATCGGTCCTCATAAATGTACGGTTTTATAGGTTAGGGAGCAGAGTAGAGTTTAGCAATAGTGTATAAAATTGTTAAACTCTACCCATCAAAATAGGGATATAAAACCCCTGCCATTGTTTTATTTTGCTTTCTGAAATGTCACCCGAACTTTCTTTGTGCAGATAATCCATATCGGGAATATTAATAACTGTAATTCATAAAAAATTGAAATTCCCCAGCCCAGCTTACAAACTGACTGCTTGTGAACTATTATCTGCAATAAATGAGAAGCACCAGATGGCTTAGTGTTTAGTACGTTCGTCTCACACCTCCAGAGTTTTGGGTTCGATTCCCGCCTCTGCCATGTGTGTATGGAGCTTGCATGTTTTGTTTCTAACCAACCTCACTAGACGACTGATTGGAGTATATGTTCAAGTGCATTTTGTTCCTGATAAAAAAGCTTCAGGTAACTGCTTCATGGTCTTGATCAGGCTTCTGTAATCAATGCTGCTTTACAATATCAGCTTTAACCTGAACTTGATAAGATAAATCAGACCACCAGTACACATTTTGCATCACTCACATCTAATACTATAAAATGCAATAATATTAATAATAATAATAATAATAATAATAATAATAATAATAATAATAATCCTATAGAATTTCATTTAGAAGAGCAAAGATTTTTTAAATTCAAAAATTGAAAAAAAAAATAATGAAATGCTTTCCAACATATGTTGGTAGAAATGTAGAGCAGGAGATTTTGTCCTGTAGCCTGAAAAAAATAGAGCACGATGATTATTACAAAGAAAGCAATTTCAGAAAAATGTTTGAGTTGTACTGTAGCACCACGAAATACGTCTCGGAGATGACTCATCAAACATCTACCCGAACAAATGTGGTAGTCAGAGGGAGTAGTTTAGACAAAGAAAATGGAAAACAAATTAAAACGAATATTTTTGATTTACTCACAAAAAGAAATTCTTTTTTTATTATTAAACTGAAAAAAACTGTATTCATGTTGTTTAGTCTGAATGTTATGCTACAGTATAGTCTCTGATTGTGTCTTATAACAGTAGTATATATATATATATATATATATATATATATATATATATATATATATATATATATATATATATATTATGCTTTATATTATAAAGTATTATATATATATATATATATATATATATATATATATATATATATATATATATATATATATATATATAATTTATGATTTTTCTTTAAATATCACATATTGTATGCATGTAACATTTCTGCACAGCGTGAAGTAAAAATTGCACTTTGTACAGCCAAGAGCTATCAGCTGCTCTATCCATCGGTAAGCCATGTTTCATGGCAACCTAATAAAAGCAGTAATAAGTGGCCAAGCATGTTTCTAGCTGTTAATGGAATTTCCTTTGCCCGTAGGTAAACGCACTCTTATGGGTGCGGTCAGGTGTGAATAATACAAAAATGCAAAGCTCATCCCAAAATATTATGTATGAGGAGTATATTATGTATAAATGTGCTTTTCACAGCAGGCCATGATTTATCTGGTCCTTCACCAGAACAATACTGTATCCACTTTATTAGTGTGAGTATCGATGAATAGGTCCTGGTATGGCAGGTTTTTAATTTGCGCTGTTATCGGAATAAGGGCTCCCCCGGCTCCATTCTGACTACGGAGAACCTATTGAGTCACAGATTTGTTTGTATGCTTGATCTAAAATCCTTACTACTTCCTTTGTGTCTGTGTGTCTCATCTACAGCTCATCTTTTATTTTTAGCATAAATGGGTACACTCTCCATTTCCCATTTCTCCACATAAAACATTGGTTCTGAGTTGTAATTATGCGGTAAGAGCAAATTTCTTTTTCAAATGTCTTTTTTTTTCATGTTTAATGAGCCCTTGGTGTGTCATAACATAGGCAAGACAATAAAGTATGCAGTGTAGAGGATTCCAGGACGGAAAGAACAACCTCTAGTCTAGCACGACATATGCAACACCAACACGTTCTCACTTCTAACTCGGCACATATGGATGCGTTTATCAGGATTCCCTGGTGTCACTTTTTGCGCTGGTTACTCCTTTGGTGTCACTGCAATGTGCAGGGAGTCCCGCAGTCTTCTATAGCAATCTAAACCAGAGTCTGTGAGGTTGACATTTGATTTGTTGGGTAAGAAAACTACCCACGGGGCATAGTTATCGAGCTCAGGTGTTCTCAAACTGGGGGTGCGGCTCACTGGGGACCACCAGTGATATTCTGGAATCTAGTTTATAAAATTTTTTAATAAACATATTTTCAACCTATTTGTCAACCTATGTAATCTATGGTGTATTTTTTACAATTGGAAATATTAAAATTTAAAAACATTTTATCAATTTTACACAGCGCACTACACTGAAACCTCACCAAAACCTCAGTTAATACTCTAGTGCACAGAATGGCTCAAAATGAACACACTGATAAATCCTGAGACTCTTTAAAATGGATACATTTTAGGTTCATACAGGTTATAGAATAGCTCACTTATAGAATGAGATGCAGATTTGTATTCTGGTTTCCAGGTATATTCTAATTTGTATGCAATTCTCCCACTGTCACAACCATGCCTCCTCCCAATTCGGAGCTTCCACGCTCCCAATCACCAAGCTACTGATGAGCGCCAGCTGGGGCTAGTTGATGGCTATTTAAGCCCGGCTTTCCTTCCTTTCCGCGTCCGGGCTTGTGAACTCTGGACTACGACACGGACACGTATCCTTCCAAGGAAAACGCTACTAACCTGTCTCTTTTGTCTGATTCCCAAATCAGGTTCGGCTCCCGCAGGGGAGCAGGCTTCGCCCCGACGGAAGCTTCCTAGCTCCGCGCTCTTGACACGGGCCGTACAGGGCTGTACACCCGCATTATCTACTCCTCGGAGTATTCATCCTTAGTTCTCCATTTTCCGAGAATAAAACCCTTTTGTTTGATCCCGGTGCCTGCTGTGTGTCTGTCCCTTACACCCACTCTTTGATTTGGGTCTTAATCAATGATAATATTTGCATGTATTAATTTTTTTAAATATCTATTTACTGCATTACATGTATAGTCTACAGTACATGCAACCTTTTTCCGAAGAACAACACAAGATGGTATATTATACATCCCTGGATGCTCACGAGACTCAAGTCTTATGGCTTACTAAATATCATCACTGTTTTAACTTTTTCTCTGCAATTTGCAATTCACTGTCCTGCCAAGGCGCTCCTAACGAAACCTAATAAAGCCCTAATCACTGAGAAACACTCACTATAATTATTCAGCATTAATCACAATATGCAGTTCCACACGCAGAACTTTCTTTTGCTGCTCTGCTGATATTATACATCCTAGTCTATTAAAATTCCTGGACACACCCCTCCCCTCCCCCCACAACAAAACAAACACACTAGTTACTCTCGGTGGGAAATTTCAATTACAACCCATTGGGAACAAGGATGGAAAGCTTGTCCAAGACAATTGGCAGAAGATTGAATATACCACCTGATTATGAAGAGGCAAGTTATTATTGCCATAACTCACTCCCCATTAGAGGCACTCGACAGTCAGAGCACCTTTATGGTTTAGCAATACAAAATACAGTCCACCACCTGCTCGGTAATAATCATTTTGGTCCAGTTCACATGAGAGAGCTACCCTGAGTATCACCGGATATTCTCGCCGGGATGTTTGCTCTTATTTTTACAGGTATGGGTTTCAGGCTTTGTGGGAGTGTGAAGATAAATGTCTAGTGGCATGTCAAAAAGCCTTCACACCATGAAATTATGTCACTTTTTCATTCCTTCCTTAATTTCTTCTCTGTTGTGAAGGCATCAGAAAACAGACTGTCTAATCCGGCAGATACATTCTTAATTTAGTAAGTGCTAAAATGTAAATTGTATGTGATGAAAAGAATTAGAAATTAGAATTTGAATCGCACGGCGTTGTAGAAGTGCGTCGCACCTTGATGGCTGGAGCATAAATTCCACAATGCAGCATGAAAAGGTCACTCCTGATTATGAATGATCCTGAGTCAATAAACATCTCAAATTTGCAAAAATGGCTCCAGATGACCCTGGAATCTCCTGAACTCATTCCACGGTATATACATCTAGTACCTGGGACATTGTGTTCCACAATCTTTTATCTGACTCATAGTTCTGCTCTGTGACCTTATCATGCTAGAAAGTGAAACTTTTCATCAGCCCAATATAAGCCTAGCTAAAGCAAATAATCCCCAAATCCATGATGTGCTATGCTTCGACATTAATATAGTGCTCTGTTGGTAGTAACATATCATGTGTTTTAAATGTATGCCTGAGCATATTTTTATATTTATGGTGGTATTGAATTGAGACTAGCTCTATTTACAAGAAAATACTTTACATATCGACATTTACACGCTAGCACCCTTCAAAATAGTCCCCTTGCATAGCAGCACAGTGTTCCATGCGTTCCTGTAACTTCCGTACTGTGTCCTGGAAGTCTTCTTTCCGGATCATGCCAAGCAACCTCTGCTATTCACACTTCATATACGTACCAGTATAATGATTATCAGTTTTGACTCAGAGTTTGAATGTGATTGGTAAAGTCTGTGCCCTATTATAAAAGTGTATGTACACATTTATTTATGTATCCATTTATTGCTTTTTTCCCACCTGTCATAGTAAAAAAAAAAAAGTAGAAAGGTTGGAGCCACACTCAGTGATAATTTCCCAAAACTCAATTCTGGGTATGTTGATTGTGGCTCATAGTTGACCTCTTTCTGACATGCCGCAACTCTTTATGTATCTGAGAAATTGGAGATTTGTATGGAGATCCCTGAGCGCTTAGAGGAGATAAAAAGAAGAGAATTTGATTCGCACGCACGCACACAAACAGGGAGACTGGCTGGCCTGCTTTTGAAGAGACTTCATTACGGAGTAAATCTGAAACAAACATTTACTATTCCACCATGCAGCCTCTTCTGTCCCATTATATGCGAATGGCAAGAATTGCCCTGTTATTCACTTCTATACCAGTTGATTTTTTTTTTAAAGCATGAATAACTCACCTAATTAACACCTAGAATTTTTATGCAGTCACTTGATTTGCCAGTAATGAACTTGAATTTATTTAACAAACTTGAATGGTTTGATACATTTAATAATTTTAACAATAACTCATCATCATTCCAATAACATAAGAAGAAAAGTCACCATTATTTCATCCAAATGGATTAACTTGAAGTCTACATGCTCAGGGATGTCGCTGTGTTTTAGAATCGCTGTGTTTTAGAATATGACCATTACATTCTCTGTGATCCTCTCTGGAAGCCACTTTTGTGAAAAGAAAGGTGTTTTTTTTTTGTTCCAAAAGACACAAAGCTGAAACATTTTGTACATTTAATCAAATTGTTCTTTTTACAATATAAAAGGTTTGGTGAAATATATATATATATATATATATATATATATATATATATATATATATATATATATGTTTACAGGATAGTATACTGTACTGAATTTTTTTTTCCTAATGTGCACATTCCTCTCGATACTTAATACGTGATTTTCTATTAGGTTTGAAATTGCTGCGCTAAATCAACACTCCAGGGACAGAACATGGCCCCTCTAATAGACCTGCACATCAGTAGAGGTAAAATAATTAGCCTTATTAAAGCTGAGCTTGGACAAAAGATGATATGTGGGTGTACATTAGGATCAGGATCATTACTGCTAAAATGGCTCTCTATTTTCGTGTTAATAGATTAACAAATACACTTTACATAATGTGCTTTTTTTATTTTATTTTTATCGATAGCAAATTACACATAGCTGAGCACAATCAATGCCGTTAAATGAAACCGAATATTTAGCACTTTGTTTTCGTTGTGTTATTTGAATGCTAATATACTGGGTTGCAGATGTACTAATTAAGATTCCAGGTTCTTGCAGAAGTGTCCTTTTAAAGCTTGATTTTGTTTCCTAAACACTAGTGCTAAAATGGCAGTCTTTCCACAGGTGACTGTGATTACGATATTATTCAAAATGTATGGCCCTGGATGACAGTTTCTATAAGCCACTTAACTATCACATGACTATCACATTTACTTTAGATTCTTTTCTCTAGTGACATGCATTCTCAACAGCAGTCTCAACAAATGAATAAATCGACAAACTTTCCCAAACACATGATACCATCCATAAACACTGGGATACCACCCTAAACTCTGTTGTGAGGAATTGGAGAGACACAAGAGATGGAGAAGTAACAAAGTACAAACACTTTTTTACTACAACTTTTTACTTTTACTCATTACACAAATATCTCTACTTCCTAGATTTTTAAACATTTTTTTTAAACAGCTAATTTCTTTAGTTTTAATTTTTTTTGAGTTTTCCAATTTGAATCTATTAATCGTGATCTTTTCATTGCACCGTTTTCAGTCCATCAACCAATTTCCTGTCGTTGCGACGCTTCTTCACCTTACCACTGGTTTATCGTTTCCTAGGCTATCTTGTCTAGTGTGGACGAGACAGACAGATTCAATGATGCAAAACATGACTGAGAATAGTGACATTACTGGTCACATGATCATTATCATCATCTCTTCACTGCTTGAACTCTTCACTGTTCAACCTGAATACATACATTATGTAACAACAATTGACATGGGTTTTGTGTTAATATATTAATATGATGTGAGGTCAAGATAATACAAAGGATAGTTGGAATAGCCTTAATTTGTCACATATACATTACAGCAAAGTGAAATTCTTTTCTTTTTTGTTGATAGCTGGGGCCAGAGTGCAGGGTCATCCATGATGCGGTGCACCCTGGAGAATATAGGGTTAAGGGTTTTGCTCCAGGACCCAAGAGTGTCAGCTTTGCGATAGACAGAAAGTTAGACAGATAGATAGACAGATAGATAGACAGATAGATAGATAGATAGATAGATAGATAGATAATTGTATGTTAAGTGCATGTGACATAAGGGAGAACACATAGAAAATGTCCAGGAAATCTTTTCTTCTCTATAAACACACAGCCCACACAAATACATGCTAATGGATGGAAAATTTATAAAACCAATGTATGCTTTCCTACAATGCCTGAGTTAAATTTCAGCATTTCCGCTGTATGCGCGTAGTCTGCATTCTGAACGACTGGCTTTTAACAGACTCGAACAGACGTAATGAAGTGGTTTGTTGAGACGTGCTGTTCCGTTTAAGAGAATAATGAAGCCGGCTCTTGTGATCCACATGCTTTTTGCTTCATTTCCGAAGCGGAGGATGAACTGAAGTGCCCTCGAACGGGTCACATGCCCTGCTCTTGATACACCCGTCGGCAAAAGAGGATATTCCGGGTACTCCTGGAGTTATGACACTTCAGTGTGTACGTCCTAGTGAATGATCTCTTACCAACCATTTTGACTATTATATGAAATATGAAGAGGGTCTGCTTTTGGTGCAGGGGTAGAGGGTGGATACATTTTGTTATCGCTTGTTGTATAAAATAGTTTGCTTTGTCCACCTTGTAGCCTGCCAAGAGGTCTGAAATGCCATCATCATCACCTTTGCAATACTAAATGATTATTCGGAATACATTATAACGGAATCATCCGTCCAATAACTTCTGAAAGCTTATTGTCATCCATCATCTTGTTTTCTTTTGCAAAAGATTTCTAGCAGAGAAATTTCAAGGTTCAAAGTAAATCAGACAAAATGCACGTTTGAGTACAGAGTAGCTACGTAGAGACACACTCGGTGTGCCCGGAAGCCTGCAGGACAGAACAGGTTGTACACACTGAGCTCCATCTGAGCAAAGACTTTCTCTCCATTCGGGTTCTGCACCAGGCCATTTGGCTTTCAACGCAGAGTAATTAAATCAGACCTGTTTGGCTGTTTATGCCGTCCTGATCTGCATTATTCACAAGACATTGTTATGCATTATCACACTTTTGTCGAGACAATAAGAACTCGGGCGATTCCCATTACGGAAAACAGAGTCCACCCAGCCGTACAGCATCTATTATTAATTCATTCGTCTTCTCGCACACGCGGCAGGATGTACGCTGAACATTTTCACCAGAATGCTGCATTTGCGTTTTGCTTCAAACAACAAGCAAATGCATTTTTAATGCTGGAAATAGAGCATATGGAATAACTCGTCTTGGCACATGCCATCACAGAGATTAATGTTAAGGCTGTAATTATAGTAATTACCTTACCACCTACCGCTAATACTAGAGGTCTGTTTTCCCCTCTCGCAGTCTCTTGCAGCGTATCTCAATTCCACCTGGTTTTCAATACGAGGCAGCTGTCATGCTCCATGTCTAGTAAGGAGTCATGTATGAATGCAAGATGTTGACAACTGGTGTTTAGAACAACAGGTTGAGTGCTGGATTGCACGTTCATAATGCTGTGGGCTGTTCATAATGCGTAACATTTAACAGCAAGCAATAAAAGAAAATCTCAATAGACACTATTGTTCCAAAAAGGAAGAGCCCTGGGATCATTAATTACTCTAGATAGCCATGTGTGTGAAAATGAAATGCAAATCGAATAATTTGTCAGTGATGTGAGGGTTGTGTTATTAAAAATACTACTATTGGAATTGTAATCAAATGCTAAATCATTATAGAAAATGTAGTTTACCAAAGGCATCATTAAACTGAAATAATTTGAACTACTGGGGCAATAATCGTAGCACTTGACATGCAGCTCTTCCTAGGATTCCGAATATACTCCCATTTAAGAATCTTTTAACAAACCTGTAATAGTGTTTGCTTAATCTTTCATGAAGTACGGATGGATTACCCACTGTCAGTCATCCTCTGCATCTTTATAGTCCAATCACACGTTCTCTTCATCAGATTGGAAGAATATGACCTTTTACGGACTTTTTATACATCTCTAGTTATTTATTGACGTAGTAATGCCTATGAGCTATTTCCTGTAAAGGGCATTCAGAATGCTGCTGTTCACCTCCTTTATAACCTCTTAAGGCATGTGGCCCCCATAATGAGATTGCTTCACATTCCTTTACATTCCAGATATCAGTGGCCCCTGCTCCGTGTTATCTCTGCGACATGGTTCAAAACTCCACACCTTCAAGTCAACTCAGGTCATCGTCCTCAGGGTATCTGATAGGTCCTTCTCCACAGGCTCTCGCCGCTCTTTAGTGGGTTCCACCTACGCACTTTTTTTTGGGTACATTCACTGAAGGCCTACACACAGTTATCGTCAGATAGCACTTTCAATTTTTCTCGGCTTTTATTCGAGCGTTTATATAAACTCTGATTAATCGCTTTTTTTATTATTCAAATCAGGTGGCCATGCGAGTGCCAATATTCACTATCATCCTGATTCCCCATAAAAATGCCCGGAGTTTGAATCACTGCGTTGCCATAGGCAAGAGAACAAAATTGGTGTTCCTCGCTCTTTTATCAATCACAGTGACACGGACCTCAATGTGCTCATGTATGGAATATCAGCAGACTGTGCCGTTTCCCCTGAGTGTGATAGATAGGCTCACTTTTGAAGCCGCTTGAGCAGCAGCTCGGGCTTGTTTTTTTATACCAGGGGCCTTCTGTCTTGCCCAAAAAAGTGACATTTTGGCTGCAGGCATTTGTTCCAGACAATGTTGATGGATGATTAAAGACTAAGGGCCAATTTAGGAACATCTATGGGGGGGAGATTTTGTTTAGAAAACAATGGCTTGTCTCTCATTTTACTTCATCTGCCTTGATAAAGTCATGTTTTTTTCCCCTTAAGGAATTTATTTACTGTGTCCTCATCTTGTCCACCAAACGATGGGAAAAATACATATGAGCTCATATTTGTGCACCAGCACAATCCTTTAGTCTATTTTGAATTGAGCAATTCGATAATGCCAGCTTTCTGGTATAGGGTTTCGGTACAATTTTTCTTCACCGTGCCGTTTGTCATTTTGGGATCCTATTACTATTTCTCTGCACAAGCTTTACTCAGTGGATCCGTGTGCTTTTTGGCTTTCCACATCCCTCTTGCCCATGTGCGCTCTTCAGTAGGAGGGGTGTCGCGGTGATGCTGAGTTGAACAGCGCCTTTTCCGTTCCTCCACCTGCAGTCGGGACGCGAGGCGAGTCAGCGCACGAGTCTCAGTCCATCTTTAACACAGAAGCTTCACGGAGGAATTACCGGGAGCTCAGAGAGGAACTGCACGAAAATGAAAGTCGGCTTCGTTCTTCCTCTGGCGTGCGCCTTAGTGCTGAAAAGCTCACTGGTAAGACCGAATGTCAATCCGACACTGTCTGGAAGTTCAGGTGCGCGCTCCGGCACTTCATCACCTCATGGAGCGCTGAGGCGTCAGTCTGTTTATTTGACTTGTTTTAAGTTGTCATTGACATAGTGTGCTTTCTCTATGAGTTTTTTGTTTTTGTTTTTACTGTTGTAATGGAACTGTAGAGCAGTATAGCATAAAGCTAAAGCTTGTTTGCAAGAAGGTGTGCAAATGTTATTTTTTTGTTGTTGATGTATAGGCTTATATGTATAGCCTTTGAAACATGTCTCATGCACCCATAGAAATGTCTCATTTATATATTATGTATTCCAACGTTATGAGCAAAAGTTTGTGGAAACAAGTGCAATTCACCCACACAGTATGTGGACCTTGCAAAACATTAGGAAGCATGCAGTTAGTGTATAGTGAGATCCTACACAGAGCACTGTGCAGAGTCCATTGATGACCTTTGAGATAAACTGGAACACCCACTCCTTAGACTTCCTCTCATGACAGTGACTGATCTCACTAAGTCTCTTGTGGAAGAATGAAGGCAATAAGATTAATAACAAAATTGATTCCCTCAGAAATGGACATGCCTTTTATAAGCTATGTTGTGTGCTGAAAATTAAACTGATTTAAGCTCCTGTGACCGTATGATGTGATCAAACTTCTCTTGGTCATTTAAATGGTACTGTTAATCCTTCACTGCCTTTATTTTACCATGCTTGGTTGTTATTTGTTTTTTTTTGTATAGTGTACAGGACGTTTGAAAATGACATACGCGAATTCATAAATGAAGAGTGTGAAAAAGGTGTGAAAGAGGGATTGAGTGATCCGAGTCACTGTAGCACTGTACATTGAACTTCTTTTTACTCCCTCATACTCGTGTACTACAGCAAACAATTGTCTACTTCAAGCGACAATAGATTTACTAAAATACAATGTTTTATTATAAAGCAGATTTTAAATTCTAGTTGAATTAATGTTATCTAAAATGTACTTTGTGTTTTTTTTCCTTCAGATACTTTTAATTGTTTCGAAATATTAAGAAGGAAATAAAAATGCGTTATGTATATACTGAACTAATAACCAAACACCACCCAAAGAACACCCACCCTATCCCCGACAGAGCCAAAAAAAAGCAGGAGCAATTTAGTAAAATACATCAAAACAATGACAGTTCAACACATATACATTCCCAAGAAAGTGAAAAATGTAAGAAAATAAGTCACAACACACATAATTCATGTATTAACAATATCATTAAACACTTGAGTATGATCACAATATTGTTGTTACTCAACAGTCAGTCCATTCTCATTTAAAAATGAAGGAATGCGTCCCAAATTTGATTAAATATGTGCATTTTTGTTTGATTGATTAAGTTAGTTCCATTGCTGTACAAGCAAACAATTCCTTAATCCAAATTGACAGAGATGGACCAATACTGGCAATCAGGTGTTTCTCATGCAATAAACACAGGTTTACAAACAACTGTTCATGTATTCTCAAAGATAAGGCAGGTGGAAAGAATACCAAGAATACCAAGTCCAAGGGCAGACTGGTATTTCTTTACCAATAGTTTTAGAAATTACACCTATTAATTCTTTCTAAAAGGATTGCAAGTACTCGCATTTCCAAACACATTTCAATTGTTTTGTTTAAATGCAGACTATCCAGCAAAGAAGCCAGTGGCAAATTATTAAAATAACTTTTAAATGAACTACTGTATATATTGTATTTAATTAGTTTGATTGAAATGTATCCCAAAAACACATTTCCTACTATATCAGATCACTTTCCTACGGTAAATTTCTGTTAATTCCAGTTTGATCTGAAAGCCTCGTACTTATACCAAACCAAAGTTATCAATATATTGAGTCAGTTGAAAATATTTCCACAAATCATGAAGCATTTGTGTATATAGTAAATACAGAATATTGAATTTGGGAGCTGACATTAAATAATGAATTTAAAGATAGCTTTAATTAGCTTTAATTTGACGTACAATCCGCCCAGTTTACGTCATAACGTTTATATGTAAAACAAATAAAAGTTATGATAAATTGGATTTCTATTTATATACTTCATACAAAATATTTTACAGTCATTAACAGCTTCATGCCTGGAACCAATAGTCATCACCAAATGCTGGATAATCCGTTCCAGACGAGCAAAAATATTACTTTTAAAATGATAATACAACTAATATTCACTAATATTATTTAGTAATAGCATTTAATAATTGTGGCTTAATATCTAAAAGAGGAAAATATTCTTTATTGGTGTACTTTACCTTGAGAGAGAAGAGTGGATAATGGCATACTTAAATGTCAGTTTTTACGTACTAAATAATAATATAGCACTGTAAGAATGTAATACACAAGATGCAATTTTTTTTTAAATAAGAAATTGGACCCCTGTGTTCTCAAATCTCTTTCTAAATTCTTTAACTTTTTTGTCTTTAGGATGCTGCTGGAAGTCGGACCGTGGATCCATGCACACTTGGATTCTCCCAGAACTTTTACACTGTGTTTATCCCACAGGAGCAGCTGCAGGGTCACACCGTTGTCAAAGGTAAGAGGCGGCAGTGTGTTTAATGAGTCAGGCGTGCTCGTGTGGGTGTTCTTTGTTTTTGCCCACAAACCTTTCTGCAACAGGTCTTTGTTTTTGCATTTGTTCTGTCTCTCACACACACTCTCTTTCTCTCTCTCTCTCTCTCTCTCTCTCTCTTTCTTTTACTTTTACTCACACTCTGTCTCCCATGCCCCATGCTATTGTTCAATCTTTCACTCTGCATGCCGTGCACAATGTGTACATGGTGGTCAATAGCAGAGCTGTGTGTCTTGAAGGCTACAAACCATCTCTACATACACTTCCTCGCATTAGTTATAAGACTTGCACTTTTCTTTCAACGCCAGCATGCTGATATGCATGTATTCTGCCATTACGGCGCAAACTCTTCCCATTCGAGTCCGTCTCGTCTACTGATTGCACCAATTGTGCATATAATTCTTCTTTTATGAGATTATCACACCAAATGAGGCTCCATAAAAAGTATAATCCACATTAAATGAGCAGTTGAGCAGCTTGGCTGTCTGTAGTGATGAAAATGAAATCTTCTGTTCATCTCCTGCTGTGTGTGTGTTTGTTGGCGAATCTCGCTCCTTCTCTCCGCGCAGCACCGTGTTACGAGTGTAATACAGTCGCTCTATTCTTCTGCCTTCTTTTCACAGAGACTCCGCCGTTCCATTTATTTGCCCAATCTCTTTTCAGTAACTCTGTTTTCATTGTGTGTGCTCGTGCGTGTTGTCCCAGTAACACTGGAATAAGCTTTATCGTGCTTATTTGCTATGCCGGTGCCAGGAGCAGATGGATGAATATAAAACACATGGCAAAAACCCCCCCGAAAAAACAAGAGGAATTGCACCGGCATATGCAAAACTGCCCAAGCTAATTGCATTGTCTGAAATGCGACAGAATCAGTTGATAGCTTGGGTATAGGATGAGGTAGTGCTCAAATGAATAATGACTGTTATTAGTGCAATCAGCAGCATGTCAGGTTCCGTGCTTTTGTCTGAAAACCTACTCATCTTGCTGTGATTTCATCATCACTGAAGCGTATCTTTTACACACATATATATATATATATATATATATATATATATATATAAACACACACACACACATATATGTATTTATATATGTATATGTGTAATACGTCTTGTTAAGTTTGGGAATTGGAGTGTTTTAAAGGTGTTTTGAACTAAGGATGCAAGTGCATTCACCAGGCAGGATTTCACCAGAACATGATTTATGAAGTTATTCTTGTGTGTGACTAGTTTTGCATAAAAGTTCTCCTGACTATCGATAAAATATGAATGCAATATTTGGACCGAACAAATAATGTGCTCTAAACAAATACAAATGCAGATATGTGTTGGATTCGGTAAAGGTGCGTACCGTGACTGTGGGATTTGCTCGAATGGTTTTTATTCTTCTGTGGGCCAGTGTTCAGATGTGAAGCTCAGCGGCCAAAATAAAATGCATCCCCAACGCTGCATTGTATTGCATCGATTTATCCTTAGTAACTGCCTGGTCAGTGTCACTGAGGTTTACATTGGCCTATTACTTTGTCTATATTGTGGGAAAGAGACGCAATTACTTGCCAGAAAAATGTACCTTTGCACTATAGTGTTGTTCTAGATTCATATGCAGAAAAAAAAAATCTAGCAGCCAAACTGTGAACCACTCAATGAGGAACTCCGAACACATTTGTCAATCATATCGGCATTGTTAATTCTCTGCCACACAAAAAGCCCCAGACAGGTGACAGATTAAATATTAAATACAATTATGTAAGAGGCATTGATTGACATTGGCTTTTAAAGACGGAGTCTTCATACAGGACATGCGGTTTATGTACCCCAGGAACCTTTCTCTTCCTGCTGAAAGTGTTGAGTGGTTTATCAGGCGATTTCGTTTGCTCAGTGCAATTTTAGTTAATCTCTGCCAGCAACTCGCCCCACTTTCAGAATAATAGCATCCCTGCGCACACTCAATTCTTTTCTACTCTACATCTCAACAAGAAATCTGTGACAGGTCCAGTGTTTTCCAACCATCTGTGAGCTGAATAATGACACCTCATTATCACTCAAGCCACACTACATTACATTTCCAGATTTTCACTTCATTGCAGCTTTTCCCACACGTAATCGCGGTAATAGGTAGCACACACTATAAGGAAAAGCTCCTAGGAATGATCTGTATGCTTTTTTTTCTCTCTCTTTCCTTCTGTATGGTCTTTTGGTTCACTTATTGCATACAGCAAAATTGACGAATGTTGGTGTCACAGGGAATATCGAATAAATAATCCATTCCTTTAACTAGCCAGTGTGATTTTCTCAGCAATGTCCAGCTTCAAAGTGTACATTATGGCGTTCAAATTTTCTGCTCATTGGTCTGTACAGTCAGCACCAGGGTAGGTGTGATATTTTCACAGGAACAGTGGTGATAGAGGACACAGATCATGACTAGGACGGAGATGAAAATGGCGCAACATAACCCAGAACTGTCTAAGCAGAGAAGAGCAGCTCGGGTTATCCGTCTTGAATTGATTTACAATCTCCGGCATTGACGTTTACACTTTCGCTCTTGCTACATCACCGATGTCATTATTAAGCGTTTCAGTAGTTTCCTGAGTTGACAGGGCATGAGAACTACCAAGAACATACTGTAAAATGTGTAGCATACTGTAAAAGCCAGGGAATTGGTGCATATTGTTCTGAAGCATAGCTGTGTTGATTAAATACAATTTGTAACCAGACAAGTTATTTGGAATAAAATATACCACAAAATACCTGTCAGCATTTGTTAAAGAACCCTATGCAATACTGGCTCGGTCCAAATGGATTTTTCTCTTTAATATCTCATTATAATATTGAATAATGTGTTGATAAGAAATATTGAATGTTGCCAGGTTTAGCAAAGCACAACTCCTGCTTTCTGAACTGATTTAAAATTGAAATGAACTTGAAGTTCAACTCAAGAGCAGCCTTTTTGCAGTTCGCATTTAAATAAATCTAATATAGCCAGTGTATTCTTCCTGTCTCTCGCTAAGGCTCTAGCTTTCTATTTATTTGGCCTAATTTTTTTTTCAGCGCCATTCTTCCATTGTGCACGTTGTCACAGTAACCCTGTGATAAGTTTTGTCTTGTAGCTTTTCTTCGTTTGTATGCCAGGCAAAAGACAGTATTTGATTCCCGAATATAGGACTTTTACTTCTGTTTGGTATTCAGGAATTCATTTTGTATATATATGGGCTGAAATAGTTAATGTATTAATAATTTGCAAATTCACTAACAGAATTTACTTTTATTATGAATTCACTCTGCGGTGTGTTTGCTGAATGCACGGGGCACTGCAAACTTTTCATGCTAAACAATAAAAAGAACAAATGAATAAAGAAACTTCAGTCTGTGTCATTAACATTTCTACCTCTCAGTGCGTGTGTCAGGCTTAAAGGAGCACTGCTTCGTCCCATGTGGTTTGCCTTTGTTACTGTTAGAGTCCTGTGGTTTGTTACTTACTTGTCTTCGCCTGTTCTGTGTTTCTCCTTGATGAGATTGTCTATGTACAGTACAACCTGCAGTCAGATTCAGTTGTGTGAAGTTTAATTTGTGCATTATTGTTATAAATCCTGAGCTTTGTCTTTCTTGTTCTCTTTTGTCATATATTTGTGTTTGGATTTTGACCATCACCTTTTCCTCTGTAGTTTTGAATATAGATTACTTTTTTAGCTAAAACTGTTAAGTAAAATAAACACAAATTCCATTGCACATTAATGAAATCTAATTCAGTCTCAGTTTCTGGTTTGCGGCAGAGTCGTACAGGATTCACACCTCTAATTATTAAACTATAAGAGGACATTTTGTCCTCCTGGGCAATTTTAATATCCTCTGAAAACTAACTGGCTACATTATTGCTAAGCTGGTGGGCAGATAATACCAAGATACCATAAGGTCAGTGACACGTATGAGTCCGCAGGAATCTACCAGATTGTGTTGCCTATGGTAATAAATATGTATTATATCTGTTTATACTCCAGCACAAGTCTGCTCAATTCCAGTAGGTCAGAAGGTGATTAATTTTCTATAAGCACAGATCTGACAGTAGTCCTGGCTGAAAGGCACACCAGAAGTTCATATTAATGCAGTTGTTCTAAAGCATTAGCGTTTCTATAGTAACAACTTGCTCTGCGTCTTATGAGAGGAACACTCCACATGAAGGGTCGCTTTTTTGTCTACAAAAAAGCAAAAAAAACGCCAGGCTGGGGAAGGATGGATGTTTATAATTGCAACACAAAATTACTTGTTTCGCAGACATCATTAGATTTCAGTAACGTCATTAGATAATAAATGATTAAAAGTATGACTTAGTAAATAAAAAGGTAATATGCTAAAAACCACCATGGAACAAATGGTAGTGTACACTATTACTAATGCAACCTGTATATATCTTTTTTTTTAAATATCTCCTGTTGGAATCTGTATATGTATATCAAACTGGATTGTCGCTGGAAATGGGAAAAGAAAAACTTTACACAGTGAAAACGTATAATAAATAAAATGACCCAGTATTGTCAGACGGCATCAAGGCCAAAACAGAAATCAGTATTCATGATAATCTTGTCTTGCTGTAATTCATCTTGAGTGGATCTCTTTCGTTCTCAACCTCCACACAGGTCTCTGAAGGCCATAGTCATGTTTCATCAGGCTGCAGCCTTGTAACATAGCTGAATACATGTTGGATCACATTTTATTAGTATTGTTTGACTTCTCACCCTTTTTCTGTCTGAGGTTGACGTCTCTACATTGTGGACTTGTGGACAAACATTTATCAGGCCTTGGTTGTGTTTGTTCTTCTTTCTAGAACAGGATGAATTTATATATATATATATATATATATATATATATATAATAAAAAAAAAACATTATATCAATTTATGTAAATGTAAATGCTTCAATTTATATCCTAATACTCCAGTTATACATACCGCTCATTAGCATGGAGGACAAAGCAGCTCAAATAACAGTCTTTCCATAATGTATTCATACATAGTTTTTGGGGACTTCACTTCACTCACACATGTACTTTTTGAACATGTTGATCCTCCACTCTTATTATAATCTCCACACGTAGGCCTCAAGGCTTTCCACTCGTTTTTTTGGCGAATGGCTTTGTAGGTTTGTCATCACTGAGCCATCACGTGTCACTGATGTAGAGTGAGGAAACTGGTTGGTGTTCATTGTGTTCATGACCATCTTTGACCATCATCTCAAAGATGCCCTGCATTGGGCAGATGTGGAAAGTCGCGAATTCTGGCGGTTTTATTTGGCTACTCTTTCTAAAGTAGTTTGAACAATCTGTAATTTTACTTTTACTTAGTATATTTGGTTTGAAGTATTTTATTAACTACATTTTAAATCATATTCCTTACTGAGAATCAATAAATAAAAAAAAAAAAGAATCAATAAATAAAAATAATGCAATGGGGATAAAAATCATGCCAGGAAACTACTGCACCGATTGGTCGATAAAACAAACAAGCTAAAGTCACAAGACAGGTGATGAAGGTGTAGGGGATACAGATCCAGCAAGCAAGTGAAATGCCATTGAATTGATTATTGCATTAATACATTATAACAGGACCACGCTATTAAAAAATAACTCAGTCAGTTTTATATGGAGCTATGTTTTACTTTTCCTTGAATATATTTCTCGACTTTTAGCTTTCATTAAAATAACAGTACATTTATAAATAACAAAATAACAGTTGAATATGTTAGTACTCTTTAGTCCTCTGGAAGAGGAAGAAGAATAGTCTATTTGTCACATATATGTTACAGCACAGTGAAAATCTTTCTTCGGAAACCCCAGTTTGTTTGGAAGCTGAGGTCAGAGTGCAGGGTCAGCCATGGGTGAGGGTTAAGGGATTTGCTCAAGGACCCAAGAGTGGCAGCTTGGGGATACAGGGGCTTGAATGCCCGACCTTACAATCAATAGCCTGGCGCCTTAAACCACAGAGCTGCGTTTTTCCACTCCACTCTTGACAAATAGAGATTGCTTTGCACAGGTGCATTGTCAGGTCTGGACGTCTGAGTTGCAAAATGTTATATAATAGCATACAGGCACCCTGTGTATTTGTGCATTTCGAAATTTATTCTGTCAAAGAATAAAGAAAGAACCACATATGGGTTTCACACTCAATACATTTACCTATTGGTGTAGTGTAGAAAAGGAGAATGTATGCTGTGTGCTTTTGGGATTTGTGTGCATATTTTGTATACATTCATTTCTCTCTTTTCTTTTATGAGAATGCTATATGATTTTGCTGTATATGAATTTGTAAGTTCTTTGACTGGTTTAGAAATCTTTTTGCTAGGCAGTTTTTCGGTCCCTGTATTTTTGACCAAAGGAATAAAAGAGTTTTCAGTGTAAGTGTGAAGCCTTACATCCGTTAGCAAATATATTTGTTTGCATTTTGGTTCAAATTGAAAGAAAGAATTGTAGCTTGTAACCTTGGTATAACTGTATGTGTGTGTGTGTGTGTGTGTGTGTGTGTGTGTGTGTGTGTGTGTGTGTGTGTGTGTGTGTGTGATGTGTGTGTGCTGCTCATTATTAGCATGTGTGTTTCTCTTTATCTGCTGTCTTATTTATTCACCTTTATATCCACACACTGTTTATTGACAAGGCAACAAGGGTGGTGTGAAGCTATTTGTTGTGTATATTTAGCCTTTGTAGAGGACATAAATGTCCACACAGACACACACACATGCTATTGTTTACTAAACAAGACATGAATGTGTGAAATGCCTTTTTGAAGCCTGAAGGAAAACACAGAAGCGGCTGATTGTCCTCTTATTGTAAATTGAGAATTTAAAAGATTACAGCTATAGCACTTAGCAGTCCATATGTTGAGCTTGCTTCATTAGCTGTTTCTATACAGAGTTGCTGTTTTAATATCTGCTAGGATTTTTCTCTAGGCTTTATACAAAACGAGTTGGGAGAAAAACAGAAAAAGATCAATTTCAGAAATCTACAGTTCCTTATATATTTACACTAATAAAAGCGGAAAGAAATGCATCTCAAAATAAAATGTGATGTGAGCGGGGTTGGTAGTTTTTGACGTGAAGAAAAATGTAATTTCATTGAACCTAAACCTAATTACTATGGCCAATATTTTCATGCATTCAGTACTTCATTAAGGACACTTTCCATCTGACAGAATAAGGTGGGGTCCAAAAATTATCTATTTTTTGTCTCCCTGACAGGAAGCACTCCAACACACACCAGGGGATATTTCTCCAGTGTTTATCCCGTTTTCTCATATATTCCCGTGGCACAGTACAGCCAGGAAGAATTGCTCTTGGAGCAAGGGGCTGATGGATGGAGGGATTTCAGTCTCGTGTCATAGATGGGTAAAGAGGTTGCAGTGGCCATCATTCTACAGAAGACACCCAGTCGTTGATAAGAAGAGGGGAAGGAATGCACTTTATTTATTTATTTCTCAGTTACTGTCATGAATGTTCAAGTGGTATGACTAAGAAAAGGACTTGAGAGAGGCTTAGAGATATGGATAAGAGCATACTGTAGAGTGCTTTGAACAGGAGAAAGTTGATTCTAAAATGTTTTATTCCTTTTGTAACTCTTGGTGTCAATAAGGCAAATAATGTAGCTTGTTACGTTTCCTGGACACTGGAAGTTCTTGATGTATAAAACTTAATGTACATCTATGTACATTGATATGTCTGCCTTATGTTACAATGTCTTACAGTATTATAAAAAAATTTTGGACAAATTAGAACAAAGAACTCAACAGCACCTTTTCCTCAGAGACGGTCGGTGTTTTTCTATCATAAACAGACCATTATCCAAGTTTCTGACCCATCACAGAGTAGTAGTTCCCTCTGTGACTTTGGGTATGTTGGTGTGTGTGTGTGTGTGTGTGTGTGTGTGTGTGTGTGTGGTGTGAATCTTGAGGGCCAAGAGTGGCATAGTAATGGGCTTCCGGTGAATCAGCAATACGTCACAAATTTCAGGAAAAAA
Organism: Kryptopterus vitreolus; assembly: GCA_030449085.1. Lineage (NCBI taxonomy): Eukaryota > Metazoa > Chordata > Actinopteri > Siluriformes > Siluridae > Kryptopterus > Kryptopterus vitreolus. The sequence goes on along the minus strand of JACRUU010000013.1, from coordinate 6,238,059 downwards.
GGATGTTATGAAATAGCTGAGAGGGATGGAGAGAAATTAGCATTAATGCATTATTACTCATTCTTGAGTAGAATGTATGCTGGCATTATCTGTACTGCACATGGCGGAGACATCTTTGACATCAATTCATACCTCCAATTCAATGAGCAAAGCATTGCTGTAGCATTGCTACAAAGCATTGTAATTTCCGGCTACCTCTTCATTTATCTGTTACATTTTTGATTTCAAACCAAGGACCAATGGAGAAACTCGTGACTCTGTTCTACTTTGATTTCGTGCTTTGTGTTGTGTTTGGATTTTTGGATGTTGCAATTGTGTTAACGTCTGCAAAATGACTGGAATCCAAATTCTGACCTTTAAATTAATCTCGTTAGATGCTTGACAGTGTTGGGCAGAAGTGCAGAATTTATGTAACCTACTTTATTAGCTAGAATGCTCTAATGCCATACAAACCATAGAGAACATGCTCACAGAGGGTGAGCGTTTTTACAGTTATATAAGCACAATAAGCTTGATGGGGTGATGCATAGGAATAAAAGTAGTAAATTGCTTGATGAATATTGTATGTATGTATGTTTGTATGTATGTATGTATGTATGTATGTATGTATATATATCCTCAGCACCACAGAGGTTTGGTTGGTCTCCTCTCTCTTTTAATAAGTGATGCCGAACCACTAACTTACTAATAACTTAAAATGATAACACACATGACCATAGCATCAGGACTAGTCAATGGGTTAGATAAGATCTCAGATTGTTTCAGTGTTTGATTTTGGTTTCAGAAGTGAAACTTAAAAGATTTCCCTTATCATTTTGTACGGCAACAAATATAATTTCGAACCTATTCCAAGTTCCAGACATTCCTCCTCGTCCTTGGCGCCATTGTCATTAGAATTTTCTTGGGTTGTTTAATTTTAAATCCAACAACTCGAAATATATCATAACGTAGGTAAAAGTGTCATCAAGACAAGGTGTCATCCTCCGTCTTAGTCGTGCTGTGACTTCTGCTCACACATGAGCGCACGAGTTGTGTTTTGTCTCAATAAGTTTTGCCACCTTTCTCCCTAATTATTTACTATTATATTTCTGTGGGGAAAAATGCATTTAGAATGCAGTGACTTGTCGGCTCAGTCTTAATGTGTAAGCACTGGATCAGTCTTGTATTGTCTCCTGGTGTCAGACTCAGATTCCTAGGAACCATGACGGATATAAGTGCTCCATTGTGACGAGTGCGGCGGCTCTGAAGCTAGTACAATATGTGATGGTTATCAATTTAAATTTATATTGTTTTCATGAATTGACCACTGGTTATGAATCCCAATATCGATAATAATGTAGATGTTTGGATCACGAAACAGATAGTATCATTGCATTACACAACTACTATTTAGCACAATTGTATAAAAGAGTCTCCAGAGTTTTTTACATATTATTCTCTACGTCATGTCAAAATTACTTGTCCTTACGATCACTTTGGTCCAACCGTCTAATGGGTTGAGGAAATTTGGTCCCTTTTTTAGACTCTACCCATATGTTTGTCAAGGCTGCTTCCTGTCTACTTGCATTATACTGTAGTTGTTTAGTTTGATGTCAAGAAAACTGCTTACCCAGGACACACACACACACACACACACACACACACACACACACACACACACACACACACACACACACACACACACACACAGACACCTCACATCCATGCATTAGAACTGGCACGTCAGGCTGTAGCGGCACAATTTTATTAATTGCCGATGTTTAGGGAGTAGTTTATGGTATGCTTGACAGTATGTAGCATATTTGCAGTGCAGGAAGAGACACTGATAGCACCCTGGAGAAAAACTAGGTGTGCATATTTTTAGCATAGCATTGCCTAAAGCATTTCATATATATTTAAAAAAAAAAAAAAAAAAGAAATATCTCTGTAGACATGCTAATAATATAATCATTATTTTTGAAGAATATAAACTATTTGAAATATCATCTTTTACTTATTCCACAGACAATTATTTTGTTTTTATAGTTCTTATAGGAGTAGTATTTACATTTACATTAATAATTACTAAAATGTGTTCTGTTTGCCTGCACTCCCCGACATGTTATTACTCTTTTTCATATCATTTAATTATATATGGTATGTACCCTTTAGAGTGCAGACAGTAGAGCTCTGACCATAAGTGCTGTTTGATCATTCGTTTGCACATTTACTCCCTGTTTGCTCTTATAATGTGTGAAGATGTTCCAATAGACTTTGGAGTGTGTTTGTGTTCATATTTCCACAAGGGAGTTAGTAAAGACAGGTACTCATGTAGGTGAGGTGAGGTGAGGTGGCCTGGGGGTGGAAATCAACATTCCAGGTTAGAGCTCTATTGCTGTCCACTCAAGATCCAATGTTCAGCTGAATGGAAAATGTAATGCAGCCTGATTTTGTGGAAGAACCATACGTGGCTGGAAAAAGCAGGTGTCCCAATACTTTTGGCCATTCAGTGCAGGTATTCCATTTACTTTGATTCATAATTTACTTCCTAGAAAATAAATAATAGGTATCAAATTTCTATGATTAAAAAAATCAGTTTATATTATTAGACTCTGAGAGGAGAGGTGAAACGTATTTTCTCTATCCATATTTAATATTTACAATTGATTAGTTATTATTTACATCACATTTGTCTCAGCTGCACACAAGCAATAAACCCACGCATATGCACTCGCTGTAGCGTTCGACCAGTGTTAAGGATATGTGATTTATCCGTACTGACATTTCCGGAGTGGAAGTTTGCTCCCCTGTGTGAGGCAAGCTGGAAAACCGATTGTCAGAGATGGCTTTGTGTGTCAAATTCGATGTCTGTCATGTTTGGATAATAATCATAGTTAATTAAGGGCTCTTAAAAAGCCTGTCGGTTTAATTAGCTCAGTCTTCTCGGCCAGATGTGCAGATAAGGCTCTCGCATATGAACACCGGTCTGCGATCTAAGAAGTAAAAGTGAGTGTGATGAATAGATGTGAACTGACAGACATTTGAACGACACTTGCTGGAGTCAAACTTCATTTAGTGGACACTCTGTCCAGGCTGTTGGTTTGTGGAAATAGCAATTTGCCTACGAGGGCGTTCACAGATGAGGCTCACACGTCAAGTATGGCATGGAAATAAACACACAAGCTGTCTATCATGTGTCTTTGTCATGACAGAGTCTGACTAACTGCCTGTGGTGGAGTTTTTTGAAGTGTAGAACATGAAGGAAAGATCTATCAGAAAATCTAGCTGTTATACAATACAATATTTGCAATAATGCAAGGTAATTGGCAGGCATTCAAAGCTTATCATTAATATACACTACAATGCTAGGTAAAAATTTGGTCGATTCCTTTTTTGTTTTTTATTTGTTTTTTTGAAAGAAGTTGCTACTGTAGTTCTTAGTTTAACAATAGCAATGACAAGAGTTCATGCTTCATTCCAGAAACGATGTCTGGTCCCAGAACGTCTAAATTGTCTAGCGGATATTAAATCTGTATAGAGATTTCTGTATAGTGCATTCATGACTAAAAAATAAAATGATTGTAATCGCTGGCCAATTACTGTGGTATGAGACGAAAAAGAAGGGAAAAAAAGCACTTCACTTTGTTCCGGATTTAATTATTTTCCCATATCAGCATGGCTTCAAGTGTTTTGTTCGTGTAAAACTTGGACTGCATGATAATTAGAGTGGACTGGTAGTAACGTACAGTAAGTTCTAGCAAAGTGATGTTTGTTACACTCCGGTTATACAAGCGGAAGCACATCTTTTATGCATATACATACTCTTTCTTGCATGTGTAGTTACTTGCTTTGTTATGCACTACAGGGGAATTCTGGTAGCCAGAGCAGATTTACACGATTTATGTTTGATGCTGCGTGGTATCGCTTGACCACCAAATGTGTGCGAATTTCCAACTTTTATACAGATATTTCATCTTCGAAAACCTACTTTGACATGGTAAAAGCCTCCATTCTATATTTCCTTTGAAATGAAATGGATTTATTGTATACCATTAGGATGTCAGCGCGCACAGAACGTGCTGACTTGTGAATAAAAGTGCAATGCGTTGTGATTGGCAGTCAGTGAATAACGTCTCTAATTTCAAAGTTTGTACCTACTTTTGCAATTGATATACATTTCTTTGCTATTCTCAACAAGACGCAACTATACTGTAAGTTTCTTGCAAATTGTATATTGACAATGCATTGTCTAATACTGTACTTAATGTACAATTCACCAATCCTGTGTAGGATTAGGGCCGTTTAGTGTGAATTATGGTCACTCTGTTCTTTACCAGCTTTGTAGGGTTGAAATGGCAATACATTAATACATATACTCTCTCTCTCTCTCTCTACAGTCTTCTCTGTCTCTCTCTCTCTCTCTCTCTCCTCTCTCATCTCTCCTCTCTCTCTCTATACCTCGTTATATATATATATATATATATATATATATATATATAGAGAGATATATATATAATTATATATATTATATAGATAGACACACACCACACACACACACACACACACACACACACACACACACACACACACACACACACACACACTAACACACAAAACTGGCATTTGAAAGCTAATAAAACCCCCAGTCGGTAACAGTTTGATACAGCTAGAGCATCAATATTGAATATATAGTAGCAGTAGCATGAGTATAAGACGTACACCTGCTACATCAGTGTAGATTTATTGATGGCAAATGTAGGGGAATACTTGAACTAGAGCCTAAACACACTATCTCTTCATTCGGATCAATACCTACCATTCAAGAATAAAAAAATCTGGTCATAAAAAAAACATTTGTAACTGAATATAAAAAAAAGTAATAGTTCCACCGCTGTATTATGTAAAACCGAAACACAAATGAACACAAACACTTTGGTATGTTAAACCCTGGAGGTGTGTTTTACTTACTTAGAAGAAGAGAAAATAATGCAGATAACAGTGAGTGGCTAGTCCTTGGGGCTCAGAGTCGAGCAATCTGCCTTGGCTCCGGGGGTTTAACATTAACACAGCTTTGGCAAAATCAAAGGGCTTCATCAGTGCCCTCAGAATCTTGAATCCACTCCTCAATGACGAGAATGGGAATGAGGATGAGTGTGGATGACAGGAGCAATAGAAATAAACAAAAAAAAAAAAAACTAACAAATGTGAAACTTTTCATATAAAGCATGTCCCAAAGTTTTTGTTTTATTCCACTTACGCTGCATTGGGATGAAATTCTTTTTTTTTTTATTTCCGCACATGAACAGCACATTTGCTTTATATGTATGTCTTTAATTTTCATTATCAATTACATTGTCAACAATGCCTGCTCTTTCGTAAAAAAATATAAATTTAAATTTGCATTTTCTTTCTTTCTTAATACTTTTGAACCAATCAGAAGAATTATCAAGTTATAATTTGTGATTGTTTACTAGCTAAACACTGCCTAATATCCCTTCAATGCATATTTACCATTATTAGAGTAACAACCTTTGAGATTTTCCACTAGCACTGGAAGTATCGAGAAAGTCGAACTCCTATACCTAAAAAACATAGGGGAGACTTTTTTTGGTTAGGAAGTCAGGAGTAGAAATGAGGAAGTTTGCTGTGGGGTTTAAAATATATCTTAAGAAACACCTATTCGAGAAACAGTTGTTTTTATGATGATCTCAATCTTAAATGTTTTAATTGTGTAGCAGAAAAAAAAATGTTCGCATGCGTTCCAGTACTTATGTTGGAGATTGAATATGAGTGTGTTGGTAAGTCATTGTTCTTGAAAATTTGAAGTAGTTTTAAGATAATAATAAAAAAACACACACACATTTAACCCCATTATACAGTATGCTAATTAAAGGACAATGTGTGAAAACCCCAACCAATTTCCCAACCACACAAATGAATGGTTTCCCGACAGTAATCTGCACTTGAGATTTCACATGCTCAGCAGCAATTTACTAAATAGTGTCAGCATGGTACTTTTGTGATTATCTAGCTGAATGGGCCAAACTAGCTAGATAAATCTTTTTATATTCTGCAGCACCAAAGCTCTGTGTTTATAATTCAAGATCTTGGGATTTTTTTTACTTCTGCAAGTCTTCATTACTTCTGCATCACTTATTTTGGGAGTTTTCTAGCTAGAATCATGTTATAAACAGAATTGTGAATAATGCATGATCTTGACTGATGAAGTTTGTTTATCGCACTAGTAAGTTAGCTAATAAATTAAGTACATTATTTGTTTAGTGGGTGAATATAAAAGAATTGAAAAGACATGAGCAGGCAATGTAAGCCTGTTGGGCTACTAATCCGAAGGTCGGGGGTTCGAGTCCCGGTATTGTCAAGATGCTACTCTTGGGTGCTTGAGCAAGGCCCTTAAGGCTCTGTGATCCAGGGTGCTGATCCAAACAAGCACCTGTCCGTCTATTCTTTTCTATCCTTCCTTCTTTCCTTACGTCCATCTTTCTGTAGCTTTCATTTTTTCCTTCATTGCTTTCTTTGTTTTTATCTCTTTATTCATTCTGTACTTAGTCCTTTCTCTCTTCCTCACTCATTTAAAAAAACTTTTTTCACTTTTTCCTTCCTTCCTTCCTCTCTCCCTCACTATTACTTCCTAGATTTCCCTTCTTTCGAAGGAATCTATAAAACACAACAGGGAAGCCATAAACTGATTCTGGGTAGGTTTGTTCTACAGCCAATATCTAACATCATCACAGTTTTCAGTATCAGTCTGTTAATACTGGCATTCTCTACAGGAGATACCCAACCTAATGCTGATGCCTCGAACACTTACATCATCACCTCATTATTATTTATGGGCACAGCTGAATGTAAAGCTGAAAGATGACAGCCTATGTGACAGGCTTGCTATTAATCTTCATAGGAGGGGAAATGCACCGGACTATTTCTAACATCCTTTCCCCATAATTCCATTCAAGTGCATTCATCATGTTTTATTCAGCAATTCCAGTAGTATTTTTTTTTCTGATAGTGGATTTTTCCCCCCTCTATGTGCCACTGATAACCTAGCATGTGATATCACGGAGGCAACGTTGGCCACAAAATAGCTCTTATCTGTTGAATTCAGTGTGTTTGGTTTGAAGCCAGGTTGATGTTCGAGGGGAATATTTGCTTGCGTAGAGATTTAAACAGAAGGCAGAAAGTAGAGGGATTATTTGAGAGGTGAAGATAACCAGGTAGCAACCAATCATATATATATATATATATATATATATATATATATATATATATATATATATATATTCATGACCTCCAGAGGAAGAGTAAAGAGTAAAGGCATCAGACGTTTAATCTTTTTTCATTTATTTAATCCTTATGAGCGCATGACAATTTATTCAGTGGAACTTAAATATTTGTTTATAATGTGCTGTATAGAATGTGTAATCAGATGTCTTTCTGTGTAATTCCTGGGCGATTCAGTGGATCCGTTTGAGCTTCTTTAGCTGTCTTATTATTGTTTTAATAGTCTGTAAGATGATTTATATCTCTCTCTATTCTCATCCTCAAATTTGATCAATATGTCATGCCTTGTGGATGGATAGAAATGTTTCATCATAATAGCACTTTGCATTGATTTTGCAGTCCTCCTTCTGTCTTAAGGGGACAAGTGGAGCAAGACGTTTCGAGGGGGAAAAGGAGCCGTAAGCATAACATACTGAATGTATTAGTACAAGTATGCTAATCATTATTTGCAATTCGGATTGCATAGTTACTGTCAGAAATCCTTGTATAGAGAGTTACACCACACTCAGGCATATTAGAGAATGTAAGAGTATTGTGTTAATATACAGTGTAACACTACATGGGATTAGTCCATCTCATTATAGATGACTTTTATTTGTGTTGAATATATATATTCTACATATATATATATATATATATATATATATATATATATATATATTCACACACACCATATATATATAGAATATTTGAGTTGATATATATATATATATATATATATATATATTATAATATATATATATATATATGTGTGTGTATACATAATGCACACACACACAACACACACACACACACACACACACTGGTGTTGTTCCTCAAGCAATTTCTAGCCGTACCTTTGCACATTTGAGTATATAAATCAATAAATTGAATGTCTATCAAGAGGGACTGTGTAATTCACACTGTTAAACACATGCACACAAAGCCTAATGCTACATATATCCATACGTTACATTAGCTGTTTCAACCAGCAGAGGTCACTATAATCTGTACTTTAGGACCATATGATTTGCTAGAAAATTGATGTGTTTTGTGTACACACAAAATACAACGCACACCATTATACACACTGTATGGACAAAAGTTTGTGGTCATTAGATTACTATGCGCTTCCTGAACATTCCATTCCACATGTAGTCCCTCCACTCTATTGGGAAGATTTTCCACTAGATTTCAGAATATGCTTTTTTTGTGCACAGGCAGAGTATTATGCTGGAACAGGTTTGAGTGAATGGAAAATTAAATGCTGTCACACTCAAAATCATTCTATCCAAAGGCTTGCCTCATGGTAACATTTAGGACAGGAACATTTATGACTAGAAAGAACGGGTGTTCCAAGAATTTTGTTCAAATAGTTTATTTATTTGATATGTTATTGTGTAGAACATCATAGGCGTTTATTTGAGTAGGTTTATCACATGATACACATTGGTCCCTTTTGCCATTATACTCTTTGCGTTACAATATTTCCCACAGTTACACCTGTTTAAATAACAGACACTCTGTGGATATATATACCCTTAAACTAAAGTAAGCTATCCAGGAATAATAGAGATTTTGAAGGTGACTGAAATGTATTTATTTCAATTTAAAACATTATTTTAATCTATGTTTGAAAGTTGCTTAGTGAATGCAATTTTTTAACCTTAACCATTTTTACATTTAAAACCCTGTTTCAATGATGAATATAAATCCTGATCCCCCATAAGCCAGAGGCCTGTATTGAGAAGAGTATTTTTGTATTGTTTATGTAGCTTTTTATATATATATATATATATATATATATATATATATATATCTATATATATATATATATATATATATAGTGTAACGGTGGTGGTGCGCTGCACAGACACACGGGGAAACGGGAATTCCAAAAAACAAAGGATTTATTTCAAAAAACGAAACAACGAAAGAGACGCCGCTCAAACGGAGCGGCCAGGTAGGCTTGGGAGCCTTGCGCGCCGTGCGCCGTGGTACCGGGAGTACCGGAGATCAGGAGCGGACTTGGAAGGTCCGCGGAATCTGGAAACAGACGGGAACGGGAACAGAGAAACAGACAAAGGTTAGGCATATACAAATAGAACCGGAACGGGTCCGCGACACAACCCATGTGTGTACGTCACGAGCCCGGACCGGGAATGAAGGAAGAGCCGGGCTATAAGAAGGGGAAATGGAGAGGGAGATAATCGGGAACACCTGAGGCAGTTTAGTGTGTGTGTGTGTGTGTGTGTGTGTGTGTGAGTGTGTGAAAGAGCAGGGCGGAGCCAGGAGATGAGAGTGTGTGTGTGTGTGTGTGTGTGTGTGTGTGTGTGAGTGAAAGAGCCGGGCGGGGCGAGGAGAGAGAGCGAGGCAGAGAGAGACAGAGACAGAGAGAGAGAGAGAGAGGGAAACCGTGACATATAGATAGCAGTTATGTCCTGTGACCAAAAACGATTTCAACACTTATGATTAATTACAGTTATTTCATGTTAGGTCTGTGTACATCAATACATCCCTAATGTATTAAGTGTTTTCATCCAGAACGTCCCTCTAAGGTTACTAAGGTTTGGATCAATTCAAGAGATCATTCAAATAGTCTCATTGCTTACCCAGAGAGCATCATGATGATAAATATAATACCACTCTGACAGTTGGTTGTGATTTGTAAATGAGTCTTGCTGTTTATGAGACTATAAATGCTTCTTCTCTGCATTCGGTGCCATAAAGTTGAATTCACAAAAGATTTACCAAGCACATTTGCGAATCCTATCGGCTCCGGGCCCTAACTCTGCAATGGCTTAAAACAACGGCAGTGCTGTTGAACGAGTCGATGTAAGCTGTTCAGCCTCATTGACCGAACTGAACTACAGCTTAATGTGCTGTTCAATAGAAAATGCTGTAGCGGGTTACAACTAGGCCTTTAAAATCTAAACGCTACTAAACGGCTTACAATCTCTTCATGGCAAAGCACTGAAACGCCCTCCTTTTGATAATTACACAGTGATTTAGTTTTATAAATTATATGGGAGTGGCTACAAGCCTAAGTAGCAAAGCTGAGGAATTTCATGTATTTGTACATTAATTTTGTACATCTTTATTCTATTACTATTGATTTGTTAGTGTTTGATGTGCTTATATTCTGAATACATGCATATATTGCAAATATTTAGAGATTACCCATCCACATATTTTGATACAGGTTCAGCTTCTTGTTTCATGCAAATCACCTGCATATAGTTGCCAGCTATTCGCGTCCGTGTTAATGAATTTTTAACACTTGATTAATTGATGCAATTAATTGATGAAATTCTACAGAGCAGACAGCTAGCAGGAGAAATGCAGCATGTTATTGCCCGGCAAGAATGCAATCATGAGGAGAGGTGCTGGAGTCCCAGCTTGAGGTATTTTCGATCTGTTATTCCTCAGCGAATTCCATGCTTGCAACTCTGCTTGCAGTCAGACTTAGCACTTTGGCGTGGAGCTGTTCTGTCACGTGTGCTCTATTTGATTCAAAGCAATGGATCCTCAGCTCAAGAATTAAATGCAGGATTAATTAGACGATGTTCATTGTGAAGTTATTTGAGTTAAAATATCTGATTGAGGTTTTTTTTTTTTACTCACATTGTATTTAGGCTAAAAAATGCACTATTCCTCAAGACATGTTAATAGATAAATAAATAAAAAAGCAACCTCTCAAAAAGGGATCTTCAATTAACAAATAAAAGTATGCACCCACGTCACAAAGTAGAAGGACTATTAACATGGTCAAATGAAATTAAAGCACATGATTATAGATAAAGAAAAAAAAACAAATGTTCAGAGCTGGCTGTGATTTCGATGTACTTCTTAATCTCAGAGACTCTTTAAGCACATTTTGGACTGAAAATGAGGCCAGCAGTGCTAGAAAGTCGCATACAGGGAGCATCTGTGGGTAGTGGAGTGTTGTGCCGTAACGACAGCAGTAGTGGTGCAAAATGTAATTGGTAAAGGTGAATGTCAGTTAAAATATGGCGGAGTAAAAAGGTACATATACATCTTTGATTCTCTGTAAAACTAGAAAGATTTCTTAAGTACAGTAATAAAGATTATTTACTTAAATACTTTATGCCACTATATACATCTGTGTGTGTTTGTGTGTGTGTGTGTGTCTACATGCATTTGTCTTTACTAATTGCATGTCAAATTGCGAGTGACAAGCTGGAGAAACTTTTGATTCGTCAGTCAACTGGTAATATCTCTTTCTGGTGTCGTACTTAATTTGTATATATTTGTGACAATCTTACTTCAGATGTTTCGAGTCATGGTGTTGTTGGCAGTGTTGAATGTCTGGTATTTTTGAATCAGAACGATCAATACTACTGTTTTGCTCAATCGCAAGCATTCAGTCACTGTGTGTTTATGTGGCTGCTAACCAAAGGCTTTTGTAGAGCTCCGCCGCACACAAAAGCTCAGTAGTTTGCCTGCATTTGGAGGCATGTAAGTGCGATAATTGTATATGTTCATTCACCTGTGCGTGTGCCTTTCAGTCCCTGCTGGAATTCCTGTGTGGATTTTTTTGTTTTGTCTTTTGTTTTTTGTTTGCCAGATTGAAACAGCACTGATTGTTGACGCCGATGCTGCAGATGAGGAATTGAAAAGTGGAGAGAAGGAGAAGAATGAGAGAGAGAGGAGAGAGAGGAGAGAGAGAGAGAGAGAGAGAGAGAGAGAGAGAGATAGTGTGACAAATAAAAGGAAAACTATCAGGGCAGTCTCCTCTGGATCAATATGGAGTGTTAAGAGTGAGAAATGGAAAAGGGAGAGAGAGTAAAGTGTTTTTTTTTTCTTGTGTGCCTTTAGTGCTTGTCACTTAATCTGTTTCTATTGATGGCCAGTTGGTGTCTACCTGCTAAAAAAAGGCTTCTGATCCAATCTGAGTAATGTTAGGATTGGAATCATTAATGATTCAGGAGTTAAATATGAATATTCGCTTGCTGGGTGTATCAGCTCATGAAGTGAACACAAAGTTTCTGTTTAATTTGATGTGTTTTGAAGCTCCTGCAGGTTTGTTTGCTCGTGTGTGTGTGTGCCCGCACGCTTGTGTGCACACACTCTGCTCCAGTTTGTTGTCACTAAGAGTTAGACGCTGAAAGGACTTGCTTCGTAGGAAGTGTTAGATATTGCTACATAAGACCGGAATGCATTAGTAGTCCAAATCCAGAACATCCTGGGGCGTACACACAAACACGGACGTGAGGATTTGTGCTTCATTTCCAGTGCAAAGACGAAGAGACCCCCTCAAACCAAGTGTAACATCCTGAACTTGAGCTATAGCATGAAAGCCATGAAATTGCAAAGTAAATTAGGAAAAGCTATTGGTGTCTTAGTGAAGAAATGGAGCTTAAGCAAGGATTTTTTAAAACTCTTGGGATGGGGGGGGGGGGGGGGGGGGGGGGGGGGGGTGCTGTAATGGGAAAATAATTAATTATAGGGGGAGGTTTATTGTATTTTATTTCACCACATTTGCAAATAATGAATGGTGTGGTCCTTTTAACTGTTTGTAGCCACATTTAATGTTGTATCAAGGCAGAGTTATGCATTTATTCCCTGAATATTCTTTTGAAACCTGACTTTTCCTGCCATATGTGGTTCTTCTCCAAACTGTTACCACAAATCTGGAGGCACACAGTGCATTAGTATGCACTATACAGTTGACCCCCTGCAGTGTCGCGGTTCAGAGTTTGAGGCCTCGGCCGTTATTATAATAATGATATTAATAATAATAATAATAATAAAAATAATAAATATAATAATCGTAATAATAAGCCGCAAATAGTATATAATATAATAATGATATATATATATATATATAATATAATAATAATAATAATAACAACTAAGAACTAGTAATTCCGCTGAAACTGCAAAAATCCTCAGCAATTTTTATACCAATATGTATTTGTTCATGAATTTTATTGCTAAATCATTCATTTAAACTGGAGCTGTTTTGCAAAGAACTAGGGAAAAAACTTTTTTGAGGTTGAGGGCTGTATACATATGCAGTCACTTTTCACATCTTTATTTACATAAAAGGTTTCAACATCATGAATGATTTTCCTTCCACTTTACAATTATGTGATTATATTGTGTTGGTCTATCACATAATATCCCAGTAAAATACATTTAAGTTAAATTTATAACATGACAAAATGTGAATTAAAATTAGACGGGACTAAACACACTTATGACCAGGTATCTGCAAACGTTTGGCAATGTAGTGAAGGTATTTATCACTCATATTAGTGGTATTGATCTAGAAAAAACACCACTAATGCGTTCTAAATGGCTAATCATTTGTCGTTCTATACACACATTAACAACCACATTAGTTATCATTCTGCACACGTTTCCACAGTTCATTACAGGGAAATATGCAAATTGAGTATTTGCATATGAAATAACCTGTTGTTTGACAATCTGGCATGTACTTTTACCCACCATTATAATAGTTTCGAAGCGTAGTGAATAGTGTGGAGGGAATGTTTCGGTGGTGGGAATTTGTCATGATTCTGTTACTGACATGTCAGAATATTACAGCCATGCAGCCATATGTAGTGCTCTATACTTTATATATACTGTAAAGTTCCAGAAAATTCTGTAATGGAGATGTTCGTTCATTAAGGTTATTAATAGTTATTACCAGCTGTTGAAAGTAGTGAAGTACAAATATTTTGTTACTGTTCGTAAGTAGATTTTCCCGATATATGTACATCCCTATTTATTTCTCAGGCAAGTTTTTAATTTCACTCATTGGACGTTTTACAAAAATATCTGCACTTTATACTTCTTACATTTTCATCTATTTGGTGGTTTGTTTATTTTTTTTTACTTTTCATTGGATATTCAGCTCAACATATTTCCTATCTTCGTGTGTCTTATGTGCTATGCTCGGTTCCTGGCTATCACGCGCCACAGATGTAGGCTACTCTACATACATAATGACGAGCAAAGCAAAAGCAGCAAGATGAGCATTTACGTTTAATTACAGACACAAAGAATTTGTTTCTAGTCAAACAGCTGTGTAAATACACTTGGCCATTAAACATGATTCTGATTCTGACGGGTGGCTAACGTGGATGACGAAGAAGTCGTCAGTGATGAGAACAGAGACTGAGAACAGAGACATTCCTGATCACATGATCATCATCATCATCATCATCATCATCTTCACCATCTTTTCTCTGCTTGAAATGTATATGGTGGATGTTCAGCCTGGATACATTCACTATGTAACAATAAAGGAAATTGGTTTTGTCGCAATATGTTGATGTGATGTGAGGTCCAGTAGCCGGAGTGACAGGTTGTAGTAATGGTTATTATGAAAAAGTGTTTTCACCACCAGAGTCTTTAACAACCTGAGGATCTGTACTTCTACTTAAGTAAAGGATTCCATCTTGAATTAGTAATAAAAATCAATAATTATGAATCTAAATGATAATATCACCTAATATAATATCATATGACATTTTAACAACTCAGTGCCACTTTAATACAGATTTCGACACTTTAATGTCAGTGAGACTGTGATGATTTAAATCTGGACTACTGACAATGTGTCTCTCATATCCATTCCCATCTCCATTTGTTTTTAAGGTAAATTGTATAGTATATTATTATTATTATTATTATTAGCAGTAGTAGTAGTAGTATAGTAGTAGATAATATATTTATATAGTATTTTTTATATTTTATACTTCATAGTTTCTTTTTTTAGTACGTTTTATAACATCTATTTTTTATTTTATTCTTTGTTTATGTTTATAGTGTTATTTCTTGGTAAATTTCTTTAGTATTGGACAGCCATACTCTGTATGAATGAGTACGTGACATAAAAATGTATTTTAAATCTATACTAGTTATTACTAGTATTACCTCCAACTTCAACATGTCTGTCTGCTTCCTGTTAATAATGTCTGCTTTGATTCTTCCTGGGCCTTTCAACATAAAGTATAACCACACACTTCTTCTCACTCATACATTTTCATGAGTTTGTTTCTCTGAACTTGTGTGACCTATCCATGGAAATGTTTTCAAATCCAGTGTAGGCTTGTGTGCAAGTGTGTGTGTGTGTGTGTGTGTGTGTGTGTGTGTTTGTGTGAGGGAGAGAGAGAGAGAGAGATTTTACATTTGGATTAGATTCCTTCATGCTTCATTAGAGCTTGTCAGTGTGACCTGATTGCAGGAGATAATATTGTATTTCAATTAATATGAAAGCCAGATTAAGATATTAAATCTATTAAATGCACACACACACACACACGCACGCACGCACGCACGCACACACACACACACACACACACACACACACACACACACACACACACACACACACACACACACAAACACACATTTTAGTCTATATAGCACACTAAACCAAATATCTAAGTAAGTAACACCAGCAAGCTAATCATAGTGGATGGTTGTCATGCATGTTTGAGATTAGCACTCAGCAATTAGCATTCAGGTCCAGACAAGGAAGATGAAAGTGAGTGGAAATCAAATGCGTGCAGGTCTTTGTGATGTATTTTTACATGATCATGAATATTATAGGTACTTGCTAAAGCAGCAGCAGAGAGAAAACTAGAGAATAAATGTGTATGTATGTCCACGCAGAGACAAATACCATTAAGCATTACTCACACAGGAGGTCTATTAACACCTGCTCCACAATGAGGCACGTTTTCTTTGTGCCATTAGCACCTGAATGACAGATGAACCTCGAGTACGGATGACGCTGATAGCATTAGTCAACCCTTTTAGTCTGCGTTGTTAACATATTTATTTAGAATACAGAAAGAACAGAATTAGCATGGTTTGAAGGATTTACCAAGACAAGTCTCATGTTTTGCAAACTCGTGTGTTTTTGTTTTAATTTGGAAGATCAACATTGCCTTAATAAAAGAGCTTAATCTCAATCATGTCGAGTCCATCAGCGCTGGCTGAATGTTGCCTAAAAATAAAAATATGGTGAACTTCACTTTGCATTTTCATTAAGAGATCTTTGTAACTCTCAGAGGTAAAGTAGTCATTTTTCTTGGTCTTATTGACAGTTTAGTTTCTTATAGTATTCTCAATACTACAAAAAGGACATTTGATAGACTAAATTTCTTAACGGTGCACGGTGGCTTAGTGGTTAGCACGTTTGCCTGACACCGCCAGGGTCCGGGTTCCTTTCCCGTCTCGGCCATGTGTGTGTGGAGTTTGCATGTTCTCCCCGTGCCTCAGAGGTTTTTTCTCCGGGTTCTCCGGGTTTCCCCCTGTCCAAAAACATGCACGGTAGGTGGATTGGCACCTTGGAAAATTGTCCCTAGTGTATGAATATGTGTGTGTGCGTGTGTGCCCTGCAATGGGTTGGCATTCCATCCGGGGTGTATCCTGCCTTAATGACCATAGACGCCTGACATAGGCACAGGATCGCCGTGACCCGAGGGAAGATTGGATATAGCGGTAGAAGATGAATGAATGAATGAATGAAATTCCCTAAATGGTGATCTCAGTCACTTTTACAAACCACTGTGTTGGTCCACCAATAAAAAGCATAATAGTGGTAGCATTACTGTGAGCTTTTTTTTTCTGTGAGTGGATTTTTTCAATGATCTGAGAATCCTTTCATGAATATGAACAAATGTCATTTCGTTGGTCGTAAGTAAATGTTCGTATATGTTTTACTGTAGAAACAAGTGCACATTAAAACCAGAACAAATACTGTCCATGCTGAAAAGAATATAATGCGTCCATGTGTCATGATTAATTAGCTGTGAGGTAACGACTAACAATTATTTTTTTTATCCACTTCCTTTCCTGGGTCAAGGTCGCTCTTCTACAACCTGCCGTGCCCACACATTAATGCGATCCCTGTGACTGGATAAACACAGGAGTGTAAAAACCAGGTCCAGGGGAGTCACAGCAGTACAGAGATTTGCGGTTCCCATCGAACACACACATACACTCACAAACACCCCCCGCCCCACACATACACACACACACACACTTCAGCCCCTAAAGGCCTGGGTAATTTGTCAGAGTCAAATTAATCTGAAACCTCTGCATACACAAACAAGTACAAAGCGTCAAATTGCTCGTCCCGGAGTAGAGAGAAAGTGAGGTTTATTCAACAGTATGCTTACAGTATAATCTACATAGTCTGTTTACGTGCTGTGTGTGCTCGTGACTCAATTTATGAACGCACACAGCCATACGCTTAATTGTTCTGTTTACCAGCAAAAATGCCACTCGTTGCAATTTCACAGCTTTTCATCCTCCTTCTGTGAGTGCATGCTCAATGCCTGACTCTTTTTTTTTTTCTTCTTCTACTTCTTTTTTTTTTTTTTAATAGAGTAACTCTCTTGGTGATCGATGAAGAGCATGTTTACAATGAACCCCCACGATGCGTTAGTGCTTGTGAATACATCTCCGTTATAAAGAAATTGATGATTTCTTTTGGGCTGTTTTCCAGCTGGCAGAGAAAATGGAAGTGCTGCTGCAGAACCAAAGGTTGCAAGTTTTAATCCCAGGACCGACAGGGAGCCAGTGTTGTGTTAGTCGAATGAGGCCCTTAGTTCTAAACTGCCATAGAGTGTATACTGGGATTGTTTATATTGATTGTACCAGGAGTGTTTGTCCTCGGAAGAAATAGCATCCGCCGGATGAATAATATAAATCTGGAAAGGTTTGAGGAAACCCACGTAGACGTGAACCGACTCTCACCCCCAAATTCTCCATTATTATGAAGCGTTAGTAAAGTAACGGACACGTAATATCCCTTTAACACTAATTCCGTACTCATTTCAAGTGCAAATTATAACCTAGTTTTAATACATTTAATCCTCTTATAGGATTACATAACATTACATTAACATAAATAAATGATTATTCGACATGTTTTGAGACTCACCACCATAGTAACATTCAGAGCATTTTTTTTCTAAACAAACAAAAATGAAAAAAAGAACAAAACTATGCGGACACCTGACTTTTCCAGCCTTGTGTGGTTCTTTTGCAAACCGTTACCACAAATGTCGGCGGTACACAACTGTATAGAATGCTTTTGGTTGTGGTAAAATGTTAATTTTTCCGTCTCATGAGACCCAAAATGTGCGCAAAGCAAACTCGTTAAAAAACATGGTTTACATTAGAAAACACTCTAATGGCTGATGTGATACCTCTCTCATACCCTTGCTGTTTTTCAGTAGCTGAAATATATGTGTTTATTGTTCTTTTTAGTGATGATTGTTTTGAAACGGAATAAAACTTAAGTTAATCATTTCTCCAGGGAGATTTAGAGTGGCCTGCATTTGGAATTACACAAATATATACGTGACTTTATCAACAAACAAACAAACAAACAAAAAAAAAAATAACATGAACTGTACAATCTCACGTGTTTACTGTACCAAAACCGAATTAAGTTTAATGTTCAAGGCATCTCCTGGTGGGTTATTTGGAATTAGTTGGTTTTGCTGGATTAAAGTTTGCGGAGTATTTCACAGGTCTTGAGGCTTAGGGTCGATAAAGTGTTCATCTGTGATGTTTTGACAGCCTCCAGGTAAATTTAGGAACCACCAATCTATTCAATAACGTCAGAGGGGGTGGTGTATAGTCCTCAGGAGGACTGTCCATTATGGAGTGTCTGGGTGTGTGTGTGTGTGTGTGTGTTTGTGCACGGGTGTGTGGGTGAACTTGACTGCACTGCAGTGGAACCACACGTTTTTTAAAAACAAAACAAAACACTGATTTACCCACATAGACTCAAGAAAGGAAATGTAAAGTTAAAGGAACCGAACAGGTGACAGAGGACGAGAGATTGAACGGAGCGAGATGATGGAGAAGATTCTTATTTTTTCCGTTATTTGATAATAGTGCTGTGCATTTATAATCTCCTCCAGCACAGACGCGTGTAATTTGAAGGTTCAATAACGGTCATATAATAACCCCATGTTCCATCACTGTGTGACAGAACATGCAATTTACCTTCCCCTGTCATTCTCTACCTCCTTTTTTCCTTCTTTCTCTCTCTCTCTGTCTCTCTTGCTCTCTTCCCACACACACACACACACACACACGCACGCACGGACACACGTGTACACGCACACTTTATAAATGTCTCTCATCTCTTCTTATACCCTGTGATCATGTCTGAGTTCCCTGGTCTTTGGCTCAAGGGCTGTATTTAGATGAAATGTCACTTTTAATGGAAAATCTGATCGAAACAACATCCCTGAATATTGCTTGAGCCGGAAGGAAGTGATGAAAGTTGTCGAGGTGTTGACTGGAGAGTTTTAGTGAGGGTTTATATATCATGTGCACACAATGTGTGTGTCATTCAGATCTGCACATAATGCTGACGCATGAATACTAATACTAATTTATCTACACAAGTTCCTTTTATACCACAGCAGTACGAGCATTTTTAATTTCTTATTGAAAATGATAATTTATGTATATTAAAAAATAAAAATCTCTTATTTTCTCTTTCGAACAAAAAGCATCGTAGGACAGTTTGCGAACGTGTTTTGAAGTCTCTTTCAGGGTGGAAAGATAGCTATGTACATTCTTGCAACAGAAATGATAACATGTATTAAAGCATGTCTATAAACCTGAGGCCATTTGGAAAACATTATTAATGCTTTGGATGTAAAGAAAACCCATCCTGGACTTCGAACAGGCCGCAAATCACAATTATGTAAAAAAAAAATGAATAGGACATAAATGTGTATCAACTGAAAACATATGTCATATTCATTCATTCATTCATTTTCTACCGGTATATATCCGATCTTCCCTCGGGTCACGGGGAGTCTGTGCCTATCTCAGGCGTCTATGGGCATTAAGGCAGGATACACCCTGGATGGAATGCCAACCATCGCAGGGCACACACACTTCTATATTATTCATTCATCTCACCTTCATTCTCGGTCACACAGGTCTATCTGAGGGGTCTATGGCGCCTAGGCGTCCATCGGGTGGGCAGGCTTAAGGCAGGATACTGGAATGCCCGGGAACGGTTGGATGCAATGATGGCAGGGACGATACAACGGCCAGATACACCCTGCACACCCCCTCTATGGAGGCACTGATCACACAACCACACACACACACAGGCACACTCACACACACACACACACACATGCATGCACACACACATATCATCACACACTAGGGACAATTTTCATACAAAGACAAGTGCTATTGACAAAATTGCCAAACCTTGCCAATCAACCTACTGTGCATGTTTTTTTTTTTGGACCGGAGGACGGGAAATTTTGGGGACGGACGGGAAACGACCAGAGAAGAAAAACCCCCTGAAGCACGGGGAGAACATGCAAACTCCACACACACATGGCCGAGACGGGAATTGTCCCTAGTGTATGAATGTGTGTGTGAATGTGAGTGTGTGTGTGTCCTGTGATGGGTTGCCATTCCATCCAGGGTGTATCCTGCCTTAATGCCCATAGACGGCTGAGATAGGCACAGGCTCCCCGTAACCCGAGGAAAGATATAGAGGATATATCGGTAGAAGATGAATGAATGAATGAATGAATGAATGAATGAATGAATGTCCTATATTTTTTTTTCTCTCTTTCGGCTTCTCTCGTTCTCCCGGGGTTGCCGCAGCTGATGGTCCACATATTGGATTTGGCGCATGTTTTTATGCTGAATGCCCTTCCCAACTCAACCCTCCCCATCTATCCGGGTTTGGGAGCGGCACCAGGAATGCACTGGCTTGTGTAACCCTTATGGCTGGGGCAGACTGATCCATTAGTGGCTAAGGGTCTTGCTCAGGGGCCCACTAGTGGACTCGAACTTGAGATGTTTCTGTCTAGAGCCCAATTCCTTAACCAGTACCCCCCTACCCCTATGATATACTATAATTAAAAAGTAGAACATATATACATTGTATAGAATGAAATGTTGGAAAACTTGAACTTTCTGTTGTTTTTTTCTAAGTTGTTACTACAAAGTTGGAGGCATGTGGTTTGTTGCTATAGCATTCTCTTAAGTTGATCTAGGAGATGGATATCTGTGCTCCAAATCAGCTCCATGAAGATATGCGTAACATAGAGCGGAATACCCCGCTATTGTACACAGCTCTGAATTCAACCCTAATGAACAACTTAGGGACAAATGTGAATGCTCACTGCACCACAGGCCTCCTCACTTCACATCAGTACCTGACTTTACTAACATCCATGTGGCTGAGTGAGCACAAATCTTCTCGAGAGCTCTCCAACATCTTGCGGAAAAGTGATTATTATGACAGCAGACGGAGACTAATTGCAGAACAGGATGTTCAAAAACCTTACGGTCGAGTGTCCACAAGCCTTTGTCGATTGTGTTCGTGTAGCCTGAGACAATACAAGATCCCCAACAGTTCTGCGGATGAAGGAAGAAATAACTCGGTTTTATATAGAAATTGCCTTGAGTTGTGTGATTTATTTTCTACACCCATGTCAGGTGCTTCACATGCCCTCAAGCGTCTTCCACATCACCAAGAGTAGTGCTAAGATCAAAACAACAGTACACCCTGTACTGATTCTATTCTTTTTTTTTCAAAGATGTTTGGATGTGAGTTCTGCTGTAGCTTTGCAGGATATTTGCATTGTTTTTACAGTATATACTATGCCTTCGAGAGCCTTAAGCAAATTTGTTTCTCTGCACTAAAAGCCTTCTGCATGCATTTGATGCGCATTCACGTTTATTTTTATTTCATGGCACTGATGAAGTTTTAGGTTTGATTTGAATTCCTGTAATAACAACTGTTGTGGGTGAAAAAACATTTACTACAAAGGATTATTTACCGAACTTCATCTCTTCCTGGTGACCATTCAGAGAAACTGTTATAATAATTGTATACACAGTCATCTCCTGACAGTTGCAGGCCAATTTTTATCCTTTTGGGAGCCCCAAAATGAGGAAAATTTCATTTCAAACTGAGATTAATACACTACTGGACACACAAAAAAAAGGAAAGGTAAACCTGTATGTTGCACTGTATTGTGTCCGGCAGTTCTACATTGTTAACAATGTACATTGTTAATAACAAATACAACTTGTACCGTAATTCATATACTGTAATATCAGAATCAGAATCAGAAATAGCTTCATTACCAAGTATGTTTACACACACAAGGAATTCGACTTGGTGACAAGGTGTAGAAGAAAGACAGACGACAGGTGTCATTCGCAACCTTCAGGAGCTTGACAGAGGAGTTTATAGAGGTGCAGTCATTTGTGTATAGGGAGAAAAGCAGTGGGGAGAGAACACAACCCTGGAGAGCACCAGTGCTGATAGTCTTGGATGTGAGTTTGCCCAGTCTCACTATCTTCTGTCTGTCTGTCAGGAAGCTGGTAATCCAGTGACAGATTGTACTGGGCTCGTTGAGTTGGGGCAGTTTGGCTGAGAGGAGGTCAGGAACGATGGTGTTAAAGGCCAAACTGAAGTCTACAACCAAGATACTTGCATAGGTCACCGGTCTGTCAAGATGCTGCAGAATATAATGCAGCCCCATATTGACTGTATCATCCTCAGACTTGTAGGATCTGTAGGATCCAGCAGTGGTTCAGTGGTGTCCTTCAGGTAGGCCAGGACCAGTCTGTCAAATGACTTCATGAACGCAGACGTAAAAGCAACAGGTCTGTAGTCATTAAGTCCAGTGGTTATGTTTTTTTTTGTGGACCGGAATGATATTGGACCGTTTGAAGCAGCTGGGAACTGCACATATCTCCAGTGATCTGTTGGAGATCTGTGTGAATATGGATCACTTAATTTAGCATAATATTCCTTAATGCGTAATTTAATTTAATTACTGCATTTACAAAAAATGCAGTAAAATGTAAAATCAATCGTGGAGGATAAAAAAATCCACGGATTTTTGCAAACGCTGAACCACGGCATCCTCTTTCACATGCTGTAGGTAAAATAGTAGAAACTTTTCAGTATTCTTTTTCAGGCACTGTTTATATTAGTCCCGAGTGTCGGTAATTCACACCAAATACTATCTATACATTTTATTAAACTGATAGATATTTTCCCCCTCTGGAGCGCAACTCAAATGAATATTTATTAGCTCACTTATGTACGTTTATAAATAATGCTGGACTTATTGATCGCGCATATTAGGGAGGAATAGACCAGTGAATATATTTCAGCCTGACAGTGCAGCACTTGAGGGTGAAGATGTAGATCAGATGATGACTTTTCTGGCCTTGTATTTTTTTGTATGAGAAGGTTTCTGTGGATATCTATATGCCTGTAGGATTTGCCATTCACTCGCAGCTGCCTTCCTTTATAACAAAGTCTTTTAACCTGTTGCAAGTCCAAGACCAGAGGATCTGGGTATTAATGGATTTATTATGGACTCATGGACATCATTGCTTGATTGACCATTGCTGCCATAAAAGGACTTGGAAGAGTGTTTTTAGGTTTGCAGGAAGTAAAAAAACTTGGTCGTAGAGAAGCCTACAAAGTCATTTGGCAATGACTGACATGTCCAAAGACGTGTACTAAATATTCATTTAATTGCTGTGCCACCAGCCATTCATTTCAAACAATATACTACAATTATAGCTTTGAATGTTGCAAGTGTCTCATTTGTACTGTGTTAATTATACGTTTTTTACATTATAAGATGGTTACGTAGATTTTTTTTTCGGTCACAGCTAAATACAAATGCTAAGGCCATAGGGGCGTTTTTAAATCTGTTATTTGTCTACAGCTAGTTATCCTCACTCAGTAGAGAGGTGTATATAACCACGGATGGAAAAAGGTGTTATTTTTTTTATGACATAGCCTGAAGTTTCCTGTTCCCTGATCATAGCAGGCTACATATTATTTTTAGATGAGCAAAAGTTTAAGCACATGAAGTTTGCAAAGAACTAACTTTTTATGTTTGTTGCTTTCCAGTTCAGGTTGTTTTCAGAAGGTGATATACTTTTGTCATAAGTTCATTATCTGTAGTGAGATTCGAAATTCTTGTTTTTGCACTCTGGTTCCAGGATGAGCCATTATGTGACGTGAAACCTTTTCCTGTCACACACAATGATGTTCACACACAAGGAATGAATTTGTCCGAGCCTGAAAAGGATACAGCTCTTCCATCAGCTCATTTTCCTTTTAACAGAGGATTCCGAAATGCTTTTCCATGTTTATTTTTAATAGCCCTCTCTTCTAGGTCTAAAGACAGTGGAGCAGCAGGCCGAGAGAAAAGAATGATTTCATGCATGAAGTAATCGCAGCAGCCATGAAACAGACTATTCCCTTTTGAGGAAAGGCAAACAGGCGTACCACCAACACAGAAAATATCACGCCTCGTTTTAAGCATAATTCAATTTGGATGAGGAAAATGTACTTTCTCTTAGGTCTCTTGTGTGTTTCTAATTATACAGGCTTTTAAATGGATGTGCTTGTCAAGTTCCTGGTTCCTAACTAGGAATATGACTCTTTTGTATTCAAATCAGTACTGTGGGGCATACACAGGGTACATTTTACACATACACATACAAATCTAGGACCATTTTGGTGTTAATAACTACCTACTGGCTTGTATGTGGGGATACGGGAGCACTCCTATTGTTTGATTTTCCATTGATTAATACGAAACCACATAGGGCCCTTCGGGGGGGTGGCCATTTGTGCTGGCCAGATCAGAAGATTGTATTTGAGCCTCGGTATCGTAAGCTCCCACTTACATTTTACACATACATCTTTTTCATACAAATCTAGGATTTCCTTGGCCATTTTGCCTTATTAATAGTGTTAATATCCTACTGGCTTCATTCCCCTACTTGTTCGACTACTGGCTTGTATGTGGGGAGCTTGTTACTCCGTATTGTTTGAGCATTCCTCCTTTGATTAATATTGACCACTTTGTTCCTATTTTCCATTGTCCACCATTAATACGAAACCACCTAGCTTCCACCAGTGGGCCCTTGAGCAAGGTCCCTAACCCACAAGGGTGGCGGGGGGGTGGCTCAGTGGTGCTGGACTGCAGATCAGAAGATTGTAGGTTTGAGCCTCGGTATCGGTAAGCTCCCACTCTTAGGTCCTTGAGCAAGGCCCTAATAGTTTGTGCTCCAGGGGCGCTCTATCATGTCTGACCCCAGCTCCGAAACAAGTCAGGATATGCGAAAAAACTTTTTCACTGTGCTGTAATGTTTATTGAGGAAAGGAAAACACCACCAACACAGAAAATATCACGCCTCGTTTTAAGCATAATTCAATTTGGAGGAGGAAAATGCACTTTCTCTTAGGTCTCTTGTGTGTTTTTAATTATACAAGCTTTTTTAAATGGATGTGCTTGTCAAGTTCCTGGTTGCTAACTAGGAATATGACTCTTTTGTATTCAAAAGGGCATACACAGGGTACATTTTATACACACACACACACACACACACACACACACACACACACACACACACACATCTAGGACAATTTTAGTGTTAATAACCACCTACTGGCATGTATATGGGGAAACGGGAGCACTCCTATTGTTTGATCTTCCATTGATTAATCTTGCTCATAAATAACACCACTGTTAATGCCTAGACGAGCCCACATCCAGCCTCATCATTAACCCGCATATCATGTCTGTGCAACTATATTATGCAATACGCAGTGATTCATGCTTCATTTTCTCGTCAACTTGAGCAAAACCGCTCCAATATCTAATTAGGATTACTCATTCGAAAATTTTATATATGAACCGGCAGCAATTCTGGAAAGTTTGAAATCGTTACTGATGGTAAGTACATCCAGATTTCAGCCCTGAGAAACAGCCTAAGGCCAATTGCATGAAATGCTCGAATATAAATAATTTTCAGAGGGTTAAGACACCTTGTAGCTTTGCTTGTAGTTCTGAAGCTTTGGTTCATTCACAAGTATTGTCTGATAGGCGATTTCGCTCGCTAGCCATCCACATATATCAGAATTATGAATGAAGTACTGAAGTACTGATTGTCTGAATTCCCCAGCTGTACTGTATACATATATACTTTTGTGTATGGCAGGTTTCTGGACGATGACGCAATGAGAGATACTGGTGCTTGTACCCAGCATCTTGACCACTGAGCTCCTCCCCCTCCCCTCTTGTGGGTTAAGGACCATGCTCAAGGGTCCACTAGTGGTCCCTTGAGATCTTCATGAGTCCAGAACCCAATGCTTCACGTCCTTCACGAGTCCATAACCCAATGCTTCACGTGCTTCACGAGTCCATAACCCAATGCCTTAACGACTGAGCTACCCTTTTCTTCTTCTTGGTCATATTCAATGATAAAAAGTGTTCAGTGTAGTGGTGAATAACTGCTCTGCAGCCTCACTAGTTTTAGTGGATCACATTGCAAACAATTTTTATGAAAGCGTACACAGCATGGGCATGATTCATTGATTTTCCTGAACATAAATCCGTTTCTGTACCATATCCTATACAGGTGCTTATGCAGCCATGCACGTTGAATGAAACTAGATAGCTAAGGAAGAGACTGACAGTGCATGTGTAGAACAGTGACCATATCTGTACAGTGCTCCAGATACTGAAATATCACCCAAAGTGCCTGTCGACAAAACTCAGAAGAGTTTTAGTTCCACTCCTTTTATTATATCCAGTGAAATCTCTGCATCACACTGACCAGGCAATGACTAAGGATGATTGAATACATATAAATTTTCCCCAAAATATCACATAGTATCGATACACTTATACGCTCATAAAATATAATAATCTTCTATTTGTGTTACTGTTTTATTGTGGTCTGCAGTCCTTATGTGCTTATATTAATTTTCTATGGTAAAAAATTCGTCCCTGGACAAAAAAAATGCATTTGCCCCGATTACCCATAATTCCCTGTGGTGTTTCGGGCCGAGTGTCATATCAGTGTCCTTGCCGCTCCGGACGAGTGGAAAATGTTCCCCATTCATCTGCATGGGCCATAACGACGCAGAAATCCCAGAATTCGTAGTAGGTCTGGGGTTCAAGAGTCATATGATCGTGACCTACTCCATCTCACCTACAAGTGGATATGTCAAATATGCATGTCGAATTTCTCCATTCATTCTTTATGGGGCCGGACTGTCGCAGATTTCCTGAAATTTAAAACGGGTGTGGGATTTGGGAGGCATATGATCGTGATCCACTCTGGACCCCTTACGAGTAAATATGCCATATGTGCATGTCGGAGGCTCACAGGCTAAGCAGGGAGGCACGAAATTTCAAACCCATTCATTTTCTATGGGGAAAAATTTCTCACACCATCGGGCCGCATTTGTGAGGATTGCACAAAAACTGTGGGACGAGTTACGCACCGAAAATCTGACCGAAGCTAAAGAGGGTTTATAATAGTGATGCTTTTGGAAGCATCAGTAATGAGGTGGTGAGTGATGAGACGGAATTATGTATTTTTGCTTCTTGCATTTACAGTCAATGACAGTCACGTTCGCCTCACACCGCCAGGATCCGGGTTCGATTCCCGTCTCGGGAATGGGTGTGTGGAGTTTGCATGTTCTCCCCGTGCCTCAGGGTTTTTTTTCCGGGTTCTCCGGTTTCCCCCCGGTCCAAAAACATGCACGGTAGGTTGATTGGCACCTTGGAAAATTGTCCCTAGTGTATGAATGTGTGCGTGAATGTGTGTGTGTGTGCCCTGCGATGGGTTGGCATTCCATCCAGGGTGTATCCTGCCTTAATGCCCATAGACGCCTGAGATAGGCACAGGCTCCCCGTGACCCGAGGAAAATCGGATAAAGCGGTAGAAGATGAATGAATGAATGACTATAGTTGAATATGGTGATATAGCTGTTTTTCCCTTCTGTCATGAGATATTTGACCTTCGTGAGAAAGACTTTTTATGCAAATCACCCATCACAGATTGAAGTTAAATAGACAAAGCAATAACTCTGCAGAGTGAAACTTTTTCTTTTTGTGGTGCACTTTGTATGAAATTTCAAATTCTATCATTTTTTAATTTTCTTCCAATTCTGAATTATGCACTATTTTCAGAATTTCTGAAATTAGAAGAAAGTAAAGCTCTTTAAGTATAATATTGGATTCTTGGCACATGCAGGCACTTCTTTTCCAACTGAAAACATTTGTAGGCTTTGCAGCGAGAGTGCATTCACAAGAGTGCTAGAAATAGAAAGCTCCCCCTTCTGCTTAAAAGAAGATCTGTCACGCAGATCAGCGAGGTGATGGATATCATCGCGGTTCATTTACAGAGAGCATTAGCCAAACGTGCCGTTCAGTCTTAAACAGCTCAAGACACTGACCTTGGACTGGAGATTTTACCGTTTCAATGCGGGTTCAAACCGGTTACATATTTTGTAGCGTTCTTTAAACTGTATTTCCTCTCCGGCTCAAAGGCCACATTCGGGAGTGTGCATGCATGTTTTTTTCCTTCCCTGAATCCAACCATAACCATGTTTTTGTTCTGTACCAGGTTTGTCTGAATTCTGTGCTGTTCCTTGTTCCTTCAGCATGACCTGATCTGGCCTCGGACGGCATCAGAGATTACACAGTTTTCCGAGGGAAAGTCTGGGTCTCAGAACTCAAAGCTCCGGCAATCTTTCCAAAGCCTCTAGTTTTCTCTCACTTACCTAACTTGCCGCAACATTTGATCCGTTCCTTCATCCCATGCACCCAATCGGTGTGTATCTATTACGCTTTCAAGACAGATTAGCTGAAATGGAAAACACTTTTATGTCTGGTTGTAGTTTAACAAGCATTTGTAAATAAAGGGAAGAAAAATAGCTATATATATATATATATATATATATATATATATATATATATATATATATATAAAGAAAGAGTGAAACGTGTCTCTGCAGTACATACGTGATACAACCTACATATAGACTTTTGCAGTATCATTTAAAGGCTTATTCAGTTATATTAAAGAATATTCTCTGAGTTAAAAAGATCATTGTGTACATTCCTTTGCAGGACTGAAGTCTCTAGGATATGTTTCTAGATATAATGTTTTTCTACCCTGTCTATTGGGAATGTATATAAAAAAAAGAAAGGGAGTTTTATAAGAGAAAATTTTACTGTATATTCTAATGAAATGACATATATGTAGTACCAGTCAAAACCTTAGAAACACCTTCATCAGTGGGTTTTATATATATATATATATATATATATATATATATATATATATATATTATATATTTTAATTTTTTTTATTTTTCTTATATTATACAATAAAACTGTAGACATTCAAAGAGGTAGGAGGTGGTAGCTCAAATGATAGTTTAGTGGTTAAGGGTTCTAAGTAACTGAACGGAAGGTTGTGAATTAAAGTTCAGGCATCTCTTGAGCCCTTGAGCAAGGCTCTCTGTGTAGAGCTGGCTGATATTCGATTTTGCCAGTGGTGGGCCGTCAGGGCCTGCAAGGCCTTCTCTGCTGATATTACTTGTATTTTGTCCATCAGTACTTATTCAATAATTCCAAATGGTCTATTTGCTTCCTTTCATATCCGCCAAAAGCAAATGTTGTTGCTTTTCCGATGCTTGTGCAGCTTCCAGACATCTATTTTCATATTAAAGCATTTAACCAATCACATTTCAGCCATCATTTGTTGCCAGGCAGAGTCAGAGAAGTCTATGAAACTGCTGCTTCAACCAATCAGATTTTGAGTTGGTGTCACCAGCCCCTCTAGCAGGCGTATGACATCACCGTATTCAGAGCTGTTGATTAGATAGTCTAGATTGGGTCCAATTTAGCTATTTTTGACACCCCCTAATGGCTAAAGGAGAAGAAAAAACAGATAAGTGGCAGATTTACTTCAAGGCCATTTTCAAGTTGGACTTTTCAAGAAAAGCCGGACATTGTTAATAAAGTTTGGACAACTCCGAAGCTCGCCTGTCACGGCCAGGACGAGGATTTGTCCGCCTCTTTCACGTTAGCAATTGGTTTTGAGGAAAGAGAGGAGGATGGATTTTGTTTACCAACATTCTTATTTTTTGGTGAGTAAAATGCTGCTGTTTTCCTAAATAATATTGCAAGTTTATTATTGATGTTTCTTATGTGGGTCACGGCTGGAGCTGCAGTTGAATACATGTCTGGAGCTGCAATAGTTCGCCCCTGGTTTGTTTATTCAGTATAGGCATTTATTGTTTCTACAGCAATGGCAATGACCCTTCATACTGAATTTCTGCATATTAAGAGTTTTTATAACCATCAATTCAGACAGAGCACTACTGAAGGCCTAGGGGAAAAAAAAGCTGGGATATCCTACTTTACATTTAAATTCTTACTATAACGTTTAGGAATAAAGTACAAAACAAAAACATCCAAAACTACTCAACTGCATTTGGAGCAGGTGCTTTTGGAGGCCAGGTCATCTGATCCACCACTCCATCACTGTCTTTCTTGAACAGAAGCCAGAAGTGTACTTGGGGTCGTCGGCCCTGCAAAGTCGCTGCTAAATGCTGTGGTAGCCCTTCAGTGTGCCCTCAATTTAGACTAAATCCCCAATAGTGTCACTATCCCCTCACTTTCTCTTCTCTCCATGCCTCATTCTCTGTACGTCTAACGAAGACACGTTCCCACAAGTTTCCCACTGATCTAATGATCATTTCTTTTATTGCTTGGTCTTCTAAATTAATGGTTTCTTTTTTCTACTATACAGAGGATGACCACAGAGGATGTTGAAATATGCCTGGCGCTGGTTTCTGCGGCTGATAATTCAAATAAATGTATTCCGTTTCATCACAGCTTTTGATGATTTTGTAGGCTCCACTTGTTGTTACATTTAAATATCTTGAGATCTTGTGGATTGCCTGACCTTCGTTTTATTACAAGGACTGTATTGTCTTTTTACTTCTTCAACATTCTCATTTCTATCAGTTAAACTATCTTTCAGCCGAGTGCCATGATATGGATTTGTACACCAGTTGTGGTTGCACTAATAGGACTATTGACTCTGTTTCCAAGACAACAAGCACATTTACTAGGCAAGAAATGTCACTTAGCGTGTACACCTGATGAACAGCATTCCAGGTGAATTTGGTAGGAGAATGCGATACATGTGCAAAGCTTTCATCAAAACTACATGCAGCTACTTACGACATGTTCTGGCATGTTTTTGTTTGCTAAGTAAGTCCTTCTGTGTTCTTGATTCGAATGTATTAGTATTAACGTGCAATGTTGAAAACGATAAAGAAACCCAGTGAAGGCGATGGTGTGTCCACATTTTTGACTGCTACTGTATATCCAGTAGGAGAAAACAACCTTACAGTTGCAAGTATTGCTTGCTATTTTAGTTCACATTGTCCTTAATATTAAAATGATATTAGCACTTGAGGGCATTTATATGGATGCTGTTTCTTCTTCTTTTTTCTTTTTTTTTTTTTTTTTCACCCGGCGCTTTTACTGTTCTTTATTCACAACATTTTGATCACACTTCCAATGCCGTGATTTCTTATAAAGGCTAGAGATGGCTTCTGTATGTATGTGTTATTTAGACCTAGTTTCACAAGTCTATTGGTTTTTATGTGTAACTTTTCCTGGGTAAACAGTGGGAGAGAGAGAACGGCATGAGCTTGTAGAAAACTTGATAGTTTGTTTAAAAAAATATATGAGGTTAGCCGCTGGACGCCAAAGGCGCAGATATAAATGGGGAGAGTAGGAACTAAGGGAGGATGAGTGCATTCGAACTATGAAGGATAAAACAAATGGAAAGAAGCAGGAAGGCATTCATGTTTCTCTTTCTCCCATATGCTCCTGAGGTACCAGTGATTGTGTCACATCATCTATTTTTGTTGGAAAGTCAGTTGAGGATGGCTCATGCTGTTATTGTGGAGGGTTCAACCCCAAGAAGCATAAAGATGAGTTTGGACAGTATTTAATACAGTTTGCTACAATGGATTGAGTCTCCGTCAGTGAGCATTTCATCACCCCAATAATTACTTAACTGTAATAAATGGACATGTCACCCATATGAGGGTGGGTTCCCTTATGACCCTGGTTCCTCTTGGTTCATTCCCTATTCCTTCCTAGGGAGTTTTTTTTTGCGATTTTTGCTGCCATTGCCATTGCTGTTCATTGTTTAAAGCATTATACAAATAAAAGTTGAATAGCATTCACAGGAAGTGAACAATAACAACTTTGACTAGACACATGATTGATTGCTCGATGCAGAGGGAGACAGACAGAGAAAGACGGAGCAAAGAGGTTTATGGAGCACCATAATGTAGCAGGAATGATACACAAAGGGCACTGTAGCATAGGTGATGGACAGAAATAGGCCAATGTGACAGACTCAGGACGGAGGGACATAATTCAGGGAAAGTGAATGGAAGATGGAGCATGCGTTGATTAGTCGATGCATAGGTGATGGACAGAATCAGGCAGAATACAGTGAAGGTAGATGCTGAGGAAGGAGAACAAAGGCAAGGATGATGGACAGGGACAAAAAAGAGGTTGACAGGTACAGAGATGATGGACAGAAGTAGTGAAGGATAAAAGTGTGGGACAATGATTAAACGACACAGGAAGGAGGGACAGAATTAAAGAAGGAAAGATGGACAGAAGAAGTAATGATAGACAGAAGCAGGGCAAACTTTCATGATGGACAGATGTGGGGATGAATGTAATGGACAGGAACGAATATTGGAAAGCAGAAGGAGGAAAAAATGATGAAAATGGACAGAAAAAGATTTAGATGAACAGACATGAATGGATGAGTGTTTTACTGTCTCTTTGGGGACAAGTGTAGACTATAATATGCTGTAGGATTGATAATATCCACTCTCTCTTCCTTTCTTTGTTCCTTTCCTCCATTTATCGGTCCTTCTCTCTTTGCCATTAATCTATTCTGTATTCTATGTATTGCTTGTGGTTTATTATATTTTCAGACACATGTTGGTTCTCATCTGACATTATTGAGCAAATTAGCATTATAACTTATAGACAGACAGATCATAAATAATGATCATTATCTGAAATCATGATGGACCGTGTTGCAAATATACAGTATTGTGAGGCTCTATTCTTTCTAGTTGTCATTATAATTATGAGCCTAATCAGCCTGGAGCACTTAATACCATTTTTTTTTTTTTGCCAGTGAAGACTAAGTGATGCAAAAACTTCCAAAGCATCCATCATACTTCAGAAGCCTCTGTCGGAAAATCCCAGGAATGCTTCTGTTGTATGAAGTAAATGTTTCTGAGTACTGTAGTACTGATGAGCAGACAAAAAAAAAACCCAACCCAATTAATTATTGAAGTACCGACGTCCCCGAGCACACAATTAAAATTTTTACGCCATAAGGTTGAGATACACGCTTACAGGATTCCAGGTCTTTCAAGGGCATGCAGAAAATTGTGCTTACCTAGATATATATACACTGTATATATAAACACACACACACACACACACACACACACAAGACACCATATGGTCAGACGTCTACATTAACTTATTACAGAGCTGCTGTTGAGGACGGTGTGATGTGGTCAGCATTATGGCCGTGCTGATAGAATACACTACCGTTTCAAAACTTGAGCTTCCCTGCCGTTTCATTGCAATACAGTATCTAACTGCACAGACAGTGGGTTGTGCCGAATTTCATTTATTTTTATTTGTGCAATGCAGTACCGGTCTGTGGGTCAGTCGGTACCGGGCCGCACATGAAATCATTACTCATTTCCGTTTTATTTATTATCGGACTCTGAACAATCTTATATAAATATATATATATATATATATATATATATATATATATATATATGTGTTTTATTTTGAAAAATAACCGTTTTCTCTCAGTTATATCTCATATTTAATATTATTTTTAAGGTTATCATATTTAAGGTTATCCTCATATTATGTTGTTGGAGCAATGTTACTAGGAAGCTGCTAATAAAGTTGCTTAGGAGTACACAGTGTATTTATTATATTTACAATATAAACAAGCTACGTACACCGGGCCGCGGTAAAATTGTCAAGCGTTGCACAAACTCACTGTACCATTTGACTCTACCGAATATAACACACACTGCACTTTAACGATGGACTGTATATACACACACATACAGCAATATATCTGTTACACTATATACATCCAATATACATTGCTGTCACTGTGTATATCACCTCACAACATATCAGTGCACGCAGCACACTCACACTACACTAATAATACATGTTTAATGTTTACAATTCCTCTCTTTTTGCACTACAATCCCCTGCATTATGTATTGCTCTCAACCTGCACAATATTCTGTGGTTCTGAGTGTGTATGTATGTAGGTATTTATGATTTTTATATATATATATACAAACCGGATTCCAAAAAAGTTGGGACACTATACAAATCGTGAATAAAAACTGAATGCAATGATGTGTAGGTGCCAACTTCTAATATTTTATTTTATTCAGAATAGAACATAACACACGAAACAAAAGTTTAAACTGAGAAAATGTACCATTTTAAGGGAAAAATATGTTGATTCAGAATTTCATGGTGTCAACAAATCCCAAAAAAGTTGGGACAAGTAGCAGTAAGAGGCTGGAAAAAGTCAATTTAAGCATAACGAGGAGCTGGAAGACCAATTAACACAAATTAGGTCAATTGGCAACATGATTGGGTATAAAAAGAGCTTCTCAGAGTGGCAGTGTCTCTCAGAAGCCAAGATGGGTAGAGGATCACCAATTCCCACAATGTTGCGCAGAAAGATAGTGGAGCAATATCAGAAAGGTGTTACCCAGCGAAAAATTGCAAAGACTTTGCATCTATCATCATCAACTGTGCATAACATCATCCAAAGATTCAGAGAATCTGGAACAATCCCTGTGAGAAAGGGTCAAGGCCTTAAAACAATACTGGATGCCCGTGATCTCCGGGCCCTTAAACGACACTGCACCACAAACAGGAATGCTACTGTAAAGGAAATCACAGAATGGGCTCAGGAATACTTCCAGAAACCATTGTCAGTGAACACAATCCACCGTGCCATCCGCCGTTGCCAGCTGAAACTCTACAGTGCAAAGAAGAAGCCATTTCTAAGCAAGATCCACAAGCTCAGGCGTTTACACTGGGCCACGGATCATTTAAAATGGAGTGTGGCGAAATGGAAGACTGTTCTGTGGTCAGACGAGTCACGATTCGAAGTTCTTTTTGGAAATCTGGGACGCCATGTCATCCGGACCAAAGAGGACAAGGACAACCCAATTTGTTATCAACGCTCGGTTCAGAAGCCTGCATCTCTGATGGTATGGGGTTGCATGAGTGCGTGTGGCATGGGCAGCTTGCATGTCTGGAAAGGCACCATCAATGCAGAAAAATATATTCAGGTTCTAGAACAACATATGCTCCCATCCAGACGTCATCTTTTTCAGGGAAGACCCTGCATTTTCCAACAAGATAATGCCAGACCACATTCTGCATCAATCACAGCATCATGGCTGCGTAGGAGAAGGATCCGGGTACTGAAATGGCCAGTCTGCAGTCCAGATCTTTCACCTATAGAGAACATTTGGCGCATCATAAAGAGGAAGGTGCGACAAAGAAGGCCCAAGACGATTGAACAGTTAGAGGCCTGTATTAGACAAGAATGGGAGAGCATTCCTATTTCTAAACTGGAGAAACTGGTCTCCTCTGTCCCCAGACGTCTGTTGAGTGTTGTAAAAAGAAGGGGAGATGCCACACATTGGTGAAAATGTCCTTGTCCCAACTTTTTTGGGATTTGTTGACACCATGAAATTCTGAATCAACATATTTTTCCCTTAAAATGGTACATTTTCTCAGTTTAAACTTTTGTTTCGTGTGTTATGTTCTATTCTGAATAAAATATTAGAAGTTGGCACCTACACATCATTGCATTCAGTTTTTATTCACGATTTGTATAGTGTCCCAACTTTTTTGGAATCCGGTTTGTATATATATATATATATATATATATATAAAATGTTGCACTCTGTATATGTATATTGCATTCTATATATTGCATTCTGTCACCCTGCACATAGTATCTGCATAGACTGCCTATGTAAATTGTCCAGCAATGCTTGGCGCAAGCTCACAAGAATTTCACTCATCCATGTGACAATAAAGTGACTTGACTTGACTTGACTCAAGGCTGCTTTACATAGATAAAGTAGATAAAGTAGATTTGATTTACTGTTCAGACCCATCTTCGAGTTGCTCAGTGGATTCATGGATCTTTAGGCTGTATTCGTGGAACCGTCCCCAACTGCACACGGCAGTGTATAATTGAAGAGAACGCCATCCTGTGGTTAGGAGCAGGCAGATTTGAAAAGAAGAAAAGTATAGGAACACCGGTGGCTGCAGATAAAGAGAGAAAAAGAAGAGCGATGACAGGAAGAGAGAAAACAATGTTTGTTAAGCAACCTCATTGTTTACATCTTTGAAGACGCTTTATGTAAATAGATGCAGTGGATTCCCGACAGAGAATTTAGTGTCGAAGAATTCACATCTCGATGCCAAATCCCATGTGACCGTCTTCTGTCGAAGTTAACCGCTGACGTAAACCGCTCCCAAGACATCCTTCTTCAAGCTACACGTATCAGCAGCCGATCCACACAAGCAGCTTCTCTCATCTAACTTCTCTCTCCCTCCATCCTTCTGCTGATGACTGGGACACTTTCTTTGAAGAGATTAATAAGATCTGCCAATCGTTTCCTGCTACTTTTGTTACACCTCATTATCCGCCACCTTCTCCTGTGGAAATCTCTTAAACACCCCGAAGATATTCTGTAAGTTCTTTCGTGCCGCTTGTCTCCTGCATCGCAAGTCCATGGACAAGACCTCCTTCCTCTTCATCACTTTCATTCTAAAAAGACTTCAAGCCGTCTCGCAACGAAATCAGTTCCCAGCTGGAATCATCTCCAGAACCTGAGCCAGTCTGGCGTCTAGCACAGGTCTCAGAGCTTCCCTTGTGACCGCGAAGCAACTGAAATCTCATTGGTGCTCATTCCGTCTTCACTGCAAGATCTCGTCATCCGCCTGAAGTCCTCTATGATCATTTTGTTTATAGACCTCTGGTAGCTACAACTGCGTGTGTAATATAATGTTAAACCAGCTGTAGGTTTCTTTATCTTTTTCTTTTTAAACCATTCTAAAAGATCCAGGCAGTCAAAGCCCCCCTCTCTCACTATTTCTTTCTCTTTTTTTTTTTTATCTAACAATCAGTTTTTACTCCCACTTACCTTGAATAACCTCCAGGACCCAGAAGCCCAGTAGTCTGCCTTCAAAGCTGCACAATCAGCCGAACTGCCCTTATAAGCTAATAAGCTTTGTGTGATTAAATCAGCCCAAATCATTTTTTTCCCCCATCAGCCTTTGACACGTGGTCTTCTCTTCTACGTGAAGAACTCTGATTACATCTGCTGTCAAGGCACAGAAGCCTCTTGTTGTTCTGTAACATCATTCTTTATTCCTATTGTTCTACATCAAGCAGACCCATCTGGCCATTTCTCCTCTTGGAGTTCATTCAGGGTCTTGTTTAGATTTACTTCAACATACCCGTTGCAGATTTTCCCCGTGTGTGCAATTAGACCCTCTGTAACTGATCCGAGCCTCACGAGCTCCCACTGTCGAGCTCATCCGATTTCAAACGCTGATGTTTGCCTACAAAGCCCAAACCAGACCTTTGTGAACCCCTGGCTTGACTGGATCAAATCAAGTTTTTTTTTTCTTATATTTGTATCCCGGGTGTGGAATGAACTCCGACTGTTTCCAAAAGAACCACTTGACTGTACACCATACAAAGACCTCTCGGACAGCCTTCTTTTTATTAAAAGCTTCATTGATGAATGATATTAGAAAAATCACGGTTTGCTTGCTTTATCGTATAATTGTAATAATATGAGAGATCATTTGCGCATGACCGTTTCATTGAAACGAAAGGCACCGGTGATTCTGGGGGTGAACATATGCCACACGGAATTTGAAACTATTTCCAAGGAATTCCTTTTTTTTTTAAAGTTAGGTTTGCATAGGTTTGCGGTACATCCTGTAAATGTCAAATCTGCCTCTCGCCGAAGCTTTAAATGTCAATAGTTTGAATCTTTACTCTTTTTCATTTAAAGATTTGAAATAATACCGAATATTGACATTTTCCTTGCACAGTTTGAACACCTGTACCTCTTTCTCTTGCGAAAGCCCAGCTGGGAAAAAATCACAGACTCAGTGGCTGATTGTGCGCGTGATGGAGATTATTTGGACTCCAGCTCAGCTGTGGGAAATTGAATTACCTTTACAATCTGTTCAGGCACCGTAGTGTGTGTGTGTGTGTGTGTGTGTGTGTGTGTGTGTGTGTGTGTGTGTGTGTGTGTTTGTGTGTGTGTGTGAGAGAGAGAGAGAGAAAGAAACGGTAGAGTTTGTACCTTCGTATTACCACCGTTTGGAGAGTGTGTATGTACAAAAATGGCAGAAGTTGCTCTCATTGCACTTTCCCATTGCCCCAACCTGCAGTGTGA
Organism: Kryptopterus vitreolus; assembly: GCA_030449085.1. NCBI lineage: Eukaryota > Metazoa > Chordata > Actinopteri > Siluriformes > Siluridae > Kryptopterus > Kryptopterus vitreolus. Next base: position 6,199,334 of record JACRUU010000013.1, on the reverse strand, counting down.
AATCCTTTCCTGTACGCTTCACAGTCACGAGTGCTCGGATGGAACCGCGTAAATCTCGGAGGATATTAGCTCAGTCACACACTGTTACAGATCCATGACAGCATTCAGTGATAACAACACACACACACACACACACATACACACACACACACACACACACATAATTCATGTTCTGCTGTTTATATGCATAAAGAATCTGTGCTAATATGACAGGGTAGGTGTTTTAAACATGTAGAAATGTTCTATGTAAGTTTTCTATAAAGTGTTAGTGTAAGTTATGGGTCAGCAGTTTTAGCTGTTGTCAGATAATTATGGATATGGTTATAGGCCAAGGTTATAACCACATCATTCCAGATGTTTTAACGTCTTAATTTACACAGATTAATAGCCATTTTCCTGTAGGATTCTCAGCAGTATCCTTTATGACTGGTACTGTGATTTGAAAGCAAACACACTTCTCCAAGCATGACATTATAAAGAATATGGCTGAATTGTTTCATGGCAGGCAGTCATTGCGTCTGACAGCATGACACCGAGGACACATTTGAAGCAAATAACATGTTGGTTGTCCTCTTTAACCTGCTTCGCTAGCCTATATTCAAAACAAACTCGTATGAAATAATAAAGCCTTGTCATTGTTATTCACGAGCAAGACAAATAATTAGTTTGCAGAAAGCTTTCCTTTAGAGGAAGAAAATCAAAACAGCACAAAAGAAAAAAGTTCCCGTCACCACCACTGCCAAACCACACTGCTTCTTCCATGTCACAGGAAATATTGTTCCACAATGTGAAAGTTGTAAACAATGAATTTTCTCTGGCACAGTCTTATTTCTCGACTGCTTGTTTTCGGCACATTTCTCTTTTTTTCAGGGCTCAAACGATTCTCACAACACAACCACATGTATTCCTTTCTGTCTCACATGCATGCACTCGTCAGTGTTTAATGCAGAGAACAAAAACAGTGCTCCATTCCTTCATTAATGTAGCTGGCAGAGCGTGAGAGATTACACAGTGTAGTAAATAATATATACTGTAGTGTATACATTATATATACCTGTGTAATCTCTCAGGTTCTGCCAGGTGTATTTCAATGCTGCATTAATCGTGGGTTAATAAAGTAAGTGGCCTTAAGAATTTAAATATAAAATTCATTTATATATATTTAATATTTAAGCGTGAATAATTCAGCACACATTTCTGTTTGACCCTTTTTTTTAATTTATACATACAGAAGTAAATAAATGTAAAAGTGGTGAAATTATAACCTTATAACAAAATAAATTTTTTTCAGGACCTCTTTTCTTTGCTCAGATATATACGTAATATGTATATTAAAAAAGAAATTCTTTTTTTAACAATTAGACATATGTTTTTCTGTCATAACTTTAAAGCGTATATAGGAGTATTTTGTCTTTTTGTCATATTTGTTCTTGGGCATGTTGAATATTGAAATAAAGACTTAATTTTAAGTATATTTACTTGCGAAAAATGTGTTACTGAGTTAACTCAAGACAGTCATGTGATTTTTCATGACCGAATATTTTAATAGATTAATATGTCTGTCTGTCTGTCTGTCTGTCTGTTTCTCTCTCTCTCTCTCTCTCTCTCTCTATATATATATATATATATACATACACTTTTTATACCTGATGATATTACTGATCTGTTGCCAATTAACTTAATTAGTTGTAGAATGTACTTCCAGCTGTTAATTTTTGGTCATTTTTACCTTTCCGGCCATTTCTTGCCTCTTGCCTCCTCGTATCTTTTGCGAAACATGTTGCAGCCATCAATTTCAAAATGATCCTTTCTTTAAATTATGCAATTTCTCAGTTTAAACATGTTTTCTATATTCTAGTTTTTATGAGATTAGCACATCAATGTACCTGGTTGTGTAACACACAGAGCACCCTTTTCTATGCCACAGAGAAACTTGAATTCTTCTCTTGATTGAATGTTTTCATACAAGAGTAAAGTAGAAATGTCTCGCTTCTTCTTTACAATATGATTTGTTCTCATTCAACGCCGGTTCTTTTTCTTTTCTATGCAGGTGGAACTTTCATTATCAAGAATGCATTTTCTCTGTACATATAAAAGATATGCATACTCTGTACATATATTTTTTCATTTTATTGATGGTGCTTCTATATATTATACAGTGGTGTCGTTTTTCAAGTGAGAGAGAAATTCGTATTAATTGTCCTGCATACCATTAAGCCAAATGGAAAAATGCAATATAATTATAATTTGTTTTCCTAAGGTTTCATTAGGCTCTCTAGGTTTATTACAGTGAACAGATTTATAGATTTATACTGCTCTAGGTTGTTTTATTGATGCTACTTCTTTGTAATAAACCTGGCTTGCTTTTTACAGTGTAATTATAATGAATTACACCACATGCAGGTAAATTGCATAGAATCGCAAATATGAATGAGTAACTGTTTTAAATCTTCATTTTTCTGATATCACAAAAATGTTTTCAGGGTCAAGAAATGCTTACAGGGAATTTGGGTTTAATAGGTTTTGTTTGGTATATCCAAAAGAGTTTTGGGTTTGATATTAAAAGTTAAATATGAGCAAAAATCTGCGATCCATTTTTAGTTTCTTGAAGTCTACACTTAGAAATAAAATAATAATAATAATAATAATAAATATCCATGACCGGTTTTAAATGAATATCTGTGTGTGCGCAGTATTGTTTGGGTGTTTCTTTTGATCTTCCCTCGGGTCACGGGGAGCCTGTGCCTATCTCAGGCATCTATGGGCATTAAGGCAGGATACACACACTCACACACACTCACATTCACACACATGCATTCACACACTATGGACAATTTTCCAAGGTGCCAATCAACCTACAGTGCATCTTTTTGGACCGGGGGGGAGAAACCGGAGAACCTGGAGAAAAACCCCCCGAGACACGAGGAGAACATGCAAACTCCACAAACATGGCCGAGACAGGAATCGAACCCAGACCCTGGAGGTGTATATATATATATATGGCTTGTGATGCAGGCGATTGGGGTGAAAGAGACAGATGTACAGCGCAGGATGGTTTAGAGAAAGATGCTTTGCTGTGGTGACCCCTAATGGGAATTGTGTCAATTCATACACCTGTGACAGCTGTGCAGAGTCAAATAATTCCAGCTGTAGTCGGCAAGCCGGGCAAGCCAGGTGTTTGAACTACGCTGGCAGACTGTCTACATGGGCACAGGCTACGACTCTGACAAATGTGCAGCTACGACCCTGGCCTCAACGGAGACCCTTGAAATATTGTATGGTAGGAAGGTGACTGAGAAGATCTCCTATTACAATTTCATGGGTCGGGGTGTAGAAGGTTTGGTCCTGTTTCCTATTTCTGCGTGTACACTACTCTTTTAATGACAGGTCAGTCTCAGTGACAAGGCTTTCGGTTCACATGTGTACCGTAAAAGTTCCCTCACTAATAATAATCAAATGGTGAGTTTGTTTAGTCTACGCCTCACCCTTTGACAAAATAAAGAAATTAAATTAGTAAATAAAAACCCCTTTCATCCTATTGGGGTGGGGGCACAGGGGAAGAGTTAGAACAGCGTTTTGGTGCCGTTTTCTGGTTCTCCTGATACCCATATACTGAAGTTGTAAAAGTGAGGAAATAAAGACACAGCGGTTTGCTGTTTTTAATTTGGATCCGGCTACGGTCAGTATGGATTACTCAGTGTTTTATGTCCAGCTTCAGACATTTCTCTAAAAAGGAGAAAGTCCTGACAAATCCACATATTGAGGGGAGTGAATGAATGAAGGATGTGTTTTAACGTCTTATTAATAAAGAAATTAATAAAGAAAAATAAAGACATTTTTACATTAACCATGCATAAGCGTTGCTTTCTAAAATGCACAATCATGTAAGTATATGCTGCTCACATATTTTTGTAGCTCAGTTTGTGTGGGCAGCGTTATCAGACTTTAGATATTTATAAGTTTATAAGCAACTGCACAATTGTCAAAACTACTCGAGGGCCCCACAACACCCTCAGATCCCATAGGGTCACATACACACACACACACACACACACACACACACACACACACACACACACACACATGTTACCCAAATGGAGTCAAGCAAATGTAAATATTGAATAAAATATTCATTTTATTAAGAAGAATCCCACTATACTAGATATTGCATGACTTTCACACTATGATTTTGTGCAGGGCAGGAGGAAGCTTGAGGGAATTGTTGGATTCATTTTTTATTTATTTATACATTTAGCCAAGTTGCCGAGGCACATGCTGAGAGGTTGAGGCATGGTTGGAATCCGGGAGAGGGTATTAGAGCCAGAACAAGGCCGAACAGCGTGCCAGAAATGCTTTCAGGAACCAGAGATGTGAAAGAAAAATGGGATAAATGATGATCTGACGTGACCCTGATGCTAAATACTTTGGATTGGTGTTGTGTTACAAAAAAAAAGACATGTGTGAGAGTGTTTAGAGGATACAGAAAATAGGTTCTCTGTAGCTTTCTGATCGGAAAAGGGCGTTGTGACATTTTTTTTTCCCATTGTTGTTGGAAGCAGGAAACACGCACTCGCTCAAAAGCTGACAGAAGAAAGGTGGCAAAAACAGTACAGAAGCAAAGTGATGGAGAAAAATTATCTCTCACAATAGAAGAAAGAGAACAACTAGGTTGCATTCTTTCTTTCTTTTTTCCATATAAGATCGGAAACTTATTCCCAGTCCCGCTTGTTTGCTGCTATTGTGTTTGTGAACCTCTTCGACGCCAGTCCTCTGTCTTCTTGTAGCACTTTTAAATGAGAGTCATCAATGCAAGGTCTTCCATCTTTCTGTCCAATTTGCAAAAGAAGAAGAAGAAGAAGAAGAAGCAGCTTCCTAGAATGATTGTGCTGTGCCGCAATAGAGCGCTGTCTATTGTCCTATTGTTTTCTTTGTTACATGATCGAAACGCTGTTGTTCTACATGTACGTCATGGCTAAATGACCTACTGTATAATCTTCAAAACTATAAAGCTTTTTGGAAAGCAATTGGTATTTTTTTAGCAATTGTAAACAGATCTGCACATCTCTCTATTTTTATTTAATTGTTGTAAATATCTTTGCTTAATGTTCGTTCGTCTATATCCAGTCTATTATCATGCACAGATAATACAGAAAAAAAAAAAAAAAAAAATATATATATATATATATCTATATATATATACAGACACAACACACACACACACACACACACACACACATTGGAAAACGCCTAGTTCTGATTGGGTAAGAAGACATGATAATCAGACATTCTGTATAACCTTTCATGCTATAAAGGTCCTATAGACAGACAACCTGGGAATATGTGTGTTTTGAGAATGACTCTGAGGCCCTTGGTAATACTAAGAGTTTTTTTTACACAATGGCATTCTTCTACTGAGGAATGCAGCAGTTTTCTGTGCACAAACTGTATAAGTGTTTACAATGTGCTTGTTTTTCACCGTGTCTTATTTACAGATTATGGTCAATCTTCAAATTGACCTACTAACCTTTCTCTCTCTCTCCCTCTCTCTCTCTCTCTCTCTCTCTCTCTCAGGCACCTTGCTGTCATCAGGTCAAGGTGAGCATCACATTAATAGCTTAAATCTCTGTGATTTGATTGGTTCTCAAAGCAGGATTAATGATGGCGTTGCATCCTCTTGAGTGGTGTGTATGCTTCCCAAGGCCAGATAGCTATAGAACGTTAAAGGCAAAATATATGAATAAATATATAAAAGGAGATGTTCGCAATAAGGTGGAGCTCGAGACATGGATTGTTCGTGGAATCGTTTGAACATGTTTGAAAGTGTGTGTGTGTCGGAGGGCAGGAGTGTCCACAGTGCACTTGAAAGTCATATGAACACACAAGGCAGTCTTCAGATGGGTGTTTGTGTCCAGTTTTGGTGTAATGTGCAAGATGACAAAATCTGGAGAAATGAAAAAATAACCCCCTTTCTTTAGTGTACAGGCCGACAGAGAGGAGGTTTCATCTTAAAGATTTTGTTTACAGCACGGGTAGAGGTGAGCAGGCGGAGAGGAGTCGTGAGAAATCACAGACTTGATATACCAGGAGAACTCGGGAAAACCGGACAAGAGAGAGCACGAACACATGAGGTATAGTCCGTCTGTGTCAAAATGAGATCCGACACGGGAGTGTTGGAGGGAGTGCCCTTTTAAGGGGTGCTTGATGAGGCAGGTGAATTGAAGGCATGTGCAGGTGATCAGTACTCTTGGGAGAGCGTGCGTTGTGATTGGACGAGGTTAGAGACAGGCTGATTTGTGACATGTATGTCCTTTATTTGGACTGGGTATGTGTATATATGTGTTTGTGTATGTGCAGGACAGAATGGGCCACACTGAAACAGAAATTGATTGTTTTCTTTATAAGCCGTGGCCTCCTAGAGGAAAAAACGCACACAACTGGACTTACTGTACAGTGTTGCATTAGTATTGAGAGAGAGAGAGAGAGAGAGAGAGAGAGAGAGAGAGAGAGAGAGAGAGGATAATATGAGTGACTCACAAAGATACAGACTACAAAACTGAGTGAAAGGCCCAAACCGAACGTGAGACAACAGAAAGCATCAGAGCCGTTGCCCCGTCGTTGGTATTCGCTTTGTGGCGCATAATGAAAAAAGGAATTAATTACAGTATGTCAGTTTGACTGCAGCACGTCGTTTTCCAGCAGCTTAGTCAAAGCTTGACATTCAGTGTGTGTGTGAGGAAATCATATTAAGTTAGCAAGGTTTGCCACTTCAGGAGGATTATTTGTGGCTTTTTGTGAAGAAAGAGGGGTCAATGGATTTTATATGCAGAACAGCCAAACTGAAAATCACAAGCAGGAAATTATTGAACAGGAGGCTTTGTAGTTATTGCTTGCCTTAATTAGTAGTCAGAAAGTGTGTGTGTGTGTGTGTGTGTGTGTGTGTGTGTGTGTGTGTGTGTGTGAAAGATTTGCATTTCAGGAACCATACTATGTGTACTATAATGTTTTGTCAGATTCATGGAATTCGGCTACATTTAGACTTTAACTAGTATTAGGCTTTAACTAGTATTAGGCTCTTTTGCCAGTAAATCCCACAGTTGGGCAGCCATATTGAAAGCTACCTTGCACCTATGTTTAAACCCGTGGCTCTTTAATGTTCTTTTTTTATGCCAGAGGACCTGGATATTTTGTTAGGGTCTTTGCATTATATGGTGTCTGTACTTTTTACACATGTAAATGCTCCCCGTGCCGATTCCAGTCTTCCTGTGCTGGTATAATAACCTCCAGTCTTCAGGGAATACCTTCCACTGGATTTAGGAAGCCTGGGTCTGTGTGTTCCTTCACAGCAAGCACTGAGACGTTGGACGTGGAGACCTTGGGGAATGCTCTGCATTTCAGTACATCAGCAAATTCATCATTTTGGATCAGGTTAGGGCTCGGTGCATGTCACACAGGATCTTCCACTTACAGCTTGACAAACCATTCATCCCACAGGTCCCTTGTTCTACTGGAAGCGTACTCACAGATTCGAGACTATTTAGAATTTTTGGATATGTGGCGCGTTTTCCATTTTTAGCTGCTAAACACCTATTAATATGTTTTTGGAAGTAAAGATTGAGTGAGACTTTGAGGGAAACGCACATGAACATAAGCTGACGTCCATATAGTGAGTAAATGAAACTTGGGGATCCATCAATATCGTGTATTAATTATATCAGTGTATTAAACCGTGCACTACGAATGAATTCTTAATACTATTCACATTACTTTATATATGTCAAAAGAATTGGTCTAATCATTCTAATAATCTATGGAAGAATAAAAGTCTACATCATGTGTTTAATCATTTTTTTTTTTTTTTACTGAATCAGTTGATTGACCATTGAAACATGGCTCACCACCCTGGTTATGATTGTGCTTTTATATAAACGCTCCAATACCTTTCCACACAAATGGAAAAATGTTCACTCTCCTGTATTCCATTATTATTAATGTGTGATAATTACCCACAATGTCCCCTACATGCTCCAACGAGTTAAAGCTACTTTGCATTATCCGTTGAAATTTTCTTAAAGTATACTTTCCTTCAATTTCCCACATAATACATGCAAGGAGAGTAGGGACAGGGGCAGATCGGCACAGCAAAAGAAAAAGATAACAGTGTCCTTGACCTTGCTATCACATAGGTAGTCTTTGTATGAATGTGAATTGAGGACCCCACCGAGCCAAAGAGGATTTAATGGAACATTTTCTTTTTGTTCAAACGTTTCTTCTGTTCAAACGTTCTAGTCCTGTACGTCTCATCTGCATATCATATACAGAGGCTATTCCAGGCATTTTTTCCCACTCCTGTCTTCTCCCATTTGGTGCTAATATGATGTTCCACTTAAGCTGTTAAATCTCATCATTATCAAGTAGAAATGTCTCTTTCGATGCCTGCTCCTTGTTTCATTTACAGCTAAAGCCTCGGGGCCAGCGGATGTGCTACAGTTTAATGCTGTGAAGCGTTAAAACGAATAGACTTATACTGTATATTGTCACTACCGAAATGCAACAAAACATGCAGCGCCAGATGGCCGTCCTTATTCCGCAACATTTGCATCATGTAGTCTTGTCAGCAAATAGAACGCATAGGACATGATGGGAAATCCTGGCCTCCTTAAAATCGCCAGACTCTTTCAATTTCAGAAGCTAAAACGAATGTGCTTTCTGTGCCCCAGTCCAGATTGTGTATTTTCTCAATAGCAAAGAAACAAATATACATTTTGCAGTTGTCTTATATTGTTTAAACCTTTTGTTTGAAAAAGTATGCATGGCACAACTGCTGGCTCCACATCCATTCATTCATTCATTCATTCATTCATTCATCTTCTACCGCTATATCCGATCTTCCCTCGGGTCACAGGGAGCCTGTGCCTATTTCAGGCTTCTATGGACATTAAGACAGGATACACCCTGGATGGAATGCCAACCCATCGCAGGACACTCACATTCACACACACATTCATACACTAGGGACAATTTTCCAAGGTGCCAATCAACCTACTGTGCATGTTTTTGGACCGGGGGAAACCGGAGAACCCGACGAAAAACATCCCTGAGGCACGGGGAGAACATGCAAACTCCACACACACATGGCCGAAACTGGCTCCATATTCATATAAGTAAAATATTGTATACTACACTGATTTTCATTTTAAAACAGGAAATTTCTCAGCCATGGTATGAATTTGAGGTAACACACATGCCACATTCCCAAATTCCACATAATTCACAGCAAGTGATAAGACCAAGGAATATAGCAGTGATCGTAAAAGGTTGTGTTGATTCATAAAAATAGGAAAGTGGCTATAAGCATGTCCAGTTAAGATGTTCAAGTCAAATGAAAATGTTATATGAACCTAGATGAGGATGTATATCTGTCTGTGAAGAGGATGGTGCGAGTGGCTAAATCAATTCAATGTTACCTCCATTGCTGAAAGTTGTTTGGAATAGTTTAAAAAAGCCTACTTTCATCCAAAACCAAACTCAAGTATAATCAATTTACATGGCCATTGACTATGATTTGGCTATATGTTCAGGTGAAACCAAGCTTTTGGCACCAGAGGTGTGTTTGGCAAACACAGACAGGTATTGAAAGCTACCTTGTGCCTAAGGTTATATATGGTGGGGGCATATTAAGGCTCCGCGTTTGTTTTTTTCGTGTGGGCGGTGTTAGCTCAGTGGTTAGGCATTGGCTTCTGGACTGGAAAATTGCAGGATCAAATCCCACCACCTACAAGCTGCCACTAGTGTGCTCTTGAGCAAGACTCTTAACCCTCATTTGCTCAGTTGTAAGTCGCTCTGGATAAGGATGTCTGCCAAATGTTTTTGAGCCAGAGGTCCTGGATATGCTAGGAATAATGGCATCATGGATTCACTATCAAATAGCTACATATATTTAGAAGTTAACTTCAGATTTCATCAGAAATCTTAAAATGGACAATTATTGGATGCTTCATCAGGTTAGTGTTTCACAACATACATTTAAATAAACACAAAAATGGTTTACTGGACACAAATTAATAATCTGGCTAATTCAGTCCTCTGATTTATAGCAAGTAAAGGAAAATCTATAGAATTTCATAATTGCAACTCAGAGAGAGTCCAAAAGCATGGCTATGGAAGTGTCCTGGTATAGGATTAAGACACTGTATAGGATAAAAGACACTGTTTGTTGGAAAGGGAGATAGCATAAAGAATTGGCTATAAGGGTACCAATTATTGTACTAAACATTATTTCACAAAACTTGTTTTATTGGTAAATCTACAGTACGAATAAATAAGTAATTTTTTAAATTTTGGGATTTTCACACTTATTGGCATAAGCCACTGCATATACAGCATCCTTTATCCGACTTCAAATGCTACACCATTTTCTCTCACATAATTCCCTTCCAAAACGATTCTTATTTAGATGTTTTTCATCATTCAGACATGGATTTTTCAAATTGAAGACTCATTCATTTTGGATCATATTTGGATCATATTATGGTCTTTACTGCCATTTAGTTTTTTGACATACTGAAATTTCTTAATGCCATATTAGAAATGTGGACATCCTGCACTAGAAGGGCTTTGACCACCTTTTGTAGCCTTCCTCCATAGAAATCAGTTCTTTTTAGATCATTACCCAGCTGCTTAGAATATACTATGGTTGTTGAGTAGAAGCATATGGATTTATTTGGACCTTTTGGACTTACAGTAAGTCCTTTACAGATGGACGTTTTCCGAACTGCTACAAATGAAATGTATTATTTATTTATTATTTATTATTAAAAAAAAATTTTTTTCTTAAGAAACGTTCTATAAACATGGTAAAAAAATGCTGTAGAGATTTTTTATTTATTTCATTAGCCTTTTTTTATTTATCTCTTTACCCCTCAGTACTTCACTTCTCAAGCACTGTCAAAAGTGCCCTCGCTGTGTGTGATGACATTTTTTTTTACTGCGGGAAGTAGAGGTTGTACAGAACGCCGCAGAGATAACAGGCTAGATTAGAGGATAAAGTTTGTGCTCTGCAGAGAGTAAGACCAGAGGAGGCGGATTGAGAGAAGATGAACACTTGGGTTCATGTGTCAGCAGAGCTATATATGTCCCACCAATTGTGTCACATTCTCTCAGCTGTCTGAACATCCAGGACCGGGCGATGACCAAGCAGACCTGTTTCATGTTCAGATAACCGGATGGAAATGCAGTCAAATGTTGGCTGTGAGGGGAGAGCAGAAAGCTTCCTCTGGGCAACATGGACAGGAGCGTTGGCGTATACGAAGGCTGTGTCTGTCTGGACATGATCTTGTCAAGGCGTAGACAGTGCAACGGTACAATTCTCACCTGTCCGTAAAAATCCCTCGCTCTCTACACACCATAGCAGTTTTTTTGAGGTGAAAAAAAAGTACCAGGTGGATTCAACTCTAATTGCAATCATGTATGGGAAAAAAAGATCATCACTCTAGAAGTCTCTTTGTCGTACAGTCATGCACCAATTCAATCTTTAGTGCTTCCTTTCAAAGAAATCATCCTATACTTTTCGAACGGAACAGATGGTTTAGTGTGGAGCTAATGGCAAGTTTGCACTGCCAGACATGGTAAATCACAGCGTGTTAATAACCATGATAATAAAACAGCTTCTTAACATCGGAATTCCTGCATTTGCATGTTTATTGAAAAGAGCAGCTAACGTTCTCTTAAAACCATTATCATGGCTAGAATGCCATTTAGGCTGATTTCTAATCTTTTGTCAGAATGTGCGTTAGCAGTTGACTTTCCATAACCAGAAACTATTCAGTTTGCAAGCCGTCATTTCTGTCAGAAGCCAGGGGAGAGCGAATGGTGGACCCAATAGCCGTATGCACACAGAGTTGGAAATAATAACAGTCTTTTAATGACTGAGCTCGCAGACTGAGCAATGGGCAAAGGCAAAACCATAAACCGAAAACAGTCCAAAAATCAACACAGCAAGACGGGACAAGAAGGAGGGCAAAAACACAGTTCATGAACAGTCCAGGTTCGATGCAGGAACAAAGTAAATGTAATTCATGGCTGTGGTTAAGTAGCATTTTTTCACGTATATGTACTGGTGCATTACTCTTTGGGGAGACTTTAACTTCACTGCAATCAAAGTCTAATGTTTTGCATTTGCTCCTTATAAAAAACATTTTGCAAAACAGCCGTTCCTTTTTATTTATCAGTGAATAAAAGTTTACCTGGTGAAGCACCCATTAGACTAACCTCGCACATTGTGTGGAACTTGTGCTTGTGCTTGTGCTTGTGCTTTGAGGTTTTGTGCTTGTAATGCCTGTAATTTTTTTTTACCTAAACTTAGTTGATCAAGGAAAAGTCTTGTTTGGAAAAAGATAATAGGAAGATTTTATTCACAATGAATCATAGCACTTTACAGTAGATACGTAAGTTTATTTTAATGCAAACTCTTTAGTACTGTTACTCAAGTGATGGTATAAAGGGGGCACTTTGACTGGAGTAAGATACAGAGTGTATCTCCATACTTTAACTCAAATTCATCTATCTATCTATCTAATGTGGTCAGAGGTTTGACAGTAGATTTGAGAGTTGTATATTTTCCTCCAGATTTTTACCACAAAATTGAAGATACAGTGGCAAGAAAAAGTATGTGAACCTTTTGGAATTTCATGGTTTTCTGAATAAATTTGTCATAAAATGTTATCTGATCTTCATCTAATTCATTGGTATTGACAAACGCAATGTGTCTAAAAATAATAACACAAAAAAAATCCAATCTTTCTTGTCTTTATTGAACACAATCATTCAACATTCACAATGGCAGTGGAAAAAGTAAGTGAAACCTTAGAATGAATAACTGGTTGACCCCCCCTGGCAGCAATAACCTCAACCAGGCGCTTCCTGTAGCTGTGGATCAGACCTGCACATCGCTGAGGAGGAATTTGAGCCCATTCTTCCTGGCAGAACTGCTTTAGCTCTGTCATATTCTTTTGACGTCTCATGTGTTTGGCCCTCTTCAAGTCAATCCATAGCATCTCTATTGGGTTGAGGTCTGGGCTCTGACTTGGCCACTCCAAAAGGCGGATTTTGTTTTTCTGAAGCCATTCTGTTGTGGACTTGCTCCTGTGTTTTGGGTCGTTGTCCTGTTGCATCACCCACTTTCTACACAGTTTCAGCTGATGTACAGACATTCTCACATTATCCTGAAGAATTGTCTGATATACTTGGGAATTCATCTTCCCCTCAATGATTGCAAGCTGGCCAGGCCCTGATGCAGCAAAGCAGGCCCAAATCATGATGCTTCCTCCACCATACTTTACAGTTGGGATGATGTTTTCATGACAATATGCCGTGCCCTTTCTACGCCAGATGTAGTGCTGTGTGTTTTTTCCAAATAGTTCAATCTTAGTTTCATCAGTCCACAAAACATTTTGCCAATACCGCTGTGGAGTGTCAATGTGCTCTTTTGCAAACTTAAGGCGTGCAGCAATGTTCTTTTTAGTAAGCAGCGGCTTCCTTCGCGGTGTCCTGCCGTGGATACCCTGCTTGTTCAGTGTTTTACGTATTGTAGACTCATGAACAGATATGTTAGCAAGTTCCAATGATGCCTTCAAATCTTTGGCTGTCATTCGGGGTTGTTTCTTTACCTCATTGATGAATGTTCGTTGTGCTCTTGGTGTCATTTTGACGGGGTGCCCACTTCTAGGTAGAGTAGCAACAGTCCCAAATTGTCTCCATTTGTAGATTGTTTGCCTAACTGTAGACTGGTGAATTTCTAAAGTCTTTGAAATAACTTTGTAACCCTTGCCAGCTTCATGTAAATCAACAATTCTTGATCGTAGGTTCTCTGAAAGCTCTTTTTGGCGAGGCATGGCTCACATAATCATGTTCTTCTTGTGCAGAGCAAACTACAAAGGTTTGAGGGGTTTTTATCAGTCAAAGTATCTGTAGTCCACACCTCCAAACTTATTATCTTAACAAGACTCCAGGTGTGCTAAAAACAATTAGCTCCAATTAGCTTTTTTGACGTCATTAACTCAAGGTTTCACTTACTTTTTCCACTGCCATTTTGAATGTTGAATGATTGTGTTCAATAAAGACAAGAAAGATTGGATTTTTTTTGTGTTATTATTTTTAGACACATTGTGTTTGTCAATACCATTGAATTAGATGAAGATCAGATAACATTTTATGACAAATTTATTCAGAAAACCATACAATTCCAAAAGGTTTACATACTTTTTCTTGCCACTGTACCTACTTGTAGAGGATGTCATTAGAAGTAGTAGCATTACATTTTAACTTGGAAACCAGTATTTGGTCCAGCCTCACAGTGCTCCTTCACACAAAGCAAGCTCAAAATATGGTTTGCATGGGTTGGAGTGGGTTGAACACTGAGTACTGTACACCCCAGACTCCCACATCCTACATCATGAATCGCCACAAAATCCAGTGGAACATGTTGCAGGAAAACCGAGTTATTGTTATTGCAGAAAATCAGGATTCAATGTGAAATGGGATGTATGTTTAAAAAGCACATACAAATTATTCAAGTGTCTGTAAACTTCTGTTCTTGTTTGTAGCTACATTAAAAGCCAGTACTTTTATAGCAACTCAGGATTTCTGGGGGAAAAAAAAGAGGAGATGTGAAGAGAATGTTTTCAAGCTGTAGTTAAGTGACTTCCCCCCCCCCCTTCAAACAAGCATTAAAGGATTTATCCATGTATAAGGCCATGGCACTTGCTTTTCACAGACCACTTTCTTTTTTAATTCTCTACACAGCTGGTCTGGGGAATTGAAGACATTGGGCCATGAGCAATCCAGTTGTAGTTCAAAGCACGGGAACGGGAAGACGCCCGAGTCCCTCTGGGTTACATTAACTTCTCATTGTGAACTAATATCGGCCTTGTTTTCTTTTGCCACAATCAAGCCTCACTTTTGTGTTCGGATTGCGTTATTCTCCCCAAGAAATGAAAGATCCACGGCATTTAAAAAAAAACGTTGTTCAAGTACAGAGAGTGCTAGGCTACAGCTATTAAAGTTCAGCCGCCCACACAGAGAATTCCTTCAATGTAGCTGATGCCAATAAAACAGTAATAATACCTTGAACCATTTTCCGCCACTTCTGCTAACATGAAACAGATTAGCTAAATTACACTTATATACACGGATATGACAGTGCAAGATATATATCATTTTCGGAAAGAAATATTATATGTTGCACTGCGACTGTTAATCCCTTGTGTCTAGTAACCTTAAGCGCTTGAGGAAAAAAAAACAAAAAAACAACCCAAATACTGTTATCGCTATTGGTTCTGTCAGTTCACCACCGTGTTGTCCAGGTTGTCCGATTTACCACCTAAATCCATTCCGCTAACACAGCATTGCCTTTAGGGCATTCTTAAACGTGTGTGCTGAGTATATTTGAACAAGGGCTTGAAGCATAGCTCGTCCTTCCAGGCTCTACTCATTGTCGTGTTAAGGATAGCCGAGGCGGCATTGAAGTTGCGTCGCGAGCAGTGCAGGAGGAGATCATATTCCTGAGTGGACGCTAAGAAAACGCCTGGCGTTGTGCAATGTAAGACATGTCCCGGTCAGCTTCTTTTTACAGGAATAGTGACTTTTTACTACAATAGCTTTCTCTTCTTGCAGCTCACTACCAAGGGACAGTTTTTCATTAGGGCCTGGAACAGAAACATTTCTCGGATGCCACAGGCTTTCAAAGACAAGCGACACTATACCAAATACAGCTTGTAAATAATTGAGTACCAGCTCCTACAATAGTGCAGAAACAGTCTTCTGTAGAGCTACACTAATACACATTGGTGTTACGTGAAGTCAACACCCCCATCCCCCCCTCTATGTGAACTTAATGATGCTTAGCTCATCGTACACTAAGTTCATGGTTCAATACGTACCTCAGTTATCATTAGATGGTTTGGTTCAGTTTCTGTTATGGAAAATAATAAAGAAAATATAAACGTGCATGTATTTTTTGCATTATTAATGCAATTTATGATATCAAGAAAATTTATGAACATCAGGAGTTTACATTTGTAAACAATTGTCAATCAAATGCCTGCTCTGTTAAGATATATATTTTACACAAAAAAAAAAAAAAAATCAAATGAATAATAATCAAATGAATGCAATACACATTTTATTGCATTGCTTAAATTGAGTAATTAGTTGAATTTGCTCAAAATAAAAAAATGAAATAAAATTCAGTAAATGGCACAAATAATGTATTTAATACTCAGGCATGTCATTTCTCCTCCCATTTGCTTCAATTCAACTCTCTTTCTTTCCACAAACAATGTTTTATTTTTAAACCCCAGGCCCCGACCGTCGCAGTGAGACTTATAAAGGATCCTAGCAGGATCCTAGCTTCTTCAACACACCGTCACAAGGAAGCACCAACCTTCATAAGTCTGTGTACAATGGTGTCTGTGATTTGACCATGGAAACCATGAACAAAGAGCAAGCGCAACGATTCCGCGTGATTCCGGGAAAATCTCCCACAGAGACGTTTGACATGGCTCTGGACGTTTACAGCGACGCTGCAGTAAATCGTTACAGGTGTTTTGAGTTGCATGCGCATTTCTGGCAGACGCTGAAGATGATCTTAAAAGGCAGTTTTGACACTATTGCTGAGATCTAGCGCGATTAGCACAGGTGCTCTACACGTTTTGAAAAGAGGACTTCCAGGAATTCCAGGTGTTTGAATGTAGATAATAAAGTACTTTCCCGTAAAGCGCACCATGTGAAATCTTGTATTGTAAGGATTTGTCTCCTTAAATAGGTCTAAAACCTTGCTAACTAGGTGTGGGTTTCTTACATGGCTAACATCACACTTTGGTAATGTTATGTTAAACATAATCCTAATCATTTCAGGTTTGTAATTATATACCAGCTGTCATTGTTTCTGATGTGCGTATTTCAAATGGAATCATGAACCGGAGAACTGTACGCGTCTACCTTAGAACCATTTAGAATTAGAATGTCCAGTTGTTTTCTACCTCTTTATTAAATCTTGCCTCGTGTCACGGGATGCCAACCCATCGCAGGACACACGCTCACAATCACACACACCTTCACACACTAGGGACAATTTTCCAAGGTGCCAATCAACCTACCGTGCATGTTTTTTGGACCGGGAGGAAACCGGAGAACCCGGAGAAAAACCTCTGAGGCACGGGGAGAACATGCAAACTCCACACACACACATGGCTGAGGTGGGAATCAAACCCCCAACCCTGGAGGTGTGAGGCGAACGTGCTAACCACTAAGCCACCGTTCCCCAGTTACAGACTCTAAAAATGTTACACTGACTCAAAATATTTAAGATAACAATTTGTATGCCTCTTAGTAAGAAATTTCAACACAGTAATTTAAGTAAATATTAGTAAGGCTAACCCGCTCTGGTTTATTCTAAAACCAATACTATACAGACACATAACCTTTAGCTCTGGCACAATTAATTATTGATCATCATATATTTGATATAAAGAAACATATATAACAGATATATCGAAATATTTAGTCGTACATTTGGTTTCGCTGTGAATGTCAACCGGCCCACAACACATGCAGAATGAACCCAGTGCAAACTTTCAATTCGGACGGCGCTAAAACATGTTCAGTGTTAATTAGCATTATTTAACTGCCATTGTAACTTAAAATGTCTGTTTGATCACATTATAACTAGCTAAAAATCTATTACGTAGAGAATCGAGTAATTAGTTAAGGACGCACTGTAATATTAGTTTTAGTGTTGTATGACAACTATTTCTTGAATTATAGCTGCCGAAATTCAGCTTTTACTCAGTTATCAAAGGATGCTCACTAGATATATGTTTCACTAACTGTTTCTGTTAAAACTGTCTGTTCAAAATCAATATATAATGAAGACATTATTTTGTATTTTCATTTTTGACAGACTTATATATAGTGTATCATATAGTGTTGCCACAAATTATTCGCCTGTATACCCTTCACTATTTTAGCAGTATTTCCCTCTCACTATATTCATGACATTGTGTCATCTTTTATTTAGGTGTGGAAGCTGGATGGATGTGTTAACTTTTGCTTCTTGTTTATTTTTATTTTTTTCCATGTGAGATTGAGAGGGGTTTCTCTGTCACAGACTGATTCTGGGATGAACATCTTCCCTCCTTTCCTTCGAGTCGTTGATGTGGAGCACAGTTGATGTGGAGCACAGTATAGGTGCTGGTTTCAGCATTACTGCACCAATATACTGTATAATTGAATTGTTTTATAAGAGAAAACAGCCCGGGGTCAGAGAGCTGTATGAATAAATGGACCACTCTCAGGCTCGCTGACCCACAAATGATGACTAAAATCATTCAGATTTAGGCGTAATCTTTCTGAGGCTAAGCGCTCTTTTATGCAAGCGTGCCGATATTGATGACAAACGTAAGTGTGCGACCGAAGCAATTTCTAATCCGGTGTTTCATTTATTTCTTGCTGTCCTCCTTCAGGCGTTCATTATTTCCCATTCCTTCTATCACTGCAATATTTTTCCTTGGTTGTTTGTGTGATCGGGTTTGTTGTGCCTTTTCTCTGTAGGTTATTCTTATTCACTGGGAAGGCAGTATTTATGATGGGTGTATTTCAAACATGAAGTTAGGTTTTTGTCATTTGTCTTTGATATATTATCAAAAGACTTGTTTTGTATTTTTGTACTTTTAAAATGCGGTAAGATACTTTGTAAGGAGTCTGCATGATGACATCATAAGAATGGTGCCTCTGATTGGTGTGTGTTTAGATCAGAATAGGAAATTGATCCATATGGTGAAGGCGAAGGCCAAGAAACGGGCAGGCCTGCCAGGTTTCAAACAGGTATACAATGATTGTTTATTAATAAATAGATAGAGGTATATTGTAGCCTAATTAAAGTAGCTGTTAATAGGATGATATTGTATTTATAATTAACAATCAAATGATTTATTATTTCGAAACTAGAGTATTGGGGAGTAACTAGTTAAAATAAAAGTAACAATAATTCATTACAGTTACTGAGGAAAAAAAACCCAGTGTAATTAAATTAATTAAATACAGTTAATTATGAAAATGTTAACGATTACAAATACCAAAGCATTCATAACACTTGATCACCATTTCTTTATCGTTTTATTTATCCATAATTGTGACTTTTTTTTTTTTTTTATCCAAGCACCATATCTAAGTCTCTCCATTAGGCTTCCTGTGTCTTGGTCACCCTTCATGAGTCTTCTCTCCATCTGCTCTCCTGCTCTAACACTGCCTGAACGTTTACAAACCAGGTTGTGCCCTTTGTCCCCCTCCTGTCCCTGCAGTTCTTATGCTATCATTAATAATTACTCGCCGCTGTACATTGTGTCTGGCTGTTGGCATGGTTGTCGCAGTCTTGGCGAGAAAGGCCAGCAAAAACCGCCAGCGCCACCCAAGAGGGCTTGATCTTTTAACGATAGGGCACTCACACAGACCAAGTCTACAGCTGCCTGCCCTTACCACTCCGATGCAATAATCCATCAACTTCGCTCCATCCAGTCTGCGTTGGCCTACTGGAACACTTTTGGAGTTACTCAACAAAGTACTTGCCTTTACTACAAGCGTCCAAAAGTACGGATTCGTCCGTCGCCACCAGTCTTCTCCGGGTTCTGCTTCTCACCTTCCTTCTCCTGGCCTGTTCTCTAGTCGCCCTTCGTATCCATCGATAAGGCTCATGAAAGGTGAAGAGACCCTCCCGCCATTGTGAAGCCGCGCTCATCAGAAATCAATAGCTATTTTCTGTCCATTTTTTTTAGGTCTGTTCGCTCGCTTAATACCTTTTTCTTATCTCTCAGGAAGAGTAAAAATAAAAAAGAAAACGGCCTATTGACTCGGGAGAGAGACAGAAAAGGGAAACAAAGTAAGACGGAGAGAAAGGTCTCCACACAATATTTAGCTCCTCTGTCTTATTGCAGACATTGTAGGTGTCTTGATCCACCATAGTGCGAACGGAAAGTCAAGTCTGTTTATTGACCGGGTCTGTTTGTTTCGAGATGTTTTGCCAGTGTGTGTGTGTGTGTGTGTGCTTGCATTATTCTTATGGATATGAATGCACGGTTGTCTTTATGCTATTATCCTCCATCCTGGAAAGGTACAGCTTTCGCAAGTCAATGGGGTTATAGCTTTCAAACACTGCAATCGCTTCTCACCTGTCCCCATCAAGGCCTGCGCAGACTTTTATTCCAATTAATTAAAAAGAAAGATATCCCGCTAAGCTTTGATGCCGCATAAAAGGACTTATAAAATGTGACCACGTTTGATGGGCGGCAACAGAAGAGATGTGCAGCCTGGATGTATTTGCTAGTAGTGCATCGACGGTGTCTGGTCATATCGATGTGGGTTTCCAGAGCTTATGAGCTCATTAAATATGCATGGCAATAGAATGAGCTTTTGTTCCAAAATCTTCACATTGGAGATACAGCAACATCAACGCACCTTTCCATTCAAATGACACCTTCTCCTCCATGCAATGCATTTTTACACCCGAACTTTTGAACCCCTTACTCAGTTTTGTAAAATATTTGATGTAACCCACCCAATCTCTTCATGGTTTTTCCCACCTTGAACATTTTTACAGACTCAAATCGAGGACAACAAGCTGCCTTTCTGTTCCTTCTACATCCTAGATAATGTGTGACAGGTGTCCTTACTACCTTAATACTGGCTAATAAATGAGCCAGCTCCTCTAACTGCCCCGAGCAGAAGCAGTAATAATCAGCTTTGCGAGACCCAACCACCACGAACGAAACGCAAACATGATGACACGCACGTTGATAATTGCGCCCATGTCGCAACATAATAACGTCCTCGGTTAAGGGATCACGGATTTGACATTTGCCATCATAATATTTCCCTATGGTCGGAGAATGATTGCGATTATTGATGCTAATGGCTGAGGTAATGACACAGAGAGCAGATTTCATGCTTGCGTACAAAGATCCCAGCAAGCTGCAAACATCTCCAGAGAGCCTCATTACACAAACATGATACAATTAATCAGACACAACCCGAGCGCCGAGCCTTAACACACTAGCAGGGGAATAGTAATGCTTCGCCGACTCGAATGCAAAGAAAACGCAAGACCGATTCATAAACACAAACGTCTCTGAGACACCAAGCGTAGGCTGTGACACTGCCTTCCGATCACAACCTGCAGACGACGATTTCCATGGTGTCAGAACGGAGCTGCACTGAGCGGTATGCGCGTACAAAATGCCACTAAAGGTTACCAGATACGGCGCAGAGTACGAAGAGACTGGAACGCATTCTTTTGATTGGTTATTTGAAGAAATAAAATGCCAGCCTTGCCGTTAACCTTGTACCTTGCCGTTTTTCTCTTATTCATCGAGCAGTCAAACATATTGCGCTT
Source organism: Kryptopterus vitreolus (assembly GCA_030449085.1). Lineage (NCBI taxonomy): Eukaryota > Metazoa > Chordata > Actinopteri > Siluriformes > Siluridae > Kryptopterus > Kryptopterus vitreolus. Next base: position 6,177,895 of record JACRUU010000013.1, on the reverse strand, counting down.
TCACTTAATACGTAACATCAAGAACGATGCAAATAAGGTTTCATGTTTACTGTCAAAAGTCAAAAACAGTCAAAAAGTCAAAAGCCAATAATACCCAGTAATAGTCTAAGTCAATACGCTAAATCAGTCCGGGATTAATACCTGAAAGTCAGCAAACATTACGTAATTCATTAAGTGAATATGATATATATAAATATAATAATGGAGAAGTTTAAATCATAACTATTACTATCAGTTGGATGGAGCTTAATCGTTAATGTTAAACAAGGAGCCCTGGATAACTGTGATTAATTTAAGCTCCCTATGAGGGGTATGAGCTGTAGCCCCCTCAACCAATCACAACAGTCCACTCCACCCCCCCTATTAATAAAGTTGTTTTCCAAATTTCTATTCTAGCAACACCAATGCTGTATATTTAGATTTGGAAGTATTTATCCTTAAGGTCCAATTATATACCATTAATTATTTCCAGGATTTAAAGAGTTTGGTGCCATTTTTTAAATGAAGTTAAAGCCAGAAAAAAATCTAAGTATGTCAGATAGCAAGAGCTGTTTTGGAAGAAAAGGCCAAAAGTTTGCTCCTCTGACTTGCATGAGATAGCTTTGCGTGTAATTTAAGCAGCATGAGACAGGCTGACAATCTGTTCCATGGTCTGTGGCCAACAAACTTTTGTGACTTTGCTAAAGTAGATTGTCTATCATTTTTTTTTACCTCTGTGCATTAAGGTATTCCTCATGGTATGGGATTTGCAGTAGATATCACAATGGATGGCTCCTGATGGTTGGTGGTTCAAGCTCCGGTGTCACTAAGCTGCCCCTCTTGGGTCCTTGAGCAAGGCCCTTAACCCTCTGTGCTGCAGAGGGCGCTATAGCTGGCCCTGTACTCTGACCCCATAAAACCAAGCTGGGAAATGTGAAGGATGAATTTCACTGTGCTGTAATGTATATGTGACAGATAAAGGCTATTCTATTACATTATGTTTGTGTGCAAATTTGTCATTGGATTAATTGCCAATTTTCTAAATGTGCCCGTAAGTCTATCTGTGGTTAAATCAATTTCTACTCCAGCCATTGCAGAAAGAAAAAAAAAAACAGATAAAATTGACATGGATATGTTTACGCTTGAGTAGTCTGCAGCAGATGCGGGTTGAAAGCTGTGACTAGTGCTATCCAATCAAAGTACGTGAAAATGCAGCCCGGTTCCGATCCTGCAAGCCTCACGTCGGATAAATTTGACATGTAATGTGATAGCTGAAATCTGTTTGGGTAGAACCTCTAATGTAATGGCAGAGAAAAAAAAAGATCTCGAATGAAACATTGACCATAAAATGTGGTGATAGAGAATTAAATCCAGGGGGTTTGTATTGGAAACGAACAGGAGATTCTATTGATCTGATCTACAGATTCATGCAGTACGAGTTTATGGCAATACTGTACATGATTCTTGGACTAAAGCTGGTCTCTGAAGTTCATGTTAAATTAGACACCAGATGGGTCAATTGCTATCATCGCCCTCATGTATATAATTCAGAACCCTATGGGCTTTGCTATTTTCGGAAATGTAGGTCATTCGGCAAAGTCAAGTTATAGAAAACCAATGATTACTCATTTTGGTGTGACTTCAGGGAGAAGGAAAATCAGTGTGAAGGTGCTAAATAAGCAGTAGTCCAGCAAGGTAGAATTTGCTTTGCTCTTCCTTAACATACAAGGATTAGATTCGGTTAAATCATCCTGATATTGGAGGGCCGCGCATTTCACTCCTACCTCAATCAGTCCATTTCTCAGTACTGTCATTATGACGCCTTGACCATAGAAACATCACTGTTATAGAGAAACGCAGAATAATGGAGCGCTGCTAAACAGACAAACGGGTTTTAGCAAGTCTCCGTACACTGCAGCCACAACTGAAGCACGCACGTACATTATCTCTAGCAGAAGCGGCAAAATATAATGACCCAGTGCAATTTATTTTTCTTTGCATTATGGTTTTACTTGGACATTAACGGAGATGGTAGCTTAGTGGGTTAGGCATTGGACTTTGGACCGGAAGATTGCCCACCACCAATAAGCTGCCACTACTGGGCCAATGAGCACGGCCCTGCTCAGTTACAAGATGGATGAAGGATAATGACGTCTGCCAAATACCGTAAATGTAAATTAATTGAAGGCAAAACTTTGCCAGGCAAGAAATCTCAAAAGTATAAACAGTTCAAACAACTGGTTTAAAATATTTTGGCTGGCCGCCTTTCTTCTTGTCTGTCAGGCATTAATTAATGAATAAATTTGAGCTTGTGCAATTTGCAGCAGATGCTGGTGTGTATATATATATATATATATATATATATATATATATATATATATATATATATATATATATATATATATATATACACATACATATATATATACATATATATACATAAACTAGACTAAAGACTTTGACTTTGCTGGCCCTGATGGCTCACTACATCCTAATAAAATATAAACATATATACTTAAAATAAAACAATACTACACATTTATGAGATTTTATGTTGCCAAAAATTCTAAATATTATAGGCAGTTCACCTAACATTTGCCATAAAGCTAAAGTATAGTCACATTCATTTGTACAACATATGGAACATTAACCAGCCCATACGGCATCCCAGCATATTCATAGCCCCACCCGTGATCTTCTATTCCTTTACCCTACTTAAATTGAACGCTCTCGTGGGGTACAATTAAATAAAAATAATGGGATCTCTTGCCCGCTCATTTGTGGCCGGGAATAATTTTAAGGGATCTCATTAATTCTATTATATTAGGATCTTTATGATCTATACACGGTCTGACTGCACACCTAGTATTTCACATAGAAAACAGTATTACTGCTAAGGGAGCAGTTTAAGGCCGAATAGACTTTTGCTTTTATTTCTCACCTGAAATTTTATCCCATAGCCATATTCACTGTTCCGATAAGGTGTTGGCCATGAAGTTCAATTAATGACCCCTTTTGTAAGGAACTTCTCCGTGTATTTATCTGTATCCATAAACATAGAAGTTTATATGGGATGGTTTATGTCTATCCAGCACTGACTGCAGAGGTGGCAAAAGTAAACACATCCTTCAGTTCAGCAGAAGTACATATCCTCGTGTTGTAAAAGACTCAGGTAAAAGCTGAAGTACTCACTACACTTTTTAACTGAAGTTAAAGTAAAGAAGTTGGGTCTATGAAATGTACTTCAGTAAAAAAAGTATCCATTAATATGAAATGTTTTAGTGTCACGTCAGTAACTGGAGCTGATATCATCTTAATATATTAATTCAAAGCCAATTGTTGTACAAAACTATTATTGTTGTTACATAATGAATGTATTCATGCCAAACATCCACCATATAGAACACAAGCATAGAAAAGATTATGATGATCGTGTGATCAGGAATGTCTCTGTTCTTATCCACGTTAGCCATAGTTATTGTTGCCTACTGCCTTGCTCAACGTTAGCTCCGCTAACCTACCCATGTGACAGCTAGCCTACCATTGTGAGAGATAGTCAGTCTACTGTTGTGAGAGCTAGCCTACCCTTGTGAAAAAGAAGTGTGCTTAATTGCATTGAAAGTCTACTTTTTAGATATTTAAAATCTATATATATATATATTATTAAAATATTATTAAAAACATTATTATTACGTAATGAAAGTACATAAAGTCCCACTTAAGTGGTTTCAAAATTCCTTCAAAGGTTACTACTAATACTACTAAAACTAATGCTACTTATTGCATTTAATATAAATTTAATGACTAATTTTATGACGTATATTATTTGTGCAATAAGTACACTTTGTAAAAGTATGATAAAGTGTACTTTTTTCCACAGAGGATACATCTGTGGTGCATGATAGCCAGGAAATGATACACCAGTGGTAGATTGACAAAGCCGAGCAATGAAATCGGTTTATTGGTTTGAAAACAGCGCGCAAAGAGAAGAAAAATATTGATCATGTCAGGAAGTACCAAGCCTGGTTTGAAGATATAAGGAGTAGAAAGAACAGATACTTTACTACCTCTCACCTTTGGGTGACTGTGATGTTAAGTCTCATTATTATAGCTTTAATATCATTGCTTGCATTGTGTTTGTTAAATATTTGCGAGGATTATTATATTATATTGTACAAATTATATTGTGTTGTGTTGTTTATCTTGGCTGTACAAGCGGTGAGAAGATCAGGTAACTCTAGTTATACATGGAATGAATGCTATATGGAAGTTCATATGTTTAAATTATGTACAGGTGACTGGATGTTATGTGCAATCAATCCCAGGTCTGCTTGACGTCTGCTGAAGAGCAATTGAGAAAAGCTTTTCAACTGTTTTAAAAAAAAAGTATTCGCTTGGCCTAGATTCAACCTCGCTCATGAACCCAGCGAATGTAAAGTGCTTAGTAATTCAAAGTGAAAAGCCGAACCAATGCACAGCCTGGGATTAGCTTTATTTAGCTCATAACAAGCTTTGACCTGTGTGTAACCTATAAGCGTCTCCTCGGAGATCCCTACACAGACTTGACATTTGGGCAGAAGTGAATTTTTCTGTTTTGGCCTTTTAAGGCCAACTGCGCCGCGGTTTCTGAAGCCAGGCATGAAAGAACGTCTTTATATTGTGTGGAATGGTTTTGACGTTGTCCTGACCTTTGGGGCCGACACTGCCTTGTACTAGGTGAGTGAGTTTTAAGGTCAGATCTTTCATTTGTCCCCTTTTCTCCTGACCTCTACCTGCTTCCTTTCTCTCGGTCCCTCTCATTCGGTCTTCGGTCCGCAGTGTTTTATCAACCTCGTACTTCTGGCTCTCGCTCATTAACCCGATATCTCATTCTGCTCCGTGGTAACGTTTCAGAGCTATCTTTGCTCGTCTTCCGTTCATTTGATCTCGCTCGCTTTTATGTCGACTTCTCATTCCGCACCGTTCCTCGGACCGTATCTGCTTTGTGCTACATGCAGGAATAACATTTATGTTTTATCAGTTAAATATGACTACATGCATCAGAAAGTCTTATCAATTTATACAAGTTGCTGCTTAACCTTATTTTTCCTGTTTTTCACTTTGGTTCCCTCCCTTTCTCCTTAAGGTCAATGTACGATATATTTTTTAAAAGGTTACACTGTATACACAATGTGTGCCAGAGGGAAAGAACACAGATATTTGTATATATTGTGGTGTATTCAGATTTCAAGCTTGCAGTGAAGGAGGCCCGCTTTGGTATTCAGATCTTGCACTTTCCTGCAGATTTAGGACATATATCAGGTTCACGAGTGCGGCAGGGAACGGCGAATAGAAAAGCTTGTCTCAGCTACTTTTACACTAAAGTTCAGCTCGAGTTTTTCATGTACTAAAATGTTTCAAATCTGTTTTGGGTGATGTACATGTCCAATTTGTGTTTATTTGTATAGTGCTTTTAAAAATGGTCATTGATAAGGTTGTAAGTTGTATAGTTGTGAGTTTGCCCCTAATGATCGAGCCGGGGGCGGTTGTGGCGAGGAAAATCTCCCTGAGATCTCGTCATAAGAAAGAAACCTTGAGCGGATTCAGATTCAAGACTCAATGTCCGTTTGTTACAGCTAGACAATGTTGAGGTGTGCAGTGATCAAATGCAACCTGTGCCCCTGAGTCAGTGTGTCGGCGTTACTTACAGTCCAAATCCTTTCTCAAAGCTCCTGTGTAACTCTGTAATTTTATGTACCCAAGGCTGTAGATGAGAAACATGCCCAGTTGCCTCCAAATGAAGAGAAAACCATCCAGAGGCAGGCCAGTATGTGTGTAAAAACATCAAAGATGAAATATTCAGTTAAATAAATTACGGTAATTATTACAGGCCAGGATGAAGCTGGCAGATCTGTGGAGAGGAGAAGTGCAGAAATATATAATATATATATATATATATATATATATATATATATATATATATATATATATATATATATATATATATATATATATATAACCACCTATATTTGTACTTATTATTACCGGTATATACTTATGTGTCCCAGTCACTTCCTGTTTACTCTTAGCAGTTTTTCATGATCTATTTCAACACGTTTGGTTTTTGGTATATATTGCCAGTCCTGTCTCATCAATCATTATCCATGGTGTAACTTCATGCTTACTATGCCCAGTGGCCATTTGTTGCATTATGGCGTGACAATCTAATTTCATTCTACGCATTACTTGCATCTTGTTTGTTTTTTTGTTGTTGTTTTGTTTTCACACTTAAATCACGGATGCTTCTGCTCTAGCCTCGTCTCGATTGAATAAACATGCCTCGGCAGTATATCCGATATCCTCATCCATTTCGTCTTTGCAAAATCTGTTTACACTCTTCGAAACCTGTTCAAATAACATGGACACACTCTTACTTTGTTCCAGATTCTGCTCTCTGATGTTATTGAGTCTCTCTCATTGTGCACCTCGGTATGTTTCATTTATTCCCTTGCCTGGACTTGCCCCCCGGGATTTGTGGCTGTTTAGACTTTAGGGTCACAGCCCACTTTTTTCTGCTTTTTTTCCCTTGCTTTGACTATATTGTATAAAAAACAACAGATGAGTTCCCCTATGTGCGCTTCTTGACTATGTGTGATTCTTGGGGGGGAGTTGGGCTTCAGTGCACCACTAAACACCGAGGCCAGGAAATATGCGATGCCTTTACTAATCCTTTGCAGTAGTCATGGGATTAATGCAAATGTTGTGACTTGGAGGCTTTTGTTTAGTTTTTTAATCAAAATTATTTGCAATTTATAAAAAAAAACAATTTTGTTTTCTTTTTTGACCATTTGTGCTGTAAAAGTCGACACAATGGCATAAATGGCATAAAAATCAATACTAGACATGCTGTAAAATCAGCTTGTCTAGTCATGATACAGGTGATCTGTCTGGGTAGAAAGAAAATGCTCCCAGACTTTTGTCTGCACCGGCACCAAGGTGGTGCCAACGTCCAACGACTTACTTCGACCAGGGATTCTTACTTTAAAATCTTGTTTTTTTTTTATCCATTTTCCTCTTCCACCTGTTTATCATTTCTTCAGCATTCGAATGTTTTTATTGATGGAAACTTCAAAGTTGCTCTGGATAAGGGCATCTTCCAAATGGCTTTTCAACTAGGATGTGTGTGTGTGTGTGTGTGTGTGTGTGTGTGTGTGTGTGTGTGTGTGTGTGGCGGGGGTCATGCAGGGGTCCACTAACAATGTTGAATCTGAAATAATTTTTCGTTAAATAATTAAATATGGGTAAAAACATCAAAGATGAAATATTCAGAAAAAAAAAGATTACGATAATTATTACATTAAAGTTCTATTAAACTTAAAGCTGAGGTTGATATCGTCCACCTGATATTAAAATGAAGAGTTATGTTAATATTAAAGCTGGTTTGGATGGAAATGTATACTAGTACAATGTAGGAAACTGTTCAAATCTATTAAAATGAGACATAACTGTGAACAACTTAATACATATTGATTTTAATTGAAAAATATGTTTTCAAAACATATGAAACATGTCAGTGATGCATGTTTGACAACATATTTTTAATTGTCTTAACCTAATATAACTAGCGTAATATGATTGCTTTCTATGAATGTCATTAGCTGTTAGACACATTTGTTTTTCTTTTTATCAGGACGTCTCTGCCCCATGTTTCTAATGACTATGGCATCCATGACCTGAAAAATAAATGTATGACCCCTGCCATAAATGTAAATGAAATTGTTTTTTGGAATTTACTGTATGTAATGTATGCGGGACTAATGTATCTCCTAGTGTGCAAAAAAAGTACTTATGTCAAGTCAAGTCACTTTTATTTATATAGCGCTTTTAACAATAGAGATTGTGTCAAAGCAGCTGTACAATAATAATAATAAAAATAATAATAATAATAATAAATGACACACAGAAACAAAACTTAGCAAAATTCTAAACAATTAAGTGTACCTAACTGAGCAAGCCATAAATGACAGGCAACAGCGGCAAGGAACCAAAACTCCATCGTTGACACAAATGGAGAAAAAAACCTTGGGAGAGACCAGGCTCAGTCGGGAAGGGGGTTAGATCTCCTCTGACCCACAAACTAGTAAACTGTAAACTTATGTACAAATATCCATTATGTAATTATTATGTATTTTTATTTAATCTCTGCTGTATGATGCCTATGCTTTGGCCAAATGTTCTATGACAACAAGAAAGTCGAAAAAAACGTCTGAGAACGTGATGTTTTTTTCAATCACTTGCGCAAAACAAGCATCGACTATACTGACTTGGTCGGCAATTCGTCATACATGTCTAATAGAAATATATTTCAGAATCAATTTTTGTAACTCGGTGCCGTAGTGTTTTATCTTATTGTGAATCAAGGTGCGTGTGATTATTCAGGTTCGGTAGCACAATGGGCCAATCAATTTCTTGATTTTCTGTATATGTAACAAGGAATTCGAAAGAAAAGAGGGGGCACGGTGGCCTAGTGGTTAGCACATTCGCCTCAGACCTCCAGGGTCCGGGTTCTTCCTGTGCCTCAGGGTTTTTTCTCCGGGTTCTTCGGTTTCCTCCTGGTCCAAAAACATGCACGGTAAGTTGATTGACAACTTGGAAAATTGTCCCTAGTGTGTGAATGTGTGTGTGTCTATGTGTGTGCCCTGCGAATGGGTTGGCATTCCATCCAGGGTGTGTCCTGCCTTAATGCCCATAGACGCCTGAGATAGGCACAGGCTCCCCGTGACCCGAGGGAAGATCGGTATTTATCTTCAACCTACCGTGCATGTTTTTTGGATATCTTGATATATATATATATATATATATATATATATATATATATATATATATATAATATATATATATATATATAATCAAGTGTTATGTGTGCAAGAAATAGGCAATAACAAAAATTTATAAATAAAGTCTAACTATTGTGCATAGAGGCAGTGAGTTATAAAATCTGGTTAATTCTCTTTTATTTGTTTGTCTTATTCTGTTCGCGTTAATTCGCGTGAATGTGATCGGAAGACGCACTAAAAACGCCATTTGGTTTGGGATTAGTGTAACTCAAAACAATGAATGACTCATGCTCAGAGATTTAAATGAATGCTGGATAAAGTGCACACATTTAACAGGCGATGGCACTTTTTCTTCACTCCTAGAGCATCAACCAAGTTTGATCAAATATTATTAAGCTTTACAGTGTTTTTTTTTTTTTTTACTATAGGAAGCAATATATCTTTTTATGCCTGACACAAATGCAAAGCAAATACTGTGTATAGTCAACAACATTTTTTCCCCCCCTAGTAGATTAATACCACTTTGCCTAAATGTACTGTACGCCACATGCTGTCAGAACACCTTGTATTTTATTCTCGGTTCTTCCATTTATTTATTTTGGCTTTTAGTAAGATGAAGGAAAGAAAACAGAGTGACAAGACACTCTTCTCTGAAACGCAAAGGGGTTTATTTGCAGAGTGTGGAAATAAAGGTAGTGATTCTTGCTTGCATTCTCTTTGGGAGCTTTAGATAAAGCCACACGGGCATTTTAGGAAGCTGTGGAGGTGATGAATGTAATAGGTTGACTTTAGAAGGTAGTGCTCAGATATGAACCACACAAGAAACAATTGTTTGTATTATTATACATTAACTGTCTGTTCATATACATTGCTTATGCATTTCGTGCTTTAGAGTTGCAGTGAACACAAAGCTATTTTGTGTTTCGAGTTTTATTTTGGGGTTTTATCTAGGTTTTTTTGGAGAAAAAAACAGAATTGGGATAGCGTTTTTTTTTTTTTTAAGATAACACCCCCGCCAACGGTTTATCTGTTCCAAAAGCACAGGTGGGAGATAAATCTTCTGAGTATGGAGACTAGAGAGAATAGATAACCTGAGCTCGCAAATGTGTTGGTTGAATTTAATGAACCGTCTCTTGAATTATCACCTTATCAGAATTAATTTGCATACGATCACAAGAATAGTTGTAACTCATAGATGCCTTGTCCCATTTTTTTTTTTTCTTACCTAATTTTAAACACTCCAGTTTCAGTAAGTCTTTGCCAAATGTTGCTTCAGATTCCTGTTTGTGGCTGACAGGAGAAGAACATAGTTCTAACCCTGTTCCACATTCCACTCAAGGTTGTTTTGTGTTTTGAGATTTTGAGACTTTCCTGTCGACCGTGGATGCCGAGTGGTCATTTAAATTACTGGCGCTCTCCTGTCAGCTTGAAACAGCCTGAAAGCCCGTGTCCTCTGAACTACTTCATCAACAAGACATTTCAGTTCATAGAGCTGCCACTCACTGCGTGTTTTTGGCACCATTCTCAGTGAACTTTAGAGTTGAGAGTTTGTTGAATATCCCGGGATATTGGCAGTGTTCAAAATATTCAAACCAGGCTCCAACAGGCTTTCTGGCTCCAACAAGCCCTTGACCACTAACTCTAGGATTTTTATGCATTGCTGATTGGAAAATAACAATGAATGGGCAGGTGCTTTCTACAAAACTACTGTAGCTGATGCTCATTGCTGCTTATAAATCACAAAATCTGCACAAGAGCTACTGTTTAGAGTTAGAAAGAGGAGACTTCTGACAATATGCTGGATCTCAAGTCTGATTAGAAACAACAAGGAGCAGCAAACTGTAGAAGCAACAGTAAAAACTGTCGTTAAAGATGAATGGGCAAAATATCCCGAAAGCCAAATCGAATAAACAACCTTATCAATAGAGGTCTGCGATTTAACCGATCTAGATCGTACTGGGATCGTACTTACCGAAAAACAATTCATCGCCCAATAGTTTAATAAAAGAAAATAATAATGAAATGGAATCGTGAAAATGTGCTAAACGAATATTATGATATCATTTATCAGTCTTGTGTAAAAACAAACAGCACCTGGCATCAGTGATTCACCTGTAGAGGCCGCTCTCGTAGCGACAATGGAAATGTCTCTAGAATACACGGAAAAACTAGCAGTATGGATTTTGTGTCCAACATAGTTCCAGCGATTCAACTATTGGTGTCAATTAATCGTCAAAACTGATCTATCCGTTGACCTGCATTCCTCAACTGTTTCAAATCCGTTTCGTTAAGCAAAAGCACTGACCGAACCTGCTGCTTATTTTTAGCCGCAGTCTTATCGCATTACGCAGAATGATCCGGTGTTAAATCAGACGTGTTGTCACCATTCAGAAATTTGCTTACATGTGCCTTTGTGAGGAATTACAGCTAATTGGAAGTTCAAAAACCTTTCGAGGACTGGTATCAACACGTTCCTGCCGTAGCCTGATTTGTGTCGGAGTTCTTCTCACCTCCCTTCACCACCACCACCACCACCACCACCACTCCACCCCCTTTTGTTCACGCCTCCATCATTAATTTCAGACCCGCAGAGGGCAGACAAGCAATTCTATTGTCTCCCTCCCATTCCGTAAAGTCAGTCATTTTTCCAATGTGTGTAAAATTACATAGATTAGTCCCTCCATTGTTAAAAAAAAAGACATTTATGCTCACGACATTGACATTTTCAAGTGCTCTATTGACTTTAAAGATGAATTATTGCATGGCCGGGAATGAGCTCCCATTGTAGAACCAAGATTAATTCCCCCATACTGATGTTCTATAGTAATCTACAATGCTACCATGTGGTTAAAAGGAGCTGATATGCTAATCTCAAATCCTAATCGGTGCAATGGTGTGATTTGATATCGGGATAATTTGGAAATCTTTTAATAACGTTCAAATTTGCACAGTGCTACAGAGAGAGGGGAAAGTGAATAGAGCTGTTGTATAACGCTTATAGACGACATTAGGTGGGCCTGGTGTTATGTCGACCCTTCTTCAGTCACGACAACCTCAGCGAATGCCAGTCTAATTCCAAACAGATTTTCACTTAGCTGACTCTAATGGCTTAAATGTCAATGCGGAAAGCATGGCTAATGGATTTTCCCACTCCACGGGACCTGAACGCACAGGGAACGTTTTGGACTTAATGAAATATTGTGCACATCTGAGATGAAGTCTTTGTACTCTGTATTCCATAATGCTAAAATGATCTAAAACGTTATGGTGGCGTAAATTTTGAAGCCCATTTTTTGCGAAACCCTTAAATAAGTAGTGACGTGCCCACTTGCCATTCAGATACCATCAGCTTATTGTATTAATTCAGTGTGTGATTCAAGTGTACAATATACAGTAACAACACCTTGGTTTTAAAGGACTATCAGCAAACCAAGTTCTGGAACTGATAAATCACTGCTTGGTTATAAACAAAGCAAAACCTTTGACCATCTCAAACAGCACTACTGGATCGCTTACGAAAAATGGAAAGAATATAGCCCAGCCATGACTCTGAGAAGTGTGCTGACCAACATTAGTCAGGAAAGCAGTGTTTCGTAAGCTATATTGATTTTCTCTTTCCCTAGTATCATGGGGTACTTTGTCTAGATTCATAACACATATCTCACAACTGTATTTATTTCGTTCCCAATATATAATTTGAGGCGGAGGTGGGGGTGAATACTTATGCACTCTATCTATCTGCACGTTTACAGCGGCAACCTGTTTGTGAGCTATTCCTGGTCCAGCGCTCAGTTGAAATGGAAGTAATTTTTTTTACCATGTTAAAGACTTTATACATCATTTATGATGCTTGTATCTTAAGTAATATATACCTATTTATATGTATGTCTTATGAATGTTTTATGGACAAGGAATAAGGTAGGGAGTCTTTTTTTTATACATGACGAGTGTACCTATTGGCTAGAGAATACTAAATCTAAGTGGAAAAAATGGCACGAAAGATCATTTGATTGTAAAGTCAGTCGTAGGTTTTTAGAGTAGTCTGTTTAACACGTGAATGGTTTTAATGCTTTTCCATGCTGCTCAAGAGACAGACGGGAAATGTTTAGCCGTTCAGAATGCCACAGCTGTATTATCATTAAGCTGAACTCTCTGTCTCTTGTTTTTGTAATTGTATTCGCAATCTGCCGATCTGCAGAACACACAAAATTACATCACAATAATCTTATTTATTATTTTTTTAATAATCATGAGATTCTTTTTGAACAACCCAATGCACAATCAGTCCCCTTTTTTTTTTCATTGTTATAATAACATATACTCTTCCGGAAACTGTTCCACTAGATTTTAGAGTGTGTTTGTGGAGATTTATCCCAAGGGGGCTCTATATAGCAGTCCACTTCAACCCATATCAAGCATATTTTCATGAAACTGACGGTGGCTTAGTGGTTAGCATGTTCGCCTCACACCGCCAGGGTCCGGGTTCGATTCCCGTCTTGGCCATGTCTGTGTGGAGTTTTCATGTTCTCCCCGTGCCTCAGGGGGTTCCCCCCGGTCCAAAAACATGCACGGTAGGTTGATTGGCACATTGGAAAATTGTACCTAGTGTATGAATCTGTGTGACTGTGAGTGTGTGTGTGTGTGTGTATATGCCCTGCGTTGGGTTGGCATTCCATCCAGGGTGTATCCTGCCTTAATGCCCATAGACGCCTGAGATAGGCACAGGCTCCCCGTTACTCGAGGGAAGATCGGATATAGCGTGAATGAATGAATGAATAAATATATAGGGAGCGGACGGAATCGGCTGAGGGAAGGAGATCACAGGAAATAGACAGGACCGGGATCAGACGGAAACGGGACAGACTGGAAAGAGGAAAAACACACAGGTTAGCTTAGGTGTAACAGATACAAAAGTTCATCAAAACGGAAAGGTCCTTGTCCTGGCGCTATGGAAACGGTCATGCTAACGCAAACAAGAACGGACCTGGAGTGGAGGGAGAACGGAGATTAAGTATTGAGTGAGAGGTGCAGCTGGAAAGAGGTGCTGCTGAACCTAATCAGGGCAGAAACTAATCAGGGAGCCATAAGGGAGAGAGAGACAGGGAAACAGGGCAAGGGCCGTGACAAAGGCGCTGTTAATATCGTCATTTTGAATATGAATTTCTTAGTAGTATTAACATGGTAACCAGTTATATTGGACACTCCAATCTCTACTGGTGCAACCTGCCCACTCAAATCCTCCGTTTGATTGTATTTAGCTAAAAAAGTTGGGCTAAATCCACCTTTGGATAATTCATCATAAAATACATATATTTTTTGTTCTTTTAATAAGCCAATCATTCAAGAATAGGACGTTTGGTTACTGGACAGGATTAAAAAAAGGGGTCAGCTTCGTGATCGATGGGCAAATAAAAGGACAGAAAGAAAATAAAGCTCGAGAAGGCGGAGGCGAGCATGTGCTCTGACATGCACATTTGACCTTTGAGTCTTTGTTCCACAGTCAACCACCAAGCAGAAAATGATGATAGATTAGGCATTGAGTGGAGATTTGGGAAGCAAGACGACGAGGAACACCTCACCTTTCGTGCTTATACTCTCCGGGGGAGGGGGGGTGCATCATCGAACCACCCGAAGGAGAGAATGTAATCACCACTGACACCGCGTGGTTTGGAGAAGATTTATTTTGGATAGGGACATGTCGAGATAATGACCCCGTGTGTTTGCCTGTGTGTCTTATAGATTTCCTTCTCATTAACTCCCTTATCTTTTCTTAGTGATGGAGTGAAATGTCTTTCTGGTTGGAGAGGGTGTCATGGAGGAACCGGGTTTAGATAACGGATCATTCTAAAAAGCCTGAGCGAGTAATCCCCCCCCCGGATGCAGGCGCGAATTCGCTTTGAGAAAAGGGGTCTCTCGTACGAAACTTTTGTACTGCTGAATATTCGAGCCGAAAAAAGTCTGCTTTTTCTCACCCACTCCTTTTCTATTCCATGCTATAACACGTTCCTCTCTAATGAATGTCCATTCTGTCGAGTGTTCCAGCAGCGCTCGTGACTCGCGTAAGTGACAGCGGCGTTCGGTCACGTTCTCTAATTTGTGTCTCACTTTCCTCCGATTCTTATTGAACTCACCCGACAATACAGTATGCGCTTGTTTGAATGTGATATCGCTAAGTGACATGGATTTACATAGCAGACGCACTTCATAATCTCATTAAGTAAAAAGCCTGATATGAAATGCTTGTTTAGTATTTTTTAAAGGGCAGGTTTTCCCCTACAGGTGGTAGAATCTTCCAATTCACACAGTTCGGAGTCTGGGGACACTTCCGCACTGTCATGGAGACACCCCCCCCCCCACCCCCCACACACACACATCATCTGCCTACACCCAAATGAGGATGGGTTCTCTGTTGAGTCCGGTTCCATCTCAGGGTTTATTTTCTTCGCTCCAATTTCCATTCTCACACACCATAATAAAGTGTTTTGTATAAAGCTGCTTTGCGACAATGACCAATAAAACTGAATTGAATTGAACTCGTGGAGTACTCTTCCGGTTTGGCGTCCATGTTGCGGCGCCCGGTATTTAAGGACTGAGTGTTTATGCTTCTTGTTTGCTTGCTTATTAAAGTTCCTTTTGTTTTGCGTCCCACCTTTATATACGCACCCCGCTCGCTGACAACAGGAATGTCTTCAGCATAGGACAAGTTGGTGCTGGTCTGACATCTTTTAACATGGCAGGAGGAAAAAGGAGTGGTTGGGGAAGGAAGCAGGTTTGTAATTGCTTTGGTTTGTTTCATTCCTAACTTGGCTTTATGAACGTTCCAAGAAGAAAATCAAGGTCGTTTTCTGTCAAAATCTCTTGAGACTTGCTCGGTGTACAAGAAAGTACTTATCTATGGCGATCTTCGGACTGAATCTTCGCGAAGAGAGCGTAGTATGGGATTACGATGTTTGGTCGGAATAGCAGACGTAGAACACGGGACGATGACTTTCAGCACGCTTAATTGTTGAATGAAGGTCGGCGCTCCGTGTGACTGTTCCTGAAGCCGTATGCTGCCATCTGTTGGCGTTTTGCAAAAACTGCCTCGAAACTTTTTGATGCCACACTGATAAAAAAACAAAAAAAACCAAACAAACTTGTATAACCGTGTATAAATCATTAACAACAAGAGCTGAAGTTGTCCTCTTTTCTCACTTTTTCTCACTGCCCAAGCCGCGTTATTCCCTCCGATCTCTCCCTCAACATCAAGCCATATTTTATGTGTCTCTTTAAAGAATAAAGACATGCTATTCTGGCCCTCTGCTGCTCCCTTTGTGGGCCTGCTGGGAAATGCTCAAATCAAATGTCCTCCGAGTGTACTTTAAATGACTGATACATGTACAGAGATTACAAACGAAACCCTCGAGCGGAAGCCAGTTTGATCTGTGCTTCACATGCCACGCGCTCGCTGTATGAGTCTGTGTAGCGAGTCATGCCTTATCACTAAGAGCAAATGACATTCCCAAAAATAGCTCCAATTCAGCAGCACAAAATGTCCGCGGCACTGGGAAATGAGTCCGTCTGCGCGGCGACGTGTCTCGCAGCAGGTAAGAGATTGGGCGGGCTGTGGAGATGGAGCAAGTCTTATTATGGTTAAAGAACATATTCGTTAACAAGCAAGAAAATGTAAAATGTAAGTAAGACAAGCGCTGGAAGCAGTGCAGGAGAATTAAAAACAACAACAAAAAAAAACTGGAAAAAGAACCCTGTTTTAACACAAGGGTTTGATAATAGAGAAGGGCAGATAAAACTTTTAGGAAGATAAAGCCTGGCGGAGGAGGAGAGCAAATTAAAAGTTAATTATTCTCTAGGGAAGGAAAAACAGTCTCTTTTTCCAGAGTGGGGTTATTCACCACGCCGCAGTGTTTATCGAATAACGCCTCCCGCTGGGATCCATCTGAAAAGTGTGCAGCGTGGAGAAACAATAGTGAGCGGACATCACTGTGAGCACACAACATTTCTATTTGTGTTGACCGTTTCAGATCGAAAGAATTAGATGCGTGCTCTGCAGTTCACAGATATATAGATATATATATATATATCTACTATATATATATATATATATATATATATATATATATATATATATATATATATATATATATATATATATATATATATATATAATATATATGCAATCAACAAAAAATATATATATTATTTTGTTCTCAGTAAGTTATTTCTCCAAGTTCATTCAAAATCTCACTTCAGAATAAAACAATTATTTTCAATTTATTTTGATCTGGAAAATATTCTTTAAATATTGATTTCTTGTGAATTCATTCATTTCTTATTCATTTAAATGTAGTAGTTGTTTTAATTGTATGGTAAATATGGTACGTGGCTCCTTTAAGAATTGTGTTCCGGTTTTGGTTGCTCTCCATATAAATGGGTGAGAGGTATAGGTAATATACAGTAATATAATGAGGAGCGCATCCCTGTTGTCAATGCGCAGCTAGTAGGCGTAATTCGGGGAAATTTAGGAAGTGTGAATGGATGAACGTTGCTGTGTGTTTTTTGTTAATAAAACACATCTGACGCCTCTTTTATATTCCAAGCGGTAAGCGGGCTGAGGAAAGGTCAACGCTGAAATTATCTGGGAAGGCCATGGACTGAAGTCTCTTTATTTATTAAGGGTTTTTTATTTGTCCAGAATGAAATGAACAGAGAGTAGTTTTTGTTGTCCGGCTCTCGTTTATTAACCAACACAACGCAGACTGAAGGAGCAGATCACTCACATAGTAACGCATGGCGCGTTAGTGCCGTTAAAGTGAATTTGCGTAAATGTGTATATAAATAGTATGTACAGTATAGTATAGTATGTATATATAGTATGAGGGTCCCTCCAAAACAGCAAGTATGACAGTAGTTTGTTTTAAAGCTTGCATTAAATCTAGCAAATCCGGTAATGCTTTTACACAGTAGAGCTCCAGCTATACTACCGATTATTCCATTAATCAACTAATCGGATAAGAAGTTAAAGGCAAAATATACAAGAGAAAATAAGACGATATCTTAAAATTTGTTTCCTTATTAGAGAAATGAACAATTTTAGTGATGAAATTGCATACATGAATATCTGTAAGCACGCATTTATTGCTATAAATCACTTTCAAATCACTTTGAAAAACGGTTTACGCACCGTATGTGTTTTCTTTAGGTTTTAGTTGAAAATGATCCTGAATTCTCTCCTCCGCCTCAAAAGTCCACGTCCTCTGTTATTCTTTCTGCGGCGTCTTCTGTGTTTACCTGTGCAGACCGCGCCAGCATTTACTGGAGGTGGTGCATCAGGAATAACAGTCAGTGGGGAAATAAAATTCTCAGCGTGTAGTTAAATGGTCTAAATGAAGCATCACGACAAATAATTTGCCTCAAAGCTTTTTTGAATTCGAATTACTCAAGTTAATCAAGAGATTTCTCCCGTTGGTGGATTAAAGCACTTGTTTTATAGAGTGTATTGCTTTAATATTTAAGGAATGCGCCTTCAGTTTTTGCATTATTAAACCTAGTGAGGTTAATCTGTAAAATCTTTTCCTAGCAAATTGGAAAGTCTAAGTCAGGGTGGAGGGATATCCTGTTTCTTCACATTGTACTGTAACAGGTTTGGGAAGGTGTAGGGAGGGTGTAGCTCTAAGTGGTCTAAGGCGCTGGGTTACCGATCGGAAGATCCGGGTTCGAGCCCCGGTATGGCCAAGCTGCCGCCCTTGGGTCCTTGAGCAAGACCCTTAACCCTCTGTGTTCCAGGGGTGCCGTATCATGGCTGACCCTGCACTCTGACCCTGACTACCAACAACAAGCTGTGATATGCGAAGAAGTATTTCACTATGCTGTAATGTATATGTGACAAATAAAGGCTATTCTATTAAGAAGCACATAAGGCTGGAAAAGTCAATACTTTTGTCTGCACAGTGTAGCCACATTTGTTTACTACTGTACTGGATGTTGGTTGAATATTAGAGTTCATCATCAATATGTCATACAATGTTTATCAATGTATGAGTAGACAAATCATTTAATAATTTTTTTCACACTACTGCTACAGTGTGATATATCATTTATTGTCGTTTTCTCTTAAAAAAAAACAAAAAAAACACCCAAAGCGGATATCATAAAACTAATGATCCATGAAGATTTGCGTTTGTTTGTTTGGCATGCCATTACTCTTGCTAAACTTCCAATCCTAGCTTTGATCCCGTAAGCAAACAAGGTTCAATTGTATATTAAGCGGGCGCTTTTGCAAAGACACACAAACTCGCAGCAAATACCTTGGTGCTTTACTATAACAGGTGCATTACTTGAAGCACATCGACAGCGTGGTCTTACGAGGGATTTTTCACTCGCCACCGACCCGACGTTTTTATGTTTCTCATAGAGAACTGAATAAATATGTAGACGAGTCGCTGCTGCAAGTAATGAGATCTTTTGTTTCTGCTTTATAGCCCAATATCAATTTTAATGCTGTCTGTTGGATATGCACACTATTATTCTGTGCGCATCAGCATAACTCATGTAGCATTACTGGCAGTTTTAGCAACGAAGAAAGTATCAAATGCTTCATCTCTGTCTCTCTCTTTTTTTGCTCTCTCTCTCTCACACACACACACACACACACACACACACACAGTATTGTGCCTTGCTGCAGTGCTCAGATCAATCAGCGCCACACGCTCTGTTTACATTTGCTCATTCTTCAATAAAAGATTTATCCTGGTCCAGGTTTCGGAGAATCCGGAGATTATTCCGGGAACATTGAGCATTGACCGTAAGGTGAGACGTCAATCTGTCACAGGTCATCTCTCCTTTTCTCGCTCCCTTTTTCTCTTTGCCCGGTACTTTTTCCTTCGTCGCAGGAACAGGAAATATTTTTTGACAATGAATTTAGATGGTTTAGAATTCAAGGTGTGGCATCAATTAGAAAGGTCCTTACAAGGACAGTTAGAGAAATATATACGTGTGATTTTATTTCCCTAGTTTCGGGCAAGGCAAATGTAGCATCTCGTCCAAACTAATAGCACCGATAGTAGTGTAAAAGTTTTGTATGTTGGTGCAGGCCCAGCTCCAAATCCATGCTTCACTCAACTAAAATCTGCACAGATTGCGGTGGCGGACGAGGTCGAGGTTCTCGCGTGCGCGCTCTCCGAACAGACCCGGCGAATGTGTCCATCAGCTGTGATCTCGACTCGGGTTAATTGCTTTTGTGTACTGGTGCCAGTTTGTGCGTCAAGATGATGGTGGGATTCACTAAAGCCATCTGAGCGCACGGCGCTTCTGACGGATGGATTAGTCAATGAACCCAGACGTGCGCATCCGTCTAAAGAGGCCTCTGTAATGTAGATATCATTCATGTGACATGTGGCATTAGCATTAATTGCCGAAAGTATTTAATGACTTATTCCTGGGTTCTATTACCATAAACTGGGATAAAGGTCAAAAACTAAGGTCCTTATTTGCTAGATTAATAAAAGTGACATCATTGTTACGGATCATCATATAATGTTGCTTCCAATAAGCATTCTGTATAAAACGCGGAATGTTGTTTAATCTCAGCTTTACGTTGTCGACTGGTGGTCGGCTTATGTCATGTGATTTATCCTGTTGTGTCTAAAAACAGATGATAAAGATCAGGTGTAGGATTACTACAGTATAAGCCGTCATGTTATTGCAGTCGTATATATATAGTTCAGCTAGGATATTATTGGAGACATCTTGCACAATATGACAAGTAATAATCATAAAAAGTCTGCTGAAACTGCCTTATAAAAAAAAAAAAAAAAAAAGAGGCTTGTGCATGAGCAAATATATATTTGCAGTCAGAGTCAGAAGAAGTCATAGAAAGTGACTGGTATGGATCATACACCTGTGCATAGTTTTATCACTAAGTGTGCTCTATTCCAGTAAGCAGCGAAGAGTATAGGAAAGGGTGAGATGAGAGCCCTGGGAGAGAGACAATGTGTGTGTGTGTGTGTGTGTTTGTGTGTGTTAAGCGGTAAAAGACGTGAAAGCAAACGTAAAAACGTGCCCCTGGCCAAATAAACCCGATTGTTTTGTTGATAACCCGTCGCCCGCCTCTCATTCGCTCCTCTGTGAGTCATCTAGCTCTCCACAGGTGTGTTATTATTTCAAAACTGAATTCACTGCACCCGAATTTTCCATCCCGCTGTATTTTTTATTTTTTATTTTTTACCAGGTACGTAAACTACTGAGAGATTTGCTGCATGGATGCTTTTGGGAAACTGGCTGCTGAGCATAATAACGACATGTTCCAATAAATTGGAACTCGTTATAACAGACAGAATCTCACTATTTCTGTCACACTTTGAAGAAATCAAGAATCAAAGTTTGGAATACTCCTAGAGATGAATAAATTCCTCCTCTGGATATGTCCCTTACAACACTCTTTGTCTTTTTTTTTTTTTATCTTGCCACAAGATGCTAAGACACTATATAATATAGGTCTATCTTTAGATTTGAGTTATAAATGGTGCCTAATAAGGAATAAATATTGATCTCAGATCTACATGCAGACTTACACACTACATGGATAGTTGTGCAGGGGTTTGCTACCATTTCACACCATGTGATAGAATAGAATAGAGTAGCATAGGCTTTGTTTGTCACATACACATTACAGGACAGTAATTGTTGTAGTTCGGTAGCTGGGATCAGAGCACAGAGGGTTAAGGGTCTTGCTCAAGGACCCAAGGGCGGCAGCTGGGCGATACCGGGGCTTGAACCCAGACCTCCCGATCAACAGCCCAGTAGACCCCCCCCAAAAATGACCTCAAGTCAAGAATGTTTTTGAAATTCGCACAGAAAAACAATTTGGAGGCTGGACTTTTCCCCCATGTGGAAGGCAAACAATTGTACATGATGGATGTGGTGGCAGAAAAATCTTTACCCTTTACTAGGGAGCCCCAAACCTGTTCCAGCATGACAACGCCCCCTACCCACCATGCACAAAGCCAGCTCCATGATGATCTGCTTTATTTAATTTGGTGTGGAAGATCTGAAGTGACCTGCTGTCCTCAATCCTATTGACCACCTTTGGAATGAAAGTGGAAGCTGTGGAGTAAATTCTGCTTGGTTCCCCAAAAGCACATTTGCATAATGTCTCTGATTTTCCATTGTGTGGATGCTGAGCAGATGGTCTATAAAACCAAAGCGGACCATTAAATGAAGAATATCCGTGCATTCTCCACAACTTTATTAGGAACGGATAGTTTCCTTTTAGCTTGGATTCCACAAGAAGCCCGAAGAACGAAATATATAAGAGGCTGTGGAGGCCGTAAATACGCTGAACATTGTACTCATCTTATAGTAGTCAATCTGGTTTGAAAACATGTCTCTGTAAATCATCTTCTCAGAAGAGTGGAGATTATTATGGGATTGAATGCTCAACAAGCAAGTAAGTGAGCAAATATAATGGTCCACAAGCTGTTTTTATATAGGGTTTGTATTATGTCCAGTAAATACAGTTCAAATCTAAATATGCACCATAAATATGGTGCTAAATATGGTGTTGGTGGTAGCTGAGTGGTTAAGGCATTGGAAGATCGCAGGTTCAAATTCTACCACCAGCACTACCAAGCTGCCACTAGTGGGCCCTTGAGAAAGGGCGTCTTCCAAATGCCGTAAATGTAATGGCGTTGGTAGCGTGTAGAGTCGATATAAGACCAGAACAGGTCCTATAATTTGTAATGGAGTAATAGAGTGCGTTATTTTTTTGCTCTGCCAGCAGACGGTAAACCAGGAGCACACAGATTTCACTGTGTACGCTGTGATTAAGTGCAAATCATTGAACCAGGCAGAGCATCAGACCATCATGTGTACACGGCTGTTTGCTTCACTGAGCGTGACGGTCATTGTCAGACCTTGTGTCAGAACGGTTGGTTCACAAGGGACGTGTGTGTGTGTGTGTGTGAGAGAGAGAGTGAGAGAGAGTGAGAGAGATAGAGAGAGAGAGATGGCTGACTGGCTAAACAGAATTGTCTTCTCTCAGCACCTGGTTTAAGACCTGAGGCCGAACATTCCAGCACTCGCCTTTGGGACACGAGCCCTCAGTACAGTCCAACGGCTTCAAAATGACCACATCCACCTGGGCAAAGTGAGCAAGGAGGATCCGTTAGCGTAAACGAGAACGACACAAGGGCCGAGGCCTTCTTTTTCCTATTCTAACCAGTCACTCGCTTACCTTCATTTCCTGCTGAGAAAACAAATCGCTGGCAACCTGCTGCCTAAATTCCTTGTGCAGGTGAAAGTGGCGGCGCAGCAGGAGAAAAACGGAGAGGAAAATGAGAGAGTGAGAGACAGGGTGAATCGAGTTGCTGTCAGTTGTGTTCTCGCTGCCGTGTTCTTTTTCTCTCTTTCGAGTTCTTTCACAGCTCCCCAATAGACTTTGAAATGTCCAGGAGGAGTGTTACTTCTACTTTCCCATCTAAAGCCCTTTTTTTCCCCTTCTCTCCCTTATAGTTAAAATCCCATTACAAAGTTTCTATAAACACAACCCAGCATGTTGGAGGGAGTGGAACATCTTTAGATATCTATGCACTAATCTTCATTTGCTTTCACAACTGTGGAGATATATATATATATATATATATATATATATATATATAATATATATATATATATATATATATATATATATATATATCTCCACAGATATATATATTTGTTTTTTTTAGAAACCGCTCTCCTGGTTCTGGTTGCAGTGGATTCTGAAATACTCGGTGTAAAGGCATCCCAGGGTGCACATGCTCACATGCTCATTCACACCTCCAGGCAATTTGGAGTCCCAAGGGCATGATGAGAACATGTGAAACTCTTTGCAGAGAGTAACCTGAGCTTACGATCAAACGATATGTTCTGAATCATAAAGCATGTGTTTTTGTGACTGTGTGACTCCTGTTACGCTTTACTTAGTAGCATCGAATAAGAAGTACGAGTTAGAACACGTTTCTCGCCTCAGTGACTGGGGCAGTATGATTTATTATTTTTTTATCATACTCGCTGCATTTAAACAAAGATTCTTTACTGTTGTGTGGAATGATCATGTGATCTCAGTTCTGCTTTTCAGGACCTGAATGCATTTCCTGCATGAGAAGTGATATATAGTTAAAAGAACTTTTAATAAATGATAAAACTAAAATAATTGAGATAAAGAATAATACCATGCTCTGGTTTTTATTCTGTAACAAATTTTGAACAAGTGCATATTTAAATGAGCTATACATATTTAACATTCTATTTATTTATTTATTTAATAGAAACAGCTTGACAGACAACATAAATTAACAAGTCACAGGACTGTACTTAATTCTGAACACAAAGGAAAAGTAGAAAAACTAATTTGTGCTAAAAGCAAAGTGCACATGACAAGATAAATACTACACCGTAGCGCCGACCAATTGTGCAAACAAAAAAAGGATTTTGGTAAAAACCACTGTATAAGATATGATAACTGGTTGTAGGAAATTGTGCAAATAGCATTTTATTTTTGTCCATATAGAGTGTGTGTGTACAAGGCCTGAATGCTTCTGTATGTTTGTGTTTATATATATATAATATATATATATATATATATATATATATATATATATATATATACACGTTTTGCCTCACTCCACCAGGGTCCGAGTTCGATTCCCGTATCAGATATAGTGGTAGAAGATGATTGATTGATATTATATATATATATATATATATATATATATATATATATATATATATATATAATATATATATATATATATATATATATATATATATATATATATATATATGCAAGTATTATATATTATGCAAGTGTGTGTGTTTATTTTTACTGAAACCAACCCCAACATATAGCATGAAGACAAACTATTCTTATAAATGTTTTGTAAGTAATGATAGTGTTTTAAATGACTTAAATCATCAGGACCCCAAGCGAAACAGTGCCTGCTGTTTCCACACGGACGGTTTTAATTTTCAAATGTGTGTATCATGGCTGATTTTGGTGCTTAAATTGAGACTTGGTACAAAAATGTTTTTTCATTGCAGTCGTATATCATGTCCGCTGTACTTTAA
This sequence comes from Kryptopterus vitreolus, assembly GCA_030449085.1. NCBI lineage: Eukaryota > Metazoa > Chordata > Actinopteri > Siluriformes > Siluridae > Kryptopterus > Kryptopterus vitreolus. Next base: position 6,152,996 of record JACRUU010000013.1, on the reverse strand, counting down.
TTAGTATTTTAGATCTGAGTGGAGAAGGATGTCATGATGAAATGTGTTTTCTGTCGAGGGCTTTCATTTTTCTAGTTATTATGTAATTTTGTATTGTATACATACAATACACACATTTACATATAAATATACGTTACACAGCTATATACATGGGATATTCTATAAAAATGGTAGAAAAAGGTATGAGGTGGCGGGTAGAGACCAGCTGTAATATACAGGTGCATTGTTCAGAAAATTGAGGTAAAAATGTCTCATTTTTGTATATCAGCTGACAGAGATCACATGGTAATTCTAGGACAAGTAACATTGCAGTGCAAATAACATTAATCATGTTCAGTACAGACATGGGTCAGAGTGAAAATCTACACTTTATTTTCTGAGGCCGGGAGAAGGTTATGATGGCAATGTAACAAGTCAGTGTCTAAGTCGGGTTTTAAGTTACATTGTACATTAAGTGTTAAACAGGAATAGAGCATAATCAGAGTAGATGTCACTGAAAACTATTGTCTAGAGAGTGGTTATGATCACATGTTTATCCTATTCTTGAAACTATACAGTAAGCTGTGTCTGGCTCAAATTTCGAAAGCGTCTATGAAACATCTGTACATAATAGAATAAGGTCTTTTGGCATCGTTCATGCAAATTATGCATGCACGGCAACTGGCGACGATTATACATGCTTAGAGACACGAGCAAAACATTTTCTCACTCCCTGCAGCAGCCGAGTGTATAGTTCTGATTAATCAAGCCTGTCAGTTATTCAGCTGTTGTTTTGTCAAGCAATCTGAGCAGTTGTTTGACGTCTTGCTTGGCTGCAGGAATTTTGATTGACTAGTGAAGAGTTGTCTGATGGGTGATGCATAGTATTACTTTGTTGTTGTTGTTGTTGTTGTTGTTTTGGTTTTTTTTTTTCCAGCTGAGTTTTATAAACTCTTTTCAAACTAGATGTTCCCTTTAATGTAAAATAGTCAGAGAAGTTCAAATTTTCTAGGCTGCTCTAGGCCTGTAGCACAGATTCCATGCAAGTCGATGAATATTTCATTAGCACACACAATGCTTCTCTCTCTCTCTCTCTCTCTCTCTCTCTCTAACTCTCACCTAAAGCGGGAATGCTGAATTTGGCTTTTGCTGGAGAAGTGCGAATGGAAGCCGCACGTTTCCTGTGTAGGAAATTACGCTTCCTCAATGCACATGTGCACAATGTAGCTCCATTTTTCATCGTTTGGATGCAAAGCCAAAACTGACCAGCAATCACAAGAAATGAAGACACTCAAGACAACTTGATTAGGAATGAACAGTTGCTAAACAGCCTCAGTTGTTTTTAGCATGGGTTCCACAAGAACCGAGAGGAATGAAGCATGTCTCACAAATTCATGGGGGTCACTTTCCTAGAGCACCTGCAAATCTGTGAGTGCAGTTTGACCTTTAACCCGACTTATAATGCCAGAAATGTACTTGTGGTTGAGTTGCATGCCCCCCCCCCCCTTCCACATGACATGACATTAACATGCGTTACGGATGATGGGATCAAAACCAGTCAGGAGATTAGGAATACATCTCCAGTGACCACTTGCGATCATATTTCATGCATCGCTTCCACCGGAGAAAGGCTCTCCTGGAAGCTGTGTCAGTCTTCCGCTGAATTGATAAACAGGCAGAATAGACAAGAGGACTCTTAACTTGTCTAGAGTAAATGTTTCTAGCATTTTAAATCGAATGTATAAGGGAACGAGATATGTTAAATGTAGCTATAAAAATCGTCGCTGTTACTGTACAGCATTGCAAAGCATTTACCATTTTTCAACCAATGGAAGGCTCTCAGTGATTTTCTAGCTCGAGCATTGATTCACTCAATTAGTCGTTTGACTATATTAAAGGTGACGGCTGGTGCCATTCGGTTTTGTAAATAAAGGCTGCTCGTTCTTTCATTGTCTGTTATGCTGGGACTATATGATCGTGTGTGATTCTTCCAACTAAAACTGTTGTCTTCAGTGCTACAGCAATTTACAAGTAAAAGCTTTCTGGGCAAACTAAATAAAGCAACATTTTTTTTACCAGGTGTTTGGGAGAGGACCACATGCTGTCAATGGAGGGAATAATTTCTGGGTACTGAGAGAGTGTGAATGGGTAAACTGCAAACTGTCGTTAATGCAACAGAACCCAGCTTTTGTCTTTTATGTAGCCAGCAGCTATATATATATATATATATATATATATATATATATATATATATATATATATATATATATATATATATATATATACACAACACATATAAATCATTAAAAAAACAACCACTAAACAAGTAACTTTACATTAACAAGAAATTAATTAACAAGAAGAAGGGGCACGGTGGATTAGTGGTTAGCACGTTTCGCCTCACACCTCCAGAGTTGGGGGTTCAATTCCCACCACCTCATCCATGTGTGTGTGGAGTTTGCATGTTATCCTCGTGCGTTTTTCTCCTCGTTTTTTCTCCGGTTTCCTCACGGTCAAAAAACATGCACGGTAGGTTGATTGGCACCTTGGAAAATTGTCTCTAGTGTGTGAATGTGTGTGTCTGAATGTGTGCCCTGCGATGGGTTGGCAGGGTGTATCCTGCCTTTGATGCCCCAAGACACCTGAGATAGCCACAGACTCCCCGCGACCCGAGGGAAGATCAGACAAAGCGGTAGAAGATGAATGAATGAATAATTAACAAGAAATTGATGTTAAAAGAATAATTTCCAGAGTAAAATAAATATTAAACAATCAATAATTTTATTAAAGTTAGAGAGAGTTAGTGAGACTCGTATTAGAAACATAAAAAGTATCTATCTATATCTATCTATCTATCTCTATATATATATGTCAATATCTATCTATCTGTCTATCTATCTATCTATCTATCTATCTATCTATCTATCTATCTATCTATCTATCTATATATCTATATATCTATATCTATATCTATATATATATATATATATATATATATATATATATATATAATGAGGGGCATGGTTTGCCTCACACCTCCAGGCTCCGGGTTCGATTCCCGGCTCGGTCATGTGTGTGTGGAGTGTTTGCATGTTCTCCCCGTGCCTCAGGGGTTTTTTTTCTCCGGGTTCTCCCAGTCCAAAAACATGCATGGTAGGTTGATTGGCACCTTGGAAAAAATTGTCCCTAGTGTGTGAATGTGTGTGTGATGTGTGTGTGTGTGTGTGCCCTGCGATGGGTTGGCATTCCATCCAGGGTGTATCCTGCCTTAATGCCCGATAGACGCCTGAGATAGGCACAGACTTCCTGTGACCCGAGGGAGGGAGATCGGATATAGCGGTAGAAGATGAATGAATGAATGAATATATATATATATATATATATATATATTTTTTTTTATTTATATATATATATATATATATATTTTTTTTTTATTCCTGTCTCTCTCCCTCTCACACACTCATTTTTTCCAATAAATGTGTATGTTTCGACAGGTACATGTAAATATGTATGTTTCTGGTCATTGCTTGTGGCTGCTTGGATGTAAGTATGCATAAAATACTGGGAGGCAGGACATAAACTTAGCATATGTTTTTGAAACCGTGAGTCGTAATCGCTTTCCATTGCAGAGAATAAAATGCAGGCAGGCAGAGTTCAACCTGGAAAAAAATAAAATAGTCAGTGAAGGTCAAAACCAGAACTTGGAAAACAAGGTTAGGAAGCGCATGATATCAATGGACGAGACACAGTGAAGAACCAGCCTGGTATATACAGACGAGCAGAACAGGTGTTGGAGATAGCCAGCGGCAAAACCGAAATAGAAACCAAGAGACACGAAGATGCGGCAAGTCCGTAACATTAGGAGCTGTAGTTAACCAAGTAAAGCAGCGTTTCAAGGCAGTTCGACCATATATAGCGTAGCTGACGCAGCACACAGTGGAATGAGATGTTTCTACACAACCCTGGTACAAACAGATGAGGGTGTACAAATTTTGTCATCCAAGTGGTGGTCTTGTCAATGATAACTTGTAAAGAAGACTAGTCACATGAAGTGATGCTGTTTCTTGTAAAAGAAACACTTTGGATAGATAGATTGTGTGATGGCAAATTTTTTTAAAGCGCAAATTGAAGAAACCAGCAGTTTTTTTTCTTTATTTGAAAAGTCTGACATTGCCAAGTTTTACTCCCGAACAAAGTCTGTCAAATTCTGTCACACAGTCCTGAGTGCTTTTTTGCAGCAGCAGCAGCAATGCAGACCAAATGTTCCATCTTTAAATCATTTCGAAGGCCATCTGCTGTTTTACTCGATGTGATAAGTATTCATAATTAGAATATTTTCATTTAAAAATACAAACCCTTCCCCCCCGCCCATGTTTGTTTATTCTGTTTAGTGAAGTTCGAGGCTTGTCATCTGACTCAGAGGATCAGCTTCGAGAGCAGCGACCCCAAATTCGGCGTTCGCCCCGACGGCTCCCTGTACGCCGAGCGAGACGCCACCGACCTGTCCGAGCCTATCCAGTTCGTGGTGACGGCTCAGGGGATTGAAGACACGCAGACCTGGAGGACGATCGTTAAACTGGTTGTCACCGGACCCCCGCATCCTTGGCGTAGAAACCAGGTGAGATTCGAGATGAGCTCGAAAGCAAAAAAAAAAATGGAAACTCGTTTCCTTTTGGTTATAAATCAAAGGAGAAAATAAATAAAAATTACAGTCTGTATCGTCCTCAGCTCTTCATCCTCGTGGAATCTCTTGAGCATTAAATTCCAATACAGATCCCTCATATTTAATTGCAAATTCCATTACAGAACGCTGCCTGAGGGGGGAAAAAAAATGAGGAAGAAAATCACCTAACATTTATATTTGAAGTCTGTAGGCGGCTTAAAAAATTGAAGTAATATATGTGATGTGGGCATCTCTACTCTACTTTTTCTTTCTTTCTTTTTTTTTTTTTTTTAAATCAGATAAAAAGTGCTTTGGAATTAAGGAATCACAGGGTTCGGGATTAAATTTCTCGCCAGCACCACACATGGCAATTATAAAGTGCAGGGAATAATTGACACCGATTAAGTTAAACTTGCCACCCAGGTAATGTGTTTGTGGCACCTGCATGATGCGAGACTACAGCAATAATGAATTGTGCTCTAGCATCATCAATTAAAAAAAAAAAAAAAACTTATCAGTTGATTCATTCAGGTGCACTGGATTTAAGTTTCTTTCTCTCTCTCTCAAACACACACACACACACACACACAGAAGTATACATCAGATCATTCACTCTCCTGGAAAGGCATTCTAATTTGAACGGAGAGCTTTTAGCATACTTTAACTCTGGGCAAAACACCAAATGGCGTAATCTAATTGTATTATGTAAATGTGCAAACTCAATCTCCAGACAATAGTCACTCCTAGACACATTTGCTCGTGCTTATCTGAGCGCATCCACCGAAACACACATGCTGATGCAACCGTAATTCGCAACCATAGCGTGTGAGTAATCAGACCACGTTTCGTCATGACTGCTCTGTGCCAGCGCCTTTAAATTTGACATTTTCATCTTCATGCCATTCCTTCCATTTCGATACCATTTTCTGTGGCCCAGAGCAGAAAGTTGCTACATTACTAACTTTGGGCTTCGAGGTGGAGTGAGGAGGTGTTGTGAGGACTTAATACATATATTGCGCAACCATACCGAAATAGCGAAACTGTGAGACTTCAGAAGTGTGTGGATGTAGCCACAGAAAGTTTTATTTTCCTGTTTGTTTCACTGCAGCTACACATTTCATACAGAATATTTAAACAATTCATTAATTGTATGGCATTAATTCTATCTATCTATCTGTCTGTCTGACAGTCTGCATGTCTGTCTATCTATCTATCTGTCTATCTATCTGTCTGTCTGTGCCTATCTATCTATCTATCTATCTATCTATCTATCTATCTATCTATCTATCTATCTATCTATCTATCTATCTGACAGTCTGCATGTCTGTCTATCTATCTATCTGTCTGTCTGTGCCTGTCTGTCTGTCTGTCTGTCTGTCTATCTATCTATCTATCTATCTATCTATCTATCTATCTATCTATCTATCTATCTATCTATCTATCTATCTGTCTCACTGTCTGTCTGTCTGTCTGTCTAATAAATATAGATATTCATAATATAAATATTATATTGTAATTTATATTCAGTTTATTTGTTTTTATTCTTTAAGTTTTATTGTTAGTATTGTACTCCAAACTTTACTTGAATCTGACTGTGAGCTATGAGAGATATATATATATATATATATATATATATATATATATATATATATATATATATATATATATATATATATATATATATATATATATATATATATATAATAAAAAAGAAAACCTATTATTACAAATGAACTTGTATAAAGTAACGGGCAGATATGTGATATTGTTTGCATTTTGCAAGTTACATCTCACATCCAGCAAAACATTGACAGTTGGATGAAAGGGTTTCATTTGCTGATATCTAAAATCAAGGTCACGTTTTCTGTTTCATCTCCCGGTGCAGAGTCAAAACTCTTCTTTTTCCTTTGCTTGACGATGACAGGTGAATCTGTCCTAGTGAATATAAATCCCATTCCTCCTTTGGTAAACCCAGCGCACACACACACACACACACACACACACACACACACACTGTAGTTGGCGTGTACCTGGTTCACGGAAACGACCTTCACGTTGGCCTTGGGACTGTTCCTGAATCTAAAGTGACCTAAAAATGACAAAACTACAAGAAAGGACTAAGGCTTCTCCGGGGAGGAGGACATGTGCTCCTCTTACCATGTCCTTAACCCCTCACATATCCCTGCCGTCTGTGCAGCCATTTAGAGAAGCCTCTCTGTGCCAGGCTACTGAAGGACATCCACACACACACACATATACACACACACACACACACACACTTCCAAACAAATGTCCTAAATGGGCTTTGGGATTAGAGCAGGATAATGAGTGTAAAAGGCCATGTATGGCTCCCTAACACAAATTGTACTCTGGGATGAATTGTTGGTCTCATGATAATATTATCTAATACAGGCCGCTGATTAGAAATTCACTCAGAGGCCTGATTTAGATCGCAGTCTGGGATCTTTATACTTTGCAGTACACAAGCTTGATGCCATTATTATTTTTCACACCACAGACCTTAAAAGTCGAAGCTCGAACCAGAATAAAGCAGGTTTTTTTTTCCAGAATTAAAGAACAAGTTAATTATATTTCTAGTCCCCTTAGACAAAAGACATGGCAGTGTTTTGTTCTAACAACGTGCTCAAAGAATATCAGGTAAAATATACACCAAAAATGCAAAGGGTTGTGGAACACGGTCAAACGCTGCATCGTGGCCCTGCTCCTTTGTTACTGGGTCGCATTTAATCTAAAACGAATGTGTGGATTTTTTAAGGACGTAGAAATAAGAGAAAATACGCCGAAAGCACAATGGACACCAGTGCACCGAGATGAGTTCCATCAGGCTTGGCAGCAGAGGGAAAGTACGAAAAATACGAGCCTGTTGTTCCTTTAGTTATTTGACGCTTAGGACGAGAAAACAAGATAAAAAACGAAAAGAAGAAAGGAAGTTGGCTGAGGCGTATGGGAGCAGCCTCGCCGTGGGGATTTTTAGTTCTGCCTCGTGTTCTGTTTGGAACGGATCAACTGCTGGGACTGTGTTTCTCCTCAGCATCTTTCATCCATCTCCAACGAGCCTCTTCGAATCTCTTGTACTTGCGTGCACTTTTGATTTATTTATTGTTCCAGCGCGATAAAAAAGGCAGTGGTGACCAGATAAAGAGAATAAGGTGACATGCTGTTGAGATGCGATTCAGCCATGTAGCCTCAGAGTCCCTGGTTCCATCACGGGGCTCAGATTGGAAATAATAGCACAGCTTTCCAGCTTACTTGCTGGTGTTTTTTTCTGTTTTGGGAAAGGAAGAGAAAAAGACGTCTCACTAGTTCTTGACCAAAAGAACCACACAAGAAGCTTCGACAGGGTCTACATACGAATAATTAGATGATGTTGGATGAATACGCACATACTTAACTTTGCATTTTCTGGTTGGATTGAATGTTTTCTAAAGTAGGAACCATCTTCTGATGTCTGTGGCCTAAAGATGATCAGATGGCCATCAGAGACAAAATACAACTGGCTTTTATTTATTTATTTTTTTAGTTCTTTCCCCTCAGGTAGCCCAGGGTTACCGAGGTAGCTAATTCACATGTATGTATGTCAATAGGATACACGCCTACATACTCGCCACCATCTGTGGCATCCTACAACCCATCCAACTTCTTCTAGTTTACTTTTCTGCCACCTATGTTGTTGGATTAATCCTACTCACGTTTCCAGTGGTGTCGCTACGATTGTTGTATAGATATCAACCCGTCGTCCGAATAGAATTTTGGCGCGGTACATGCATCATCATCATCAGGCGATGACTGAAGACCTCTCTCTTCACATCTTCCCTACAAAAAAACCCTCAACTGAGTTTGATTGTTTGTATCTTAACTTTGCAATCAATGATACCATTCATTCATTCATCTTCTACCGCTATATCCGATCTTCCCTCGGGTAACAGGGAGCCTGTGCCTATCTGGGCATTAAAGCAGGATACACCTTGGATGGAATGGCAACCCATCACAGGGCACACACACTCACATTTACACACACATTCATACACTAGGGACAATTTTCCAAGGTGTCAATAAATCTACAGTGCATGTTTTTGGACCGGGGGGAAACCGGAGAACCCGGAGAAAAACCTCCTGAGGTACGGGGAGCGTGAGGTGATGGCATCCCGCCACTAGATTACAGTGTATCCCACATCAGGTTACAGAGTGCGATTTTTCCAACAAGTGGAATTGAGAAATGTCAAAATGTCCAGTAAAAATGGATACAGATGGAAGGCACTTCCAGGAAAGATGGGTAGCAAATACATATTTGTGCTGCCAGGAGAAAAAGCTGTATGTGTTTTGTGTTATGAGGCGGCGTCGCTCATCAAAGATGATATAGTGTCTTATAGTTACAACTGACCCTACAAGGTCAACCATAATGCTGCTGTGGCCCACGGTGACAATCATTTCGACCCCTGATATAGTGTATTTGTAAAAGCTTAGTATAGAAAACTGAGTAACTTAAAAACAAAAGGAGGCTGTGGATCAGAGGTATCCAGTCTTTTCTATAAAAAGACAGTGCAGGTTTACATTCCAGCCAGACAAAACAACACCAAGTTTTAGCTACTTAAATCTAATAATTTTGCGCCCACACTTACTGTTTTCTATAGAGGGAGTGAGAGTTCAGAGCTGTTATAGAGCGACAATGAAATTCCATAGAGTTAAATATATTTGGAAATGGATAAAAACAAAAAGTAAAGCTTGACTTCTGAAACACTGTAATTAATGATAAATAGCAATGGTATCTGTTTTCCCCCTTAAAACAGTGCATTTATTATTCATTAGACATAACAGGAACAGGTTATAGTAGATGGCACTCCCAGGCTTCCGCTCTCAAGTCTGAGGTTTAATCCTAAGCTTTGATGATTGTGGATCCTGGCTTCCGATCCACTGTGACTCGAACCAGGATAAAGTGGTTACTGAAGATGAATGAAGGGTTTTGGGAACTGAGAAGCCTCCAGAGATTAAGTCTTCCCAGGGAAGAAAAGTTTTTTTTTTTCTTTTTTTTTAATTTTGCGTAAATCTTATTCATGATTTAAACCCTGCCTTGAAACTTCATTCTAGTGCCGACCGTCAAGTCTAATATCCCATCTCCGGCAGTAAACTTTATCACTAACGCTTGCATTCTAAAAAAAATAAAATAAAATAACCCTTTGCACACTATTTTTCAACCGGCAGCCTGAAGACCAAATCCCTTTTTCGCGGTGACGTCTTCCTTTATCTCCATCTCATCAGCACGAGTTAGGAATAAAATGTTGATGAGCCAGGATGAAGTAGAAGAGATCAGCCCTTCATCATCCCTTGTTGCCTGTCTTTCTTTCTTCCACCCATCCTCTCTTGCAATCATCCCCCATTTCATCTCCAGAGCCAGCCTCTCAGCCCTTGCAGTCACATCCAGCACACCGTGGTGAAACATCGAACCAAAACAAAAAGACATGGTGTGTTTACTCACTTTTAGCTTGCATTCCTCTTTCCTAATTATTTTGTCTAGACGTCGGCATAGTAAAGAGATATAATTAGCCCAAGTAGACTAGGCTTTTCACTTTTTCAAAAATTTAGTAATGGTCGGTAGATATGTATATGCTCTTTTGACCGTGTGCTGATGTTGCATCATCCAAAGTTTCACACACACAGAAGTGTCTCACATCCTTACACGTTTATGAGTTGAAAGAGTTGGATGATATATATATATATATATATATATATATATATATATATATATATATATATATATATATATATATATATATAAAGTAAAGTAACTAATTACTTTTGATTACTTTTTGATTACTTTAATTTGTCCACTAGGTGGCGCTTTAAGTTAACGAAACTCTCGAAAAAAATGACTTCTATTTTTCAAAGTGAAACTGCAGCAGCTTGTCATCATTCAAATCTGATTTTACATGAAATTCTTCAGATGTAACCCTATTTGTAATCGTTAACATTTTCAGAAGTCGCTGTAATTTAATTACACATTTTTTTCTCAGTAACTGTAAGGGATTACCGTTACATTTATTTGGTAATTAAATTCCGTAACACTGTTACATGTAACTAGTTACTCCCTGGTGTGCAGACGTTTCATTTTAATATACTGCTTTCAGTTTTATTCTCCCTTTCAGTTTGGTTATGTGAATTGCGCTTTTAGTAAAGAGTTTTATCACTTTAACCGCTATGACGGCGTCAATGTCATTGTCCGTATTTATATATAAAACAATTCTCCATAGCAACAGGACTCATTGTCTGGCTCAGTCTTTTAAAAAATGGCAAACCTGCTGAACACTGAGGATTGTCACACATAAACCGAGACTCAAGAACATGGCCATATGATTGGCTTTTGAACCTATAACGAGCAGCATAATATTCTCGTGACCGTTTTCCTTTCGGAGGTGATAGCCTGGTTCAGCATTCTGAATGAATTGCCATGACATACTGTATGTGCTGTGATTTGTCATGCCGATTGAACCTTTGAGTAGGAACCCCACTGCTGGCTTGATAAGCTCGCTCTTGGACACAGGTGTTCTCATGGCAAGCCTGAATTGCTTTGTAACCCTGATATGGAAAGACACTGTGAAAAATGGCAGCATGGGCAATGAATCTGGTGTGGAAATATCGGTTCTTTCTTTGGTGTCTCTTTAGTGCTGACACTCTTGCTTCACTAGTGATGTCTTATTATGAGCGATTTATCCGATCTTCCGTCGGGTCACGGGGAGCCTGTGCCTATCTCAGGCGTCTATGGGCATTAAGGCAGGATACACCCTGGATGGAATGCCAACCCATCGCAGGACACACACACACACACACACATTCATACACTAGGGACACACACACATGGCCGTGACGGGACTCGAACCCGGACCCTGGCGGTGTGGCGAACGTGCTAACCACTAAGCCACCGTGCCCATATATATATATATATATATATATATATATATATATATATATATACAAACCGGATTCTAAAAAAGTTGGGACACTATACAAATTGTGAATAAAAACCTGAATGCAATGATGTGTAGGTGCCAACTTCTAATATTTTATTCAGAATAGAACATAACACACGAAACAAAAGTTTAAACTGAGAAAATGTACCATTTTAAGGGAAGGGAAAAATATGTTGATTCAGAATTTCATGGTGTCAACAAATCCCAAAAAAGTTGGGACAAGGACATTTTCACCACTGTGTGGCATCTCCCCTTCTTTTTACAACACTCAACAGACGTCTGGGGACAGAGGAGACCAGTTTCTCCAGTTTAGAAATAGGAATGCTCTCCCATTCTTGTCTAATACAGGCCTCTAACTGTTCAATCGTCTTGGGCCTTCTTTGTCGCACCTTCCTCTTTATGATGCGCCAAATGTTCTCTATAGGTGAAAGATCTGGACTGCAGACTGGCCATTTCAGTACCCGGATCCTTCTCCTACGCAGCCATGATGCTGTGATTGATGCAGAATGTGGTCTGGCATTATCTTGTTGGAAAATGCAGGGTCTTCCCTGAAAAAGATGACGTCTGGATGGGAGCATATGTTGTTCTAGAACCTGAATATATTTTTCTGCATTGATGGTGCCTTTCCAGACATGCAAGCTGCCCATGCCACACGCACTCATGCAACCCCATACCATCAGAGATGCAGGCTTCTGAACCGAGCGTTGATAACAACTTGGGTTGTCCTTGTCCTCTTTGGTCCGGATGACATGGCGTCCCAGATTTCCAAAAAGAACTTCGAATCGTGACTCGTCTGACCACAGAACAGTCTTCCATTTCGCCACACTCCATTTTAAATGATCCCTGGCCCAGTGTAAACGCCTGAGCTTGTGGATCTTCCTTAGAAATGGCTTCTTTTTTGCCCTGTAGAGTTTCAGCTGGCAATGGCGGACGGCACGGTGGATTGTGTTCACTGACAATGGTTTCTGGAAGTATTCCTGAGCCCATTCTGTGATTTCCTTTACAGTAGCATTCCTGTTTGTGGTGCAGTGTCGTTTAAGGGCCCGGAGATCACGGGCATCCAGTATGGTTTTACGGCCTTGACCCTTTCTCACAGAGATTGTTCCAGATTATCTGAATCTTTGGATGATGTTATGCACAGTTGATGATGATAGATGCAAAGTCTTTGCAATTTTTCGCTGGGTAACACCTTTCTGATATTGCTCCACTATCTTTCTGCGCAACATTGTGGGAATTGGTGATCCTCTACCCATCTTGGCTTCTGAGAGACACTGCCACTCTGAGAAGCTCTTTTTATACCCAATCATGTTGCCAATTGACCTAATTTGTGTTAATTGGTCTTCCAGCTCCTCGTTATGCTTAAATTTACTTTTTCCAGCCTCTTACTGCTACTTGTCCCAACTTTTTTGGGATTTGTTGACACCATGAAATTCTGAATCAACATATTTTTCCCTTAAAATGGTACATTTTCTCAGTTTAAACTTTTGTTTCGTGTGTTATGTTCTATTCTGAATAAAATATTAGAAGTTGGCACCTACACATCATTGCATTCAGTTTTTATTCACGATTTGTATAGTGTCCCAACTTTTTTGGAATCCGGTTTGTAAATACTCTTTATATGTTAATGGAGCAGATGATTTTTATTATTTATAAACAGTTGAAAATCTCATAATATGGATTCCTCAAATCTCCCATAATGCATTTGGAGGTACCACAAAGCCAATCTAAGCCTTCTTTCTTTTATAGGCTGCCATTTCTTTTGTCCTAATTTAGTTTATAGGGCAGTCTTGTTTCCTTTGGATTGGTGGATAATGGAATAAACCCATGCCATTTGAAACGGTGTCACATCCCTTCGTTTCCTTATAAATAAATCTGCAAAAAATCAGGAGCTCTCATAGGATACCAAATTTTTTTCCTCGGCTATAATAATAACGACGATGCTTTTTGTTGTTTGTTCAATTTTCCCAGATTGGTGTCAAGGCCAAATCCTATCACAAGCACCACCATGATCTCAGTCACCACCAGCGTCGATTTTTCACCCATCATTCGCACGGGAAAAAGCAAGTCTGGCCTCCAATCAGAGCTCCTGAACCCGGCAGGAGAGCTTTTCCATTTTGGGTGAGTGAGTTCCGTATCATCATCATCGTTCGTAGTGTTAATATTCAGTCATAGACTTTTACAGAAAAACAAAAACAAAACAAATATACTGTGATGTGATCATACAAGTACTATGATGATCAGTGCCCTGAAATGATACAATCACACATTATATATTACACACGCAATTATAGCTGCATGTTAAAAACAAACTTAAAAAACAACCGCTTTTTGGAAGACAAAAAAAAAAAAAAACAACAAACTTAACGAATCGTGAGAAATGAACAAGGTAAGTCCAGAATAAGGTGGGTAAAAACTAAATAATGAAACCGAGTCCTATAATATATGAAAAAAGTCAAATCAAGCTGACAGGTGAAAATGTGTGAATCATGTAGGGTGTGTGTGTGTGTGTGTGTGTGTGTGTGTGTGAAAATTCATTAAATGTTGTGTCAAAACAAGTCGCATGAACAGAAATAGAACGGATGCGCATGCGGATGTGTATAAATTGACATTAAGTGTATTCACAATAAAAAAAAGCGAACTCACACCTTTTTGCAAAAACTTCTCGTGTTAATATTCGATCGTATTAAATATTTCACAAATCAAAACAAAAGTTTTACTTTTGCCTCTAAATGATGAATGATCAGGACTGTAACTCTGGAGCCTGTCAGAAAGACTCTCACATTTGGACCCTTGAGTCCACCCTCTTTTGTGAAGTCCGAGGAGAACAGAAAGGTTTCTGATCCAGAGCATGACAACAGAACATACTCAGGAGCCTCCCTTCCAGGTGAAGAAGAGGCTTAGCATTGTGTACTGTGGAGAATTGATCGCTGAAGGCATTCAGACAGGTTATCGGGTCTCGTCGTTCTCGTGCTCCGAGAGCAATCTGTCTTGGTTTGCTCGGGAACTTGAAGACGAATGAGAGCAATTTGGATGCTTTATGATCTATGCAAATATTGTACGCCATACAAAACGTCTGCTGCAATGTGTGTAGTGGAAGTGCCGTCTCTCTCTATATCTCTGACGTTCAAGGAATATTGCTCTTAGATTTATTTCTAGAATTCAGCAGGGATTTTACTTGCCTGTACATCAGTAAAACATCTGAACAGAAGCAAACTAAACAAAAACTACACACACACACACACACACACACACACACACACACACACACACTATCCACAAGGTCAGAGTGTGTTATCTATGCATGTGAAAACTCAGGTCTGTCTTATCTTTCAGTCAGGCCCCTCAGGATGGGTTGAGTTTTTCTGCGCACAAGTCTTATCCTCACCTACTCTGTTGTGTCTGTGTACTTCTCTGATTACACATGGGGATTACAGCAATCTCTAAACACACACATGCGCACTCACACACACGTACACCAACCAAGCTCAAAGAGGCAGATTAACAACAGGAAAAACTTGAACCACCCACAAGTATGAAGTTTGTAAGCGTGAAAAACAGCTCAGAATTAGTTGGAGAAACGGTTCTATAACCTCACATCCCCCCCCACCTTTGCCACTTACAATGTTTGGGTTTAGCAGACCTCCCTCTGTGGGTGTTTACATGTAACACTTCTCGAAAGACACAGTTGTCAGTTGCTATTTTTCCAGCACCGAGAAAGGGTTACATCCGTGCACCCGGCGAGGCGAACCGAACTCCTTCAAGCACACACAATTTTATTTTCACGTTTTATTTTTTTTTTCCCTATTGTTGTTTTGGGGGTCTGTCGGGACACAGTTAAAAGCAGAGACTACTGTAGCTAAAATATCACGCACAGACAGGAATCGAAAGGGAAACCAAAAATGCATCGACTCCTAAATGGACAGATAATGTTAATAAAATGAGGGACGATCTCAAGTTCTACGTCGGTATGAATTAACATGAGAGCATGTCAGAGGTAAAACCAGATTATACAGCACGAGGGAAACAATCAAGGTTCTTGAAAAGAAGCAATATGTCAAGTAATGAAATGTACATTCAGTGTGTTATACATTTATTCATGCTACTACCCAGAGGGAATAAACAGCGCGTCTAAAAACCCAATGTTATACACACCTAATGTATGTGTGTGTGTGTGTGTGTGTGTGTATGTGTCTGTGTGTGTGTATATATATATATATATATATATATATTCATTCATTCATCTTCTATCACTTAAGCTGAGCTTCCCTCGGGTGGCGGGGACTCTGTGCCTATCTCAGCCGTCTTGGGGCATCAAGACAGGATACACCCTATATTGGGTGCCAACCCATCGCAGGGCAAAAAGATAGAAAAAGATAGAAAAAGGTTGGCTTGGTGGTAAAGATGCTTATTTTTGAAGTTGAATCATGTGAACATTTACATGTAAAGTGACTTTTTCTTTTGTTAGACTTTAGTGTATTGATACCTTATACTTCATTGTATGTATTATAATTACAGTGTTGTCATCATTATTATTTATTTTTTTGTTAATGTGAGTGTTTATCACAAGGGCTGTTGATTAAAGTATTTAGTTAACGTTCGTTAATTCACGATCAACCTAATTGCACATTTACATTTGTTTAAAATCTACCTTAAATGAATACTTTTCAATACTACAATCAACATGGGCATGGACATATATGGATTCAATATATGTTACACATCCATTCATCGTATATTTAGTATTAGTGAAAGCAAACTCAACATAGAGCATGAAAAGAAAAATAGCATTTTGAATTATGTGTCATCAGGAGACCCAACGGAATCTTTGCTTTGTTTCCGCTTGGACATTTCATAAGGCGATACCTCTTCTAACTTTCAAATATATTATATGTTCTTTCCGTGGATTGGTTTATTTAAAAGAAATGTCAAGCTTTCTATATGTGCATTTATTACATTTATATTTATATTACATATATAATTGCTGGCTGAGCGCATAAAAGCGATTTTGGTGCTTGATATTATTGTATTTTTTAAAGTAAAAAAAATTTGCAGTGTTTTGAAGGTTTGAATTTTGCCTCTTTAGTATTTATATTTTTCATTAAAACGGTCATGCACTAATCGGGCATTAATAAATTGAGTGCCGTTAAAAGGAATTCGCATAAACGTAGTATTAACGTGTTGATTTTGACAGCCCTGATTTATTACTCAATTCAAACGACAGAAAAAAAGCGCATGAAGCGTAAGATTTTACACACCGCATATGGATTTCAGTCAGCAACAGTTTAACATCTGCCTTGACTAATATCATAAATGCTGCAATGTGCATTTATCTTTTTTTTCCCCAAACAAACACACACACACACACACACACACACACACACACCACATATGCGCACACGACTCGCAGCTCGCCACTTGGAGCACACGGTGTGCTGCGCCAAAATCAGCTAGCTTTTCACTTGGATGAATATGGCAGGTGCTTGTCAGATAAATAGGAGGTTGAAGCTGCAGATGGGAACAGCAGAGTTCAGGAGCAAAGTGAAAGTGCTGAGAACTGACACACTAGCCTAGACTTGGAGACAGAGCGAGTGGGGAAAAAAAATGGGCTTGGAGGGAGGGAGAGACGAGTGGGGCACCATGCCTGGATACCAGCGATGAGGCATTAGTTTCAGGCTGTTTAACACGTTCTTGATTCCACTGAACAGTGCACACACACACACACACACACACACACACACACACACACACACACACACACACACACACACACACACCCCTAGCACCGCGAAATAAGGGAGCATGTAGCAATCTATTGTTAATGAAACGTTGTTGCAAGGTGATTGAATAAAGCAACAAATTAAGCCTACTCTATTTGCATAAATCTATAAATGTGTGCATGAAGCCCTGCACACGCCAACCATGAAAGCACAACCTCCCCGAAGCGAACCTCTGAAAGAACCCAGCGAGGGATGCATAATATTCAGCATGAACTGTCCTTGGACCTCGCTATGAAAGAGTAAACGTAACAGAAACGTCTTGACTTTCAGCCAGCTGACTTTCTACTGGCTGAAGGCTGAACACCCACATGAAGACAAGATCCCTATGCTCGTGATTACAGTTCTAGACCTCAAGCAAGGTCGCATACACGGCAGGTATAATCAGATCTCTAGTACAGCCATATATATATAGTATGCCGTGTTCGCAATAACGACACGTTGAGATGAAACCTGGACGCTGAAATTTTACGCAAATAGATGCAGGGAAAGTAGCAGTCAGTATTAGTATTAGTGCACTTGATTTATATGCTGCTTACTCTAACTGGAACGACAATGAAATCACTTAATTGTACAGGATGTCATTGGATGCTGTGGTATTAAACTTTCCTTCAGGGAGACCCGAAACCGCTCCAGCATAACCATGCCTTAGCTCCATGGGAATACGTGGGATACAGCAGTAGATCGTCTGCTATGGAACTCTGGACGCAACCCTAATGTACACTTTTGGAATGAAGATTTCCTGCTGACTGCACCCCAGTCCTCCTCACGTCACCTACAGTACATCAATACCTGATTTTATTTGTCTCTAAATGAGCACAAATCTCTACAAGCACACTCTAGAATCTAGTGGGACAGTAAAGTGGAGTGGGGATTAAGTGTGGAATTGTATTGAACCCTCCTCTCACACACACACACACACACAAACTTTTGTCTATATAGGGTATTCAGGGTGGCACTCGAATCCATAGGTTATGTCAAAGCATAGAGAAGCAGCAGATGCGTTGGTGTGTTTGTACGCGGGGGTGGAAGGTGTTAGCGTAGCGAGTCATGTTGACTGGGTTTAACCATGTCCAATATCGATTAAAAAAAAAAAAAAGATTAAATATTAAATTCATAATTATTCATGTTGGTCACAATAATTTATTTTGGAATGTTTAATCTTTTTTATCTAGCTAGTTAAATATTATTAGCAGGCCAGGTTGCTGTTAGATTACATTAAACAGCACAGTATGCAAGAACACATTTGCCTATATAACTTAGATAGATATACAGACAGACAGGTGATTGATTGATAAAGATAAACAAATAGTAGCAATGTGCAAATTGACACCTTCAGATAAATAAGTATGTATATGTGCAGCTTGTAATATCATGGGAGGTGAGGTCAGAGGCGGAGCAGCCACCTCTGCAGGAGACAGGAGTTTTGGCGGCGCCCTCGGCAGTAACTCTGAAGCTGAGCGGCGTTGCTTAGCTAGGCAGACGGGCTGAGCTCCTGTCTGCTGCCGAGGTAGTCCCTCCTCCTCTGGTGGGCGTACCCCAGTTAGGCAGAAAGGCAGAGGTTGGGCGCCCCTTCTGGCAGGGCTCTGGGGCAGTGTGGTGCCCCAAGTGGAAAACCAAGGTTGAGCTGCACTCATAGAAAGATTCAGAGGTTGGCTTTGAAGGCCACTCACTAAACCTTCTAAGAAGGTTTGGAACTTCTCCCTGTATCTGGGGCTGTGAAAAGTCCGTGGACTGCCGGTTTGGGGCAAAGCCCACCCAATGATTTAGTGCATCCTCTGGGTTCATGATGGCTAGATTATTATGACATAATTGGGTAAATAATAGGAGCCAAATGCAGGATGCACATTGCCGGTGAAAAGAATATTCTTTAATTAATTAAATCCAGCAGACAGAGCAAAACTGGCAAGGGCAAAAACACAGTCCAGGGTGAGAGAACAGGCAAATGAAGGGAGAACCAAAAAACAGTCCACAGATCAGTCATGGCTAAGCGAAAACATAAGCCGAAAACAAACCAGAGATCAATCCAGGTGATCCAGCAGGCAAGGCAGAAACAGGAATCCGAGACTGGGCCATGGGAAACAGGAACTAGAGCAAGCAAGGATAATCTACCACTGAGTCACCGTTCTTCAGTAAATACTGGGTGGCATGGGAGAAACGCCAAGATGGCCGGCGAGGAGCAAAACCCTTAAGTCAGTACTGCGAGCCAGAGAGATCCTAACACACAGAGCTTAGCTTTCTGGCTTAATAAGAGAAGCTGTTGAGGGACAGACTGTTGTTGTGTCCGTGCATCTTACAGTTTATACATTAAAATATGTATACTTCAACTCCATTAAGACAAACACTGCAAACGATGCATCGATCCACACATCAGCCGAACTGCCAAGGTACCATTCTAAGCATCTGTCGTGTTTTGTACATTGACGAGAACAACAAGCAGATTAGCTGTGAAAGTGTTTATCTGCTGCTTTGCTGCCTAATTGAGCAAAATGTTGACAGATTGCTTAGTGAATATGTTACTTTTATGGACATCGCTTTCATTTCTCATGAATCGTTTCCAAGTAAATACAATTTGGGAATTCCTTTAGCGCTCGCATTGTTTATTGAGGTTCAGAAGGGTTGTGTTAGTATCTCGTGAATCTTGTGAATTCAATCTAAGAGTTTTATCTTATTGAATGCAGCTCTGATGTGCTGTATCTGGTGTAAATTCTTGCTTTTGAGGTTTGAATGCACCGGGTGTATGCATGTGTATTGCGGACAAAGACTTGCGGCAAGTTTGCAGTGAAAGGCTAAAAAAAAAAAAAAAGCACAGCAATCCAAACCATTCGTTTCAAAGTCTCCCTTTTTCTGTGGTCGCCATGCCGATGTCATCTTTTCAGTTAATTAACCATTTTTTTTTGCTCTCGCGCTGGTACCGAATCCCTGAGGATGTGTGCATTGTCCTCATGCAGGAACACAGTGTAGCGAAAGTGAAAGCAGTCATTAAACAGCGCCAGTGTCTCCTGAGCTGTCTGCTTTTTTAAAGGACAGGGCAAAGGAGTGTCCACCTCTGCTTCTCCCATTTACTCTCATGATGCTAAATCAGGACTAATGACTTTATTCGCTCTGTTGGCTAGACAGTAGGGAATTGTCTAAAGAAAGCTGTCTTAATTTTCATCGATGATACCATATTCAGTGCCTGGCTCATTCTAATTGCTGCGCTATAATTGAGTTTGTGATTTTGTTCTTTTCATTCTTAACCTCGATTAATATTAATTCCTTTTCTAATTACCTAATTTCAATTCAAGTCTACACTCATTATTTGAAGTGGAAGAG
Organism: Kryptopterus vitreolus; assembly: GCA_030449085.1. NCBI lineage: Eukaryota > Metazoa > Chordata > Actinopteri > Siluriformes > Siluridae > Kryptopterus > Kryptopterus vitreolus. The sequence continues at coordinate 6,132,282 of JACRUU010000013.1, read as the reverse complement.
GGGTAGGGGGAGGTGTGACTGGGATTATAGAGGGTGTGCAGACTGAAACAGTTTGTTTGCAAATGTGTGTGCCCATGCAGTGCTGAATAATGATCATACTGTAGATGCTGCTTTTAGTTCAACAAGAACAGAAGGCCCTCCTGCTTGATGCCCATTGACATGCACAGTCAGTTTGACATGATTAATTGCATAAATATGTACATAGGTAAACAAATAGTTTATGTAATATATGGAAAAGACTCTCGCCGCTCATGTGGGGTAACATCTTTTATGTATGTGTATATATATATATATATATATATATATATATATATATATATATATATATATATATATGATTGTATTTAACATTTGTAAACATATGTGGGGGGGACCAGAGAACCGGGAGAAAAATCCCCAGTGGCACGGGGAGAACTTGAACCCCCAACCCTGGAGGTGTGAGGCAAACATGCTAACCACTAAGCCACGGTGCCCACTATGTTATAAAAGTGCATTTTATTTAAACATTTAAACTGTTTATGTTCAGAAATGTTAATAATAATAAACTGTGTTGCCCCCCTTCTGCACCGTGAGTTTTTAATCTATAGTTTTAAATGACACCTTTTTAGAGTGATTCATAACAGCCAAAAAAAAATAGGGGACAGGGAAAAAGGAGAGGAAAACGAGTGGGAAAGGAAATCCATATTTCAGAGTGTCTCCACTGCACTCGTAATTTTTCATTCATACTGAGGTCCATGATGGAGTAGTCGGGGTGACATTGAGCCCACATTTATTCTCCATGGAATCATGGGTAAGTGTACAAGATTGGTGCTGTCACGAACCTCACCTGAGGTACGTTTGCGCTCCATTGAGTAGCGGATGCTTTTTTTCCTGTAATAGAGTGATTTCTGCCTATTTGTCTCTCACAAAAGGTTGTATTTTGAAATGAGGAGCGATTCAAAACCACCCTTTTCCAAAAAATGCTATCTGCCAACCACAGGAACACCAGATGTTATTTGAACGACCTCCCATTCTCATGTGGCGATGCAATCGTAGTCAGTGTTGTGCTGGACGAGTATATTTTTGTGCATTGCGTTTTCTCACAGGTCATAAAGTTTCAGGACGAACACTTACTGCATATTTTTGTAGTCTTATCTTCTAGAACTTCCTCGGTGGTTGGTTTTTGACCATGGACCTATTTGTAAATGGGCTGTGACTTTGAGCTCATTAAGATGGCAACAAAACCGCCGTGTCTGTTGTATTTATATCACAAACATCATCCTGCCACTGCTGATCATCTACCCCCTAATACTATCTGGTCACACTGATCCTGTGGATCCAGAATGTTTAAATAAATGTGGATCTTTCTCCATGATCTACAGAACCCAGATACAAGAATAGTATCCTAACATCAATACTGTCCATAAAAAATTCATATTTATAAAAGCCTATAGATACCATTTTATATTATAATATATTTTTTGGTTTATTTTCAAGCTCATCATATCTAAAATCTTGATCATTCAGGAATAAACCAAAAGCCTTATAGTGCAGGGGAACGTGATAGACCTCAAAGCCTTGGAGTTTTCTCTCTAGCATCTCTAAAAATGACAATGTAAAGATCTGCTGCATGGGTCAATGTTGAGGCCAAGGGGTTGTTTACAACATCTCATAAAACTGGTATTCTGTTTGTTAAACTTTAAATATACATCAGGCTCTTTTTATTAATAGCTAAAATATATGTATACACATATATTATGGGCTGTTTACAGTAATATACTGCCCGACATAACCTCTGTAATTCCCCCCTCTTTTTTTCCGTGTACTGTTTTCCTGCTGAGTAGATGTTTGAATATGACTTTGGAGTAGAATATGGCGTGTTGGGAGTCCGAATATGTCGTGCCTATTGGATTTATTCCCAGCTTTGCAGACTGAGTTGAGGACTCGGGGAGATTAAGGCAGGCCTAGATTCCCAAACAGAGGGCATCCCTATTGGAGTGAAATACATGTTCAGTATTTAGAAGGTATATTTGGATTTGAGTGACTTTGTCCAAAACGTGTGTCAGTAAATGCATGAATAAACTGCTGATAAGTTGATTTCCTGGGTTGTGTATGCAAACCCTCCGTCTGCAGTACACACGTCCATATCTTTCCTAAGTAGAAATCCAGAAACATTTAAATCACAGACTTTAGAACAAGCAGCTGCCTTGTGGATCAGAGAATACAGACTATAAAAGTAAATGACTGACAAATAAAGGGCTGATATAAGGAAATGCATATGAAACAATGGCGATCAATCCATTTAATAGAAGTCTGGTCTTGACAATATATTACTCTGTAGGAATAGTCACAGAAAATGACTCAGGACTACAGTTTGCATTTGATCATCACTGCGCACTTCAGCATAGTTTAGAATAGAATAAAACAGCCTTTATTTGTCACATATACATTACATCACACAGAAATTCTTTCCCTACATTCTTTTTGGAAGCTGGCACTGGGTCAGCCATGATAGAGCGCCCCCGGAGCAAAGAGGGCTAAGGGCCTTGCCGAAGGAGCAAAGAGTGACAGCTCGGCAATACCGGGACTTGAACCCCTGACCTTCCGATCAGTAGCCCAGCGCCTTAACCACTGAGCTACACCCCCTCCTTAGCTGTAATAAATGGACACAAGCTGTGTCACCCAGATGAGAATTGGGTTCCTTTTGAGTCAAGATTGCTTCCTTATGCCATCTCAAGGATTTTTTTTCTTACCACTGGCTTGGTGATTATGGACAAACAAACAACTATAAAGAACAATCTATATAAGTCTGCTTCAAGAAAAACGTCCATTGAATTGCAAATTTGTCAATGCAATAATTCCCTTAATCACCGCAAATCTAACATATCCTAGTATAATTTCACAAATAAAATCACACTTTTTAATTCCCTATTTCATCTTGTCAAATCAATGTAGTGATGCCTTACATAAATCGATCTTTTCTTATAGCTGTCAAATGTGCATTACCGTCATTTACATGACAAACTCATTCCTTATTATTAATAAACCCAAAGCCATCTTGTTTTGGATCGTCTGTATTGCTATTGATTGGATTGGTATTGACCAGTTGCAGTTTTTTTTAAAAAAAGATGCTCAGATAAGAGATTGATGTTGGAAAGAAATGCATAAGGAATATGTGACCTCTATCATAAGCCATGGCGCACTATTGGAATTGATTCACCTTGGTCCAACCTCTACACCCTTCTCCAGAATGTCTACCCCACCCATGAGTACTTTTGGCTATGTACTCATTCATAGCTTTACCTCCCCATGTGTTTTTTTTTCTTCTCATGAGCTTTTGTATTCAAATGATATTTTTGCATGTACAGCATGTATTATTAAGTTTAAAAAAAAAACATTTACAGATAATTAATATGAATTCTTTGCCTCCAGGATTCAGCAGCCTCCCACCTGGAAAAATCGACTAGTTAAGCCAGACAGAAGCCTATTACATTATCTAGAGAAAAAGGCTCCTCTGTTTTCAGTTTACCTGAGAACAGTTTACCACCAACACAGGATATTTTTTTCCCTGTTGCTTTGCTTCTTTGAGATTTTTAGACTTGAAGCCATGCATCAGAATGTACATTCAACCCATTAATGTCAGCATGGCACATTAGGAATACATCATACATACATAGCTTCTGGCTATTAACAGCATCGCCTGCTTCTAGTCTGGGCTGCATTGTGTTATGTACAAACCCATAACAGATGCATTCATTCATGTTGACATGCTCATAGTTTATTGTAACATAGAGACAAGCTTTTCTCATTCATTATTATCACCATTGTATTAAAGGCATTTTATTGAGGGCAGGGGGTAGCTCAGTGGGTTTAAGGCACTGGGATGCTGATCGGAAGGTCAGGGGGTCCAGCCCCATTATTGCTATGCTGCCATTCTTGGGTCCTTAAGCAAGGCCCTTAACCCTCCAGGGAAGCTCTATCCTGGTTCCTCTGCTGTAATATATATATATATATAAATAATTATATTAAGTCTAAGTAAAAAAAAAAGAGTCATATGAGAGATGAGATGTCAGAGCCCAAACTTCTTTACTTTAACTTGAGTGAAAAAGTGCAGACGGAACTTTTCCCGTCTTTTAAAACACAAGTATCTGTTCCTCCACTTGAGTGAAGGATGTGCCTACTTTCGCCATCTCGGCACCAATTTTGATGTCATTAGATAAGATTGCGACTTGACAGTGGGCAGGAATTTCTCAGACAGCCGCTATTGGTCATCCAAAGATCTCAGGCCAGCTGGCATTTGTTCCAAAAAAAACAACAACACAATTTTCAGTTAGACACCTATAAGCAGGCTAAGGATCACCTCTGCCAGGGAAATCGATCGTCAAATCCTAGGTTTCGGCACCACCGTGACAGCCCCGGTGCGCTGGGTGTGAAGCGACGATGCAGAAGGAATGTGTTTTGAGAGAGTGGAGTTTTACTTTTACTTTTCAGCAGTAACCCTTGAAGGCACATTCAAAGAAAAGAAGAAGAAAAATACACCTATGCAAGGTCTTGCTGTGTAGCTCAAGTTAAGGCTCAGCTCAGCGATACTCCTCTTTCCTTTCTCTCCCTCACTCCCTCTCCCTCTAGTCAGAAAGAAAACAACACACAGATTGACTGGCATAAACCTCACACAGGTGTAGACCACCGCTTGTTCTGTATGACTCCTCCCGTTTTTGACAGTCAGTACTCGACCACCGTGATGTGGTTATCCTTCAAGCTGGAGGGATCTACAGAGTTTAAAGGTTTAAAAATAAAACCCAGCATGGGTGTTTATTGCCTAAAGAGAAAGCGCTGTCTCTTCTTTCACAAAAGCTTTCTGCTCAAGCAGAAACACTGCCGTTTTCTCTGTACGCCTTCACCCTCGTGTCTCAAAATCAGTGTGAAGGTTTCTCTGTGCAGAATCTGGGTAATGTTCTTTCCCCCCGTCAAGGGGACGGTTTTATGAAGCTTCTCATATGCTGTAGGGCTGGACTGTCAATTTATGTATGATTAGTGATGCTTGTAAAAGCATCACTATTATAATCTCTATAGCTTCGGTCAAATTTTCCGCGCGTAACTCATCCCGCAGTTTTTGTCCGATCCTCACGAATCATAACTCATATCGTGTGGCCTGATGGTGTGATGTGTGCTGCCTCATTGCATCACGTGGCCGCAAACGTGAAAAATCTGTGAAATGGCGAAACTCGGACATAAGGTCATGTGACATGTCTAAACACTCAGCACTTCGACGGGAGTTGGACACTGGATAATTTGATGATGTCACTGGCCCCGCTCCCTCCTGAAAAAAAGCCCAAAACGGGCGTTATTGGTGTCCAAACACCCGTCTTTCCGAACTAGCATTTCGAGGGGTTACTCGCAGAGCTGCGGTTTGCATCGGCAAGCATCACTCACATTTTCTTCAGGAAATGTCCCATGTCTAGTTTTTAATGTCATTTTGAGTTTTATGGCTCAGGTTGAAATGTAGGTTATATAATAGAATAGTTGGCTGCATAAGATGGTTGTTAAAAGATCATTTTAACAACACAATAGAACACGAAGTTTAAGCAAGGCCATGTTTAAAGTCGGTATTAAGCTCTATTGGCGATGATCGGATCAGCTGAACATCAGCTATGTCTCAGCTGAGCATTGTAGTAAAATTATAACAAAGTGCATTTATCCATTAGACACAATTCGCTAATTAGAAGCATCGGGTGTAGGGATTGGTCAATAAAAGATTTATTTTAGGGCGTCGCCTTCATGTTCTTCGACCAAATGCAAAGTTGTAAATGCTAAGCAGCCCGGAGTGTGGTAATGCGACGGGTTTGGCAAAAACAAATCCCTCGCGAAATGAACTAGACCACAATGACTAGACTAAAAATGGAACGTTTTACTGTACTTAAATGCCAGTTTGCTTCACATTCTTTGTTTTGGATTAATCTCTCACATTATTCCAGACAAATGTCAGTCGGCAGGAGTTTCAAACCCCGAGATTTATTCGACTCGACAGCTTTATTATGGTAAAGCTGTCCTTTAAATATGCTGATCCATAGCTGAACTGAAAGTCGACCCATTTCATACTGTACCTCATATTTTTCGACATCGCGGCATAATAGGCTGTAAAGTTAATAAGGAGCACAGCTTATGAAGACTACGATATGCACATGGAGATGCATATGAAAGAAGGTTTCGTTTTGACTGCGCACATTTTAAAATTTAATATAATGATCGGCTTTTGTATAAGGCATAAGAGTGCAGCTGGAAGGTTAGAAGGATCTTGATTTGGTGTGAAACCTACACACACACACACACACACACACACCCACACACACAAATGTATTGCTTACATCTATCATTCAGCCACATGTCCCAAACCACCACAGAAAATGGTGCAAGTAACGGATCAGGACACACATGACCCTGTACAGACCTACATTTAGCATCGGTGCACCACCCAGGAGTGTTAATACCGTGTCTGAGCACTTTTCAAGAATCCAACTGTGCGATCTTTCTTTCTAATACAAAAAGTCAAAAATGCATAGATTTTTTCCAGGTGAGAACATTTCTAATTTGCATATATCAGCAGTTTGATGAATAGTCATCGTGTCATTAATTTTTCTCGCATGAGGTGTAACAGTGACTGATTTACTGCATATAACTCATACAGCTATGTCTGCCATTCCAGTGTTTGACAGTCACAAGCTAAATGTAATCAACCGCTCTACTCAAGTAACTTTTTTGCATATCTGTACTTTACTGAAGTATTTTCGTTTGGGGAAACTTTAACTTCAGTACATTTTATAGTCAAATATCGTACTTTATACTCAGCTACGTTTTGTAAAATCATTCATTCATTCATTCATTCATTCTTCTTCTACCGCTTTATCCGATCTTCCCTCGGGTCACGGGGAGCCTGTGTCTATCTCAGGCGTCTATGGGCATTAAGGCAGGATACACCCTGGATGGAATGCCAACCCATCACAGGACACACACACACACACTCACAGTCACACACACATTCATACACTAGGGACAATTTTCCAAGGTTCCAATCAACCTACCGTGCATGTTTTTGGACCGGGGGGGAAACCGGAGAACCCGTAGAAAAAAACCCTGAGGCACAGGGAGAACATGCAAACTCCACACACGCATGGCCGAGACGGAAATCAAACCCGGACCCTGGAGGTGTGAGGCGAACATGCTAACCACTAAGCCACCGTGCCCCTAAAATCATTCATTCCTTTTTATTCATGAGTGGCTAAAAATGATATTATTACTACATATTTTGTATATTTACAAACACACACACATACATATCCTCCACTTAAGGAGATTAAATTCTCCAAACGATGAACAAGAGCATCTTTGTTGGAGCTTAAGGATCACCTCAGCAATCACTAGAGGAGAAGTGGCAAAACTTGCGGGCGACTTTGGGGTAGGAAATTCTGTCTCACTGAAAGGAGACGTTGGGAATGGTGTTAGGTTTCTGCCGCACATAACGTTTTCGCATGTAGCCGAAAAGTTCTATTTTGGTCTCATCTGACCATAGCACCATCGTCCATGTTTGCTGTGGTTCCTACATGCAAACGGGAGTTCTTATTCTTTTTTGCCACTCTTCCATAATAGCCAGGTTGCCTGAGTTCATGACTAATAGTGGACAGACTCTCCCACCTGAGCCGAGGATCTCTGCAGCTCCTCCAGAGTTACCATGGGCTTTCTGGCTGCTTCTTGGATCAGTGATCTCCTTGCCCACCCTGTCAGTTTAGGTGGACGTCCATGTCTTGGTAGGTTAGCATTTGTGCCATAATCTATCCATTTTCCGATGATGGATTGAACAGTGCTCTGTGATTTGTTCAAAGCATGGAATATGCTTTTAATAACCCAAAACTGCTTTAAACGTCTTTTTTAACGTCTTTATCAGCTTCTATAACCTCTCAACTTGTGGTATGTTCTTCAGTCATCATGATGCAGTTTACTCAATAATGTTCTCTAACAAACCTCTGAGGCCTTCATAGAACAGCTGTAATTATTCAGAGTAAAGCGGGATGAATACATATGCATGTCATCCTTTTTTTATGTGGAAAAAAAAAATAATAAAAAAAATGTAGCATTTTCCTTTCACTTCACAGTTATGTTAACAATATGTTGTGTTGGTCTATCGCATAAAATCCCAATAAAACACATTCAAGTTTGTAGACATGACAATGCACTTATATATATATATATATATATATATATATATATATATATATATATATATATATATATATATATATATATGAATGGCTACATGATTTTTAGGTAATAATGTGGCATTTAAATCTCAGTGGATGGAATTTCATTACTCCTTGGTAAATACAGAACTCTACGCCTCTCCTTTCGCTCTCGTTCTCCGTCTCTGTTGTTTCTTGTCTTTGTTAATAATGAAAAGTCCATTGTTGAGGTAGTAAGCATGTCTCATAAAAGGTCATCTCCTCCAGTTTCACTGTACCAGACTGAATTATTAGCCGTGCATGCAGTGTGTGTTGTTTTTTCTTTTTTTCTTTTTTTTTCAACAGGGTGCAGGCTTGATGGGGCCAAGCAATCAGTGTTGTTCCAGACAGCAAAAAGGCTAGCTGTTATTTTTTTTTTACGCTGTCTGTTCCCGCTTGATGTCTACACATTCAGAGTACTCTGTCCTTCCATAATGAAGTAAATCTAACTTCTGCACGAGCTTACTATGGATCTATTTAGTGATTGCCAGAGCTGAGGAATGCTGGGAAAGCTTGACTAGGACAGATCAAGAGAGACCAAGAATGTTTCATATCTGTAAAACTGAGATATAATGTTATGCTGGATGGCGATTTCACGACTTACTTTGCTCCGCCAAGTTGATCAGGAAATATGTTATACGTTGTATTTATTCCCGACTCTCGTCCTTCTCTGTCTGTGGCCAAACTGTTACAGGCTCTATTTACCAAGATTTACTAAAACATGTGGCTTTTCATTGTCTGTATGCTTAATATCTGACTGCCCACTCATGAGCACCGACCCTACCTGATTTCATGATTGTTTTAATTATGTTTTTTGTAGGATCACAACCCCAATGAATAACTTTTATTCCCTTTTGTGTGTTAATAACCTGCCACAAACTGTTTACAATTCCACACACATTTTATTTTTCATTCAGTCATCAGGATTAGTGCTATTTAAATGGTGACAAACTAAATAGTTGTGTTTTTCTGGAATGAATATAGCGAGATACATTGACAAACTATATCGGTTACAGGTTCATTCTTATAACTGTTATAGAAGAACATTGCGTTCTCTGTCATTGCTCATGATGACATGTTTTGCCTGAATGTGTTCACACTTTCTCTTTTATTATGTATATACAAGATTTATGGATAATATAAACACACTTTTGGTGTACTTTATGATTTACATATACTTGTTTAATCTAAAACCCAGGTTCCAATTTCTTTTAGAAAAAGAAAGTCATTTTGGGGAAAATAGGAAAGTGTCGTCTTGACTACGTATTTTTCAATTTAAATATGTTCAGTAGCATCAGTCTGCTAAGTGTTGGATGTTTAGATTAAATATGGTTTCATAGGCAGTGTCTTTCTGGTTGTGTTTCAGTTTCATTGCCCTAAAACTGCCTTTTCTTTCTCCTCTCTTTTTTTAATGAAATATTATCCCGACATTGATAACAAGGAAAACACTAGAAATGATACGATTTTGGTTTTGACATTCAGCTACATCGCTCAAGGTCATAATCAGTCGCCTGTTTTTTTTGCAGGGGGGTTTAAATTCATGCATGGCCAGTTTTTAATAATTTGTAGTTTTTCATGAATACATTTTTATTGGCAAATATTTTTACCTCCCCAAAATCTAAACAAATGAGTCATAAAAACCATCTACGAGCAGATACTAAGAATGAATAGAAGCTGCGAATTCAATGAACGTGCACGTGAAATGAACCTGAGCGTAATGACCTGAAAGTAGAAGTAAGAAATAAAACACCTTGGGCGTATCTCCACTAATTTCTGTTTAGATTTATCACTTGTTCATCCTGAATATTATAGTCTACTTCTGTATACATATTCAATCTCCAATGTGCATGAACACGCGCATTCTTTCATTCAGTAGACGTTTCTCTCCAAGACATATGGTCTTAAACGAGGGGAATGAATGCATTTGGAAGAGGTACAGTATGGTATTAATGCATATACAGTATGTATTTGGTGCAGTAGCACTTTGTAAGCTGTAGGTGGTGATAGTGGTGTATCCTCGATATATGTCTCTTAAATCAAATCTTCCAGTAGTAAACCCATTAAGCACGGCTGTTAAGACTGAGAGACCATCGCAGGTTGGTGGCAGGTCTGGCTGGAGCCGTAAAATGCAATTTATTTCACATTAGATCGCCATCACCGGGCAGTGATATTTGCACATTACAACAAGCATTTGTGTCATCAGTTATAGTTCTCTACGGAACTGTCGCCTCTCAATGTCGCGCTGACTGACGCACTGTAGAACCGGCTTATGTGTTCAAATTGAAAGTGAAATGCTATTTAAACGTTTATACTGGCTCGAAAAGGATATAAGAGTAACACTGTGTTGTATTCCCAATGTCCTGAATATGACCCAGGGCTGATGACTCTCTTGTAGACCGCAGTCATTTAGTGCTACACTCGGATGTAATGACACCTCCGGCAGAATGAAACCTCATCTGTCGAAAACCCTTTCCACAAGGTGTACACACTAAATGGATTACTCCTTACAGCATTATGTTCCACCCATCACTTTTGGGCGCGCTAGGACAACACCTGATCCTTGATAACACTTTTGAGTTTGGATAGATTTTATGTTAAAGGCAAATTTTTCCTTTACATCAAAGAAAATATTTGATTGTATTCGGGTTGTCAATCTAATAAAATATTAAATCGCATAATAGTCACGAGTTGACATTGCACTAAACTTAATTTCACCTCATTAGTGATGCTTGCAAAAGCCTCACTATTATAATCTCTCTCTAGCTACGTTCAAATTTTCGTTGCGTAACTAGTCCAGTTTTTGTCCGATCATCATACATCACGGATCATACCTTGTATCCTGTGGCCCGATGGTGTGAGGTGTGTCCGCGGATTTCCGATACCCGGGGCCAAAAAGCGGGAATTTTTCCCATAGAAAATGAATGAACTGTACTCCAACATGCACATATGGCATATTCACTCGTAGGGGGTCCAGAGTGGATCATGATCATATACCTCGCACACATTCGGAATTTTGGGAAATCCGCAACATTCCCGCCCCATAGAGTGAATGGGGAATGAATGGGGAAATTTGACGCCCCGCTGTTTGGCCCGTGTTCGCCCACATTTGACATATCCACTCACAGACGATATGGAGTAGGTTGCGAACATATGAATGCCGCATGGCGTCACATGGCCGCAAACGTGAAAAATGGCGAAAATCAAACACTGGGTCATGTGATATGTCTAAACGTTTGGGCTCTGGATAATTTGATGATGTAATGTGCGTCGCTGGCCCCGCCCCCTCCCAAAAAAAAGCGCTAAATATTAAACGGACCAGGCTCTAAGGGGTCACGCCCCGGAGCGGCAGTTTGCATCGGCAAGCATCACTCACATTTTCTTCAGGAACTGTCCCATGTCTAGTTTATATTTATTTATTTTAAATAAAAAATGGTCAAACAGATATGTTCTCTGCATTAATTGCACATTAATATAAATAGTGTTGAAATTTGAGTTGAATTTGAGTTACTGTGTTCATTTTGATTCATTATGATTTAGGAATCTAAAGAATTATGTGCTGTAGTCTGTTCTCGAGTCTGTTCATAATGAAGTGGGAATTTTTTATTAGCTGAATGTAGATGCCTTTTGTAGTGCTCGTCTGTGCTTTGGAAAAAGGTAGTGCTATTCTGCAAGCTTTTATGATCTGAGGTGAAAAAAGCATCACAGCAGAGCAATAGAACAGAGTACTTGGCCAAGCATTGAAGGAATGTGTTCCTTCATTCTGACATTTATTCATTCATTTGATGATCCAGGTCAAGGTCACCGAGCTTGTCCTGGGAACACCCTTGGATTTATACCAGCCAATTGCAGAAGTGACAAAAGTACACATACTTTTCCCTTGAGTAGAAATACCGATACACATGTTTTAAAATACTACAGTAGTAGTTGAAGTGCTGATGGCACTTTTCTTATTCAAGTTGGAGTAAAAAAGAAGGGCTCTGACAAAAGTAAAAAGGAGGCTGGTGCTCAGTGGTACCCTTGGCAGGAGGCTGGTGCTCGCCGGTGTCCCCAGAAGAACTGGCAGATTGCTTTGCCAGGCAGACAGGCTGCGGGGTGAAACCAGTAGGTCGGGAGGACTGGGCGATAACCCCAGATAGGCAGACAGGCAGAGGTCGGGTGCCCCCGTTGGAAGGGATCTGGGGTAGGGCGGTGCCCCCAGTGGAGAACCGAGGCTGAGCATCCATAGCAAGATTCAGTGGTGGGCTTTGGAGGTGGCGCACTAAGTCTTCTAAGAGGGTTTGAAACTCCTCTTGGTGCTAGGAGCTGAACTGAAAGAAGTGCGTGGCCTGCTGGTTCGGGGCAAAGCCCAACCACGGTTTCGGTGCATGCGCTGGGTGCATGGTGGCTGGATTATTCTGTCAGTGAGGCGAGACCCAAATGCAGGATGCAAACAGGCAGGATGAAATACAGGGTTCAGTAGTAAGTCTTTTAATAACGACAAACAGAGCAAAAGGGGAAGCCAAAACAAATCCAACAATCAGGCACGGTAAACAGAGCAAAAAACATAAACCATAAACCAGTCCAGAATCAGGCACAGCAAACAGGGTATCATAGGCAGGTACCTCAAAAACATAATTCAAACACAGAACAAATACAAAGGCCAAACCAGAAGAGCAGGCAGGGAACAAAGGATCCGAGACTAGGACAGGGAACAAGAATCCAGAGATTTCGCAAAAGCAGAAGTGCGTGCTGCGAACCGAGGGGATCCTGACAGAGAATTTTTTTGTGGATTGGTTTATTTCAACGTAGACATTTGATCTTTGTTTTCATATGTTTATTATGTCTGTGAGGCAAATATCCCGAAAATTCTATTTATTCTGATTCTGTCTGATTTCTTTATTTTACAAAATCACAGTTTTATTGTTGTTATGAGTGTATAAAATAAAAGTAGATCATTTTCAGATTTAGTGGCATATTACTTGGCACCTCAGCAAATCAAGCGTTTAGTGATTCATTCATTCATCTTCTAGTCTATTCTATCCTATTCATTCATTCTATGTTTCAATATTCGATTCTAAAAATTCATTCATCGTCTATCTTCTACCGCTATATCCGATCTTCCCTCGGGTCACGGGGATCCTGTGCCTATCTTAGGCGTCTATGGGCATTAAGGCAGGACACATACTGGATGGAATGCCAACCCATCGCAGGGCACACACACACACACACACAACACACACACACACACACACATCACACACTCATGGACAATTTTTTCAACCTTTTTCACAACCATTGACAATTTTTCCAACCTACCGTGCATGTTTTTTTTGGACCGGGTGGGAACCGGAGAACCCGGAGAAAAACCCCATAAGGCACGGGGAGAACATACAAACCACACACACATGGCTGAGACAGGAATCGAACCCTGACCCTCAAGGTGTGAGGCGAACGTGCTAACCACTAAGCCACTGTGCTCCCCTTTTGTAATTTTATTTATTTATTTTTTTAAATATCTGAGTAAAGGAAGGACGTTGTGAATAAATGTGATGACCAATGCATCAAATAATTTAACCGCTTACATAGCAGATTTTTTTATTTTGTTCGTTTTATAGAAAGTTCAACTGATGTGTTTACATGGAGCATTTACATTCGGACTGTCCTTTTAAACCGATTACAATGTTACATGTAAACGCATATAGTGACTGCCAAAAGTTCATCCATGCTTCTTAAACTAGCTTAGAGTACATGCAATGAGAAGAATGTATTTCAATAAATAGATAAAATATAAAGTAACAAGTAAAATGTAAGAAGTAGAAAGTACCGATATTTGTCTAAAAAAGTAACGAGTAAAAGTCAAAATTAGTTTTCGAAAAGTAAATAGTGAACTAATGTACTGATACCAGAAACATCTACTTAAGTGCAGCAATGAAGTATTTGTACTCTATTACCTCTGGTCTGGTGGCCATGGGGCCATTCACTCATTCACACACACACACACACACACACACACACACACACACACACACACACACACACACACACACACACACACACACACACACACACCTTTGTCTGTGATCTATATAATTTAAGCAAATCAGTAGATCTGTTTTCTCAGATGCATTCCCAATCTCACCATATTAATAACTTTACCATCAAATGCACATTAGTGACAACTCCACTAAAATCTCGTGTAAAGTAGAGCTAACATTTTTTGCACATTGTTCATTATTGCTATGCTAGGATGGCTAGCTAACTGACTATTACACAATAAATTGTGATTAAACACATCCCATTCATGTCTGTATTTGAATTAATTTGTAAATAAATTTGCTCTTTTATGGAAGTATTTGTATTGGTTCATTCTCACATAGAACTAGAAAGTTAAAACGTACCCGATCTCAGACCAAAACTGTCGGAATTCTCAGTAGCATGAGTGATTTCCGTAGAATCTGACACAGCACCTGTTTATCAGACCAAGACCAAAGTAAGTCATAACATCATATGCTTTGCCTCTTGTGGATTCTTGGTTTGCATTCGTCAAACATTATAAGGTTGTCTGTGTTTGTTGCAGTCTGTTGTCTCTACGTACTTGATATTGCACTATTTTACTTACTTTTATTAAACAGACTGGCAGACAATATTTCATCCTTCCCTCAGAGGAATAATCCATGATAAAATACATAGTGTAGTTTACTAAGGTAATGTAAATCTCATTAGACCTCATTAAAGATCCAAGTTGTAGTCTACAGAAACAACATAGAAGGCGACTCTTTCCATGCACCAGTAGGATGTTAACAATGTGCCTCATCATTTGATGACAGAATGGAAAGTTTAGGACAAAAGTAATAGAATATGATGCGATGTTTATACGTGTTCTTTCTGCCGAATACGACCAAATGCCTCTTATAAGGATTTAGGAGTGAAATCTACAAAGAAATTCAAAGAGTAATCTGAAGAAGAAATGTGGAAAACAATTCGCCTGCACTGTTCATTCTTATAAAGAAGGAACATTCAGATCTTCAGTAGTGCCTTGCTGTTAAATAATTCAGCACACTCGCTGTCATTAAGGGTCTCTCGTTTTTTTTTCTTTTTTTTTTGTCAATTCTGTTGCCTCTGACAACCTCAAAAATCTCCCACTTTGGGATTTGTATCTGCTGCAAGGTAAAGTTTCCCTCTGATAAACCTCAGCCTAGATCTAACCTTATATGTTTAAATCTGGCTTTTATGATCCCTGCACGGTGTCAGACACTTCCTCAAGAAAATTCTTCCGTAATCATGGTCTAGCTGGGTGCGCAATTCTTCCCCCCACTTCTATTTTTGGTATAGCTCTTAAACACATACATTAATCACAGTGTTTAATCACTCCCAGCATGCAAAGCGACATTGGATTCATGCCACTTGCGACTATTTTTCAACTAACAGCCCACAGCCTCGGCTTTGAGGGAATGCCCAAACGCTAACAGGACATCTGCCAACCACGATGAGTCATAAATAACGCATGGCATTTCCTTATTCCCGCCTACAATAAGGTTTTTTCTTCTTTCTTGGCAACAGTTTGATATTTCGACCTAGGACACTATTTTACAGATCATTAACACCTTTATGAATAAAGACCGGATATAAGAAAGACTACAAAGCATTTCAACTGGCTTGAAAATCCATCAGCATATTCGTGTCATGGATTATCAGTTACCAAGGAAACCTCACTCTAAAAAAAGACACTGGAAAAGAAAAAAAAGAAGAAGACATATTTTACGCTTGATAGAAATAAATATTGAATAGAGTTTAATGAACATAATTACTATAATTACCATCCCTAAGTAAACAGATAGATGTCTGGGAATATTTTTAAAAGTATGAGTTAAGAAAAAAAAATGCATAAGAAACAATAGGTGTAATTGTAATCTTAAACCCAAAGGAATAAAACTAAAATAAAAAAGGTTAGACTAAGCGAAATGATTGCGTTATAGATATAATATATACATATTCCTGGAATAAAAGAACTTGGTCACTCAAAGGTTGTGGATTAATGATACCTGTGTCACAATGTTCGTTTTTACTATAGGAATGTGTTACAACAAGCGCATTCATATAAACTTTACAGCTCCAACTATTGTTATATAAATTTAACCAATCAGAAGTAAAGCAGAACTAATGATTTATACTTATGAATGAAAGGAAGCACTACTCTCAACTGCTCACTTGTATGAATAAATATGATATTTGTAAGCTGCTCTGCATAAAAAGAATGTAGCAAATAACACAAATGTAAACAGTGCTATGGTATAAAATACATTTTTGGCTTGTTCATAGGCAGTAGATTTTCTTGAGCCTACTTGCTTTACTGCGTGTGTGAGTGTGTGCGTGTACACATGTACGCACGAGTGCATATGCTGTACAGATAGCAAGAAAAACTTTATATTCCAACAAAAACCTTTACTGGCGAGGGAAAAGCTCCCTGACGGGACGGCGTGCGATTAGACTAAACCTCTCCAATCTCTCTCGGCAAATGCGCTGCGACGGAAATGCAGAATTGGGGCTGATAAGGGCCGCGGAACAGTTTGTTCCATTGCCCTGGCTTTTGTAAGCTTTCTTTTTTTTTCCAAACGTATCCCAACACTGCTAGTGATTTATTCAAAATTAATGAAGTCCTAATAAGCACTAATAAATGTGTGAAGTCAGATAAATTGAGCTGTGGGTGAAGGAAAACAGTACACTTAACTTTACAAACTAGTGGGAGGAAATGAAATGTAAATAAGGCCGCTAATTGCTAATTGTTTTCCCCGTCCACAGAGACAGAGAGAGATTTGAGTTAGATGTGTAGAACACGAGGATTAAAAAACAAGAAATGTATATAAAATGGCTTCTCTAACCACAAAGCATCCTTTCACCTACCAATATCTTGTTAAACAATCTGTCATTACTCTTTCAGCTGCTGCCATTACAGATCACCACAGATGATCATCCTACTCCTGTAAATCTGCCTCTTCCACCCCAACTACCTGCATGACTTCCCTCACCACCATAAATCTCCTCCTCTGCCTTCCTCTTTTCCTTCTGCCTGGCACCTCCATCCTCAACATTCTTCTCCCGGTGTACCCCCTGTCCCTCCTCTGTACAAATCTCAATCGAGCCTCCCTCCCCTCAGAACAACTTCTTCTCCATCCCTCAGGCATCATCTCACCTTCCAAAATCTCCACTGCCATCTCTCCTAAACATCTCCATACTCCTACTGGAATGGCATCTGGTCTACCCCACTTTCCACTCTTCATCCTCATAATAGCTGCTTTCAATACTAATCCTATCCACTTCCTGCTCTCCACATAATCCACCCTTCCCTGTCTCATCTTCCTCATTCATCAGCTTCTCCAATTCGCTCCCTTCACCTTCTCAACACAGTCTCCTCACAAGTCAGCACTCTTCCACCTGCATCCCTCATTGCTCTCACTTGCAGCACATCCTTCCCAGCTCGGTCCCTCTGCCTCGTCAGATCCCTTTCTCCTTTTTTAGTGTCCAACTTCTCATGCAGCTCCTCATATTCTTGGCTTTAGCTACATCACTCTGTCTCCCGTATCAGTTTTGTAGTAGTTACCCCAACCACCCAACACCAATGAGCCCCTGCTTGACCTCTTCCCTGAATCTCTCGATACAGTCTTCCTCCTTCAGTTTCCCCTTACCTTACTCTATCTACACTATCCCCTGCCACCACTATACAGTTTCCAGTCTCTTTCAGTTGACATCTCATGCACAGAATAAAGTCCACCTTCGTGCCCCTTCTTCCACTCTTATACGTCACCCTATGCCCCTCATTCTTCTTAAAATACATCCACTACTGCCATCTGCGTCGACAAAAAATCTACCACCATCTCCCCTTCCACATTCCTCTCCTTGAAGCCATACATACTCATCACCTCCTCATCACCTCTGTTCCCTTCACCAACATGGCCATTGTAGCACCTATCACCATCTTTCATTCCTCGGTACACTAACCACCACTCCATCTCACTCCCTCCAGAATCCTTCCTATCAGAAAGGAGAACAAATATAAAGTACTGACCATTAACTTGACCGTGGTCATTCTAAATCATTTAAAGATACTTTCTGAAAGAATCATCAAGGCATACTTTTGCCAATAATGTAGATCTCTGAAGTAAATTTATGTACCATATTTAATTAATGAAGCTGTGCTTCAGATTCTCAACCCTTCCTCTTATTCAGAGGAAAATGATTCCATGAGGACGAATGAACGGCTGCTAAATTTGCACATGCTTCATACTTTCAGGGTTAATCGATTTGGATCCTTCCTGCATTCTGCTGAAAGAAACGTCCCTGATTGCATACTCATTAAGCCTGTATACTGTTTTGTTATTTTGCTTTCTCGAATGATGCAATTCTCCATAGACACTATTAGTATATCAGCATGTTTTTTTTTTGTTTTTTTTAAAAACAATATCCGCTTAAATATCCTCATCACTTTTATATTATGTGGACAAAAGTTTGTGGACACCTGACAATTTGCTTGTGCTTATTTTTAACAGCCGATGAGACATTTAGTCCCCGTTTGCTGCTATAATAACAGTAGATTTCTGTCCCGAGCGTAGGAAGTAGGAAGGATCCGAAGCAGTAGAGAAGGAGTTTACTTAGGATAAGAGCCGGAAGGGAGCCGGGGACGGTAGGCCAAGTGGAGGCCAAGAGACTGAAGCAAGGTCAGACAGGCAAAGGTCGGAAACGGGGAATCTGGAAGCAAGCCTGTTGCAAAGTCAAGCAGGCGGGGGTTGGACTACAGATAATCTGGCTATAGTGAAGTCAGGCAAATGAGGGTTGGAAACACAGGGAAACTGAAAGAAAGGATAAAGCAAAGGGTGGAAAGTCTTGAAGGGATCTAGGGACAGGGATGGTTTGGTTTATATATATATATATATTATATATATATATATATATATATATATATATATATATATATATATATATATATATATATATATATATATATATATATATAATATATATTTATATATATATAAAAACAAGATGGCCACCTTGCCTGTGACCCAGGTTTCAAAATGGGGTCGTATGTACCACATCCAATGGCATCCTATACAGCTGTGTGCCTCCAACTTTGTGGTATCCGTTTGGTAAATTCAAGGGTCGCAGTATTTTTGTCCATAAGGTTAAGAATTGCACTGTGGGAATTATCATGATTCCACTCTTGCCTATTTGGCGAGGAACTGCCGGCTTCCCTACACGATTAGCTTTCTCGCTCGGTGCCCAGTATTAATATTAATAATCAGTAGATGCTGTGAGATTTGTAAATGAGCACCTTTAGTGGAGACACATGAATTTTGGACTCCAATGGAAACAGAGAAAACGGCCAATTTTTGTTCTCTCATGTGCATTGCAGCGTGACAGCAGCATACACTATATACTCTAAGCCTGGCTTGAGCAATGCACCTCCGAATAGAATACTCATTATACATTTAAACTCGCATATTCTTTTTACTGTCCTTTTTCTATGGCCCTCAGAATTCCAGCGATCAGTCAACAAGAGCATCAAAGTGTTGTTAGACAGGTGATGCACACACCAAGCTCTGGCGCAAGGAGGACTTTTTACTTTGCGCTTTTTTCTGTTGTCCATCTTTCTCTCTTGCGCTCGCATCTCTCACCCTCTCTTTTCCCCTCTCAATCTCTGTCCATCACGCTGCTCTCCAAAGACACTCCATTTGCACAGTTATTGGACTTGATTGGTGCTTTGTGTCTTGCTGACTTTGGTTTGAAGACGTGTAATTGACTTCACTCTCCGATCCGTTCTTGATTCGCAGCGGGAGGCCGAGCGTTTTCCGTGTCTCCTGCAAACGTTTTTTTCTCTTCCTTTCTCATTGCTACAGATGTGTGTTAGACGCATCTACGTTGGGTGCCTCTGAAGACGAGTGCCGCTCGTCTTCTTGGGCATGAATTAGAAATGATGGACCGAATGTCATCGAATCGTTTGGAGTTGACGTCTCATTTCAGAGAGCTTGTTCCTTCATCACTGCTGACGGATCATTGCGATGGGTTTTATTTATAAAGACAGATGGGTTCGCACGTTTCACAGCGGGGCAGAAATGTCGAGAGCTTCCTTGCGCTCAGGTGACATGTAGTTAAAAAAAATGCTGATGGCATTGAACGTTGACTTTTATTCACTACTCACTTCATTTGTTGTTTATATCCTGCGCCTTTCCCAAACGGTGTAGAGCTGTAAGTGTTTGAGCGGCAGTTGCAAATTGTGGACAAGTGATGGGTTTATTAGCTCCGCAAAAGAGCGATTTGAGGTTCCAGTGTTTTGCGCAGGAGACTAGGTTTGTAAGGTCATGACATAGTAGGTCCGACAGATCCTTTTTACCTTGCTCTGTAACCGGTCCTCACAGTAAATCACAGCCGGGTTAAGAGACCATTGCTCAGTCTACTTCGATGTGCCATAGAGAATACTTGTACACACCCTATTGAAGCCTGCAGTGAGAAATGGGACACCCTAGAGCTTTATGAACCTCGTTGGTATGCACAAACGAGGACTGCGAGGCTTAAAGTGTACCATTTGGAAGAAGGCCAAAAGCTATATCCAGTCCTCTATAAGAATTGTATACGGCCACTTGTATATACGGTGCTTGTTTCCATTTTATTGTCTAATGTTGACTACTTTTTTCCTTTTTTTTTTTTTTTTTACTGGTGTTGCAGTTTGTCTGTTCTGCCGTTCCCACCTCTGAGCTAATGACCTGCTGGACATGGAACAGCACTCTTAGCTGGACTTGCGGGAGCCCCTTAGAATAACCCCCACTGGGCCAATTACTTCTAACATCTGAAAGCAGAGGAGTCAGAAGTCCCTCTGCTTGACACTGCTGTCCTTTGGACTTTTGTCCATTTCTCAGAGCTCCTGCTCATCAGAACTTCCACACCTCAGCACTCGACTAAAGGAAAAGTTAGTCACAATGCTGACGAATTCTTGCTGAGTGAGCATTCTGGGTAATATTACACAACTTCCCACGAACGCCCCTTTGGAAAACTCGCAGCCTGCCGTATAATTATTTGAGCAAATGCTTTACAATGTAAAATGTTCGCTGCTGGGTAAAGCGCATGTCAAATCGATTGAAATGTCAGATTTAAATGTATTTTTTAAACAGCAGGGTGCAACGGGGTTTGCACAGCCTCATTTGTATCACAGCTGGTCGTTGCAAAAAAATGCTTGAGAACTTTAATATCTGTAGACAAGTTGTGTATTCTGAGGATTCAAAACGGGATTGAAATGTTTATCCGAGGCCCCGGTGAATCCTCAAGAAAACATGCATTTTACCATTCAGATGGAGTGTTCAACCATGTTTGGTAGCAGGGGGTAAGATAACGGTTTATTGATAATGGTTTGTCAGTGAAGTTTTTCTCGAGCAAATACATCTAGCCCCTATGCAAATCATTCAACAGCTAGTTGTTAACTGTTTTTTTTTTTTTGTCATTTCAATCTGTAATTTGGACGGATGACCCGTGGATAAAGGGTGAATCAACCATGAAATGCTAAACGCATTCGCAAATTAATGTGACTTTTGGAAAATATGTCCACAGTAAAGTCGAGTAACAAGACAGACACCATACTGTCTTGTAAGTTCTCTAGGCGATTTAATTAAAGATATCTATCTGAAATTTATCGCATTCGTAGATGAAGCACCCTCATGCCTTTTTAACTATTGCACGACCTCATTGGAATAAATCCTGCAAATATGTCGTGCCATCAGATCGTCCTCACACTGGGACTACGCAGTAAGGCTTTGTAAAGGACAATGCCCACGATTGAGGGTTATGTATAAATGAACCAGGGAACTAGTGTCAGGTGCATATCCTCAGCCAGGGTCGACCGCAGGGAGGTCACGGACTAATAGCGCAGGAACCAAAACAGAACAGAGATGCACAGAAGTCAAGGTGGGTTTGTGGCATTTGCATAGCAGTTACATCACCTCCATGCTTACCACATCAGTAATATTGGTAAATGTCAGCGTTGATGATTTTTGTTTACCCCATGCATGGTATTAAAAAGCACTCCAGAGTGTGTTCTGTTTTGTTCGCTAGCCTAGCAAAGTTCATTTTGGTCCAATTTCTTTGCATCCGTGCAAACCGTAATCAGTTTACATTAATGTACTTTACCTTGTGAACTAAGACAAAGCTGTTTCTGCAGCAAATGGCTTTTCAGACGTATGTAATAAGTGGTGCGTTTGTTTAGTCTCTGCCTGGCACTTTAAGGGCAATTAAAAAAAATATATTATGATTGTACTTGAATACATACGCACCAATGCCAAGCGTTTAAAAAAAAAGAATCTAATATTAGTGCAGTGTCACTGTAGCTACTCGCTCTGTACCAGGAATGCGATTTGTACTGGGTTGTCTTGCGCATGCACAAATTCCCGACAATTCCATATATCGAAGGAGTGAATGAATGAAGGATGAAGTATGCTGAGTAAAACAGTTATCTTCACTAAATATTAAATGAAAAACAGATGCACATACTTGCACATCTGTATTACAAAATGCAGTCTAGCAAATGTAAGCTAATTAATTTACTTTTTGAATTTATTTCATTTTATTAAATGTAAAAGTTAATTTTTTTCATTGCTAACTTGGAGCATTTACATCATATTTCGGGCATTTGGCAGACGCTCTTATCCAAAGTGACTTACAAGTGAGAAATTGAAGGCCGTGCTCAAGGACCCACCATTGTCAGCTTGGCAGTGGGGCTTAAAGCTGTGATCTTCCGGTCTAGAGCTTCCACCTCCCATTCATGCTACCATACATGCTACTCCTGTATAGATCTGATTTATGTGAACAGCGTATAGTACAGATAATTTTTGAGAGTCACTGAACAGAGAGTGGAGCGAGATGATCGACGTAAGGTGACAATCGCGGCGGGAGCCAAAAAAGGACGCACCGAGAGCACTCGGCCGGACGCAGATGAAACGGCTGGCCCAAAAGAAACTCGAGTGGACACCAGCGGGGTGAACACCGGCAGGAAACGTGCCAAGTGGGCATCGAGAAGACTTCCTGATCCATGAGACAGTGGGTGTGTCCCGGGCACCGTCCTCTCTCCAATGAAACTGCAATAAAATGTATGTGGTTCCCAAAGAGAGAGAGAGAGAGAGATGAATGCACAGTCTGCACCCAACCAAAAACATCCGGGGATTTTAATTAGTCGGCAAACTTGGTCACGCTTCGGACCCCGGCAGGATAGCGTGTCGCTTTAGTGTGGCTAATTGATTCATCTGCTTTTAACACTTGAATCTTGTGGCGTGGACGTTCATTAATCGTCCCATTTGCGTATCCGATGAGTATCATTAGCAATGGTGTTGGTGCTGAGTCCGTCTCTCTTAGCAGCGCAGCGCATCAATCAGTACCGGCTGCAAAGTGCCCACAGCGCTTGTTAGCGATACACTCTTTTAATCAGATATAAAGCCACTTTCCTCCAATTTACTGGCTGCTTGAGCCCCAGATAAAGTCGAACGGCCCCGAGGCGGACGCTCGGTGAGAAGAGAGAGAGAGAGAGAGAGGGAGAGAGAGTGGAGCACTGAGCAATAGCCCGGGTTCTAGCAGATAGGACTTGGTATGCAAACTATCTTGGGCTCAGTTTAACACACAGTAGGAATGATAGATGCTTTTTGAACAGTGATACTAGGTTCATTTTTCCATTTTCTCCCCTCTTTCCATTCACCTGCTTCGTTACAATCCTCATTGCCATTTTGATCATGGGTTCATGGGTAAAAGAAGAGCCCAGCAGTCTCACAGCATTTTATGATATGTTAACGAAATATAGTATATTGATAGTCTATAGTCTATTATCTTTGTACATACCATAATGTTGTATTTTTTTTTTCTTGCATGTTATTGATTTTTTAATCCTCAAGCACTATTACTCAACATTTATGCATCGGATTTTATCCTCGTTTTTATTGCTTTATATTAAGTAAGATGCTCGCTATTATAAACCGTCATCAATTAAAGACACGCATTTATTACACTGTAACCCAAAGCATATTTTTTCCGCCTTAAACTGATATTCTTTGACTTCTGTTAGCATTATGATCCTCAGCCTCCGTTGCTATGGAGTCGTCCTGAGTGACTTGAGGGAAATTCCTGTCCATGAACACAAATCATTAAAGCCTTGAGACTGCATTGAAATGTATTACAAATGATACCAAGCCAGACCATTATTTTCAATGCATCTATAAAATAAACTATAGAATTATATTAAGCACAGCTTACCATTTGGTTTTCTAATTTTTGCGTCTGCCGTGAGGATTTTCTGCTCATCGTGGTCGTAAAGAGTGGTACTCGGAGATACTGAGGACTCCCTGTTAGCAAGTAGTCCGCTGGGCAGTTTACCTCTGACCTCTCTCATCAACAAGGGCATTTCACACAACTAGCGCTCACTGGATGTTTGTTTGGATTGCTTTCCACACAACAAAGTTGTGGATCAAAATCTCCTCAGTTTAACAGTCACTAAATCCCAATTACTGCCCATGCGCATGTTTTAACATATCTGTGCATTATTTAAATGCATTAC
>JACRUU010000013.1:6084978-6102478 GCA_030449085.1 Kryptopterus vitreolus | reverse complement strand
AAATGTAATTTAATCCATTTTAATTTTCACAAAATCTTAATTTGAAACTTTTTTATGTTTAAGAGTGAATGATAGCAGTGTAGATACAGTAGGCAAGACGTGACAGGAGTGGAGACAGATTTTAAGGCATCCAAAAGCAGGCTTTACTAAAGAATAGTCAGGCAAGCAGAGGTCAATAATGGCAAACAGCAAATATCCCGGGCAAAGAGTATTGCTAAAGACAGGGTCGAGGGAGGCAGCAAACAAACATTAAACTTTTAACAGTCCTTGGTCAGAAAAGCATAAAGCATAGAACATGGAAGACTTGGAAAAACAAAACTTAGGCTGGCAATGAACAGATAACTTACTGGTAGTACTTCAATGATCAGCAATGTGTGTTTGAATGTGTCCCTTATATAGTTCTCCTACAGGAACCAGGAAGGAGTCTGTAATTGGTTTTCATGCAGAGGCTTCTGGGAACTGTGGTACTTTGAGGAATGGCATGGTCCAGCTATTCTACGTAGCAATGATCACGTCCTCTCAGTAAAGATGGTTTTTTTACTTTTGGACTCCGAAATTGTTGTTTACTGGAGAATAAGAAATTCTGCTTTTCTGTAAAGTCCCCAAACAACTTCTTATACGCTACGATTTATACTGCCGCTAAACATGTTTCTGGTCTCAGCACTGATACAGTCTTGCTTTCTTACCCTTCCTCCTTCGTCTTTTGTCCTGCATCTTTCATTACTAAATCTGTCCCTCTCTCTCCCTCTCCCTTTCTCATTCTCTCTGGCGTGTTCAGATCCATTACCATCTACTCGCTCATGACAAATCTGGTCCTGTCAGCAGAACATCATAATCAGATTGTTTCAAAGGTCATTTAACATCGCCGCTCAAGGGAAAGTCTAAAACCCAGCCTCCGGAGACACCGGCTCCAATTTATGTGTCAGAGATGAATGAAGGAATGAAACATTTACTGAGAAAATGAACTGGCCAGGCCCTGGTTATGACTCTGTGTGGCACTTCATCTGCACACACTGCCCTTTTTTATATTCTGTACCATTCTAGACATTCGAAACCAATCCGGCCTTATATTTCAGCCGTCCTCTTAGTTGGGAGCATTTAGT
Organism: Kryptopterus vitreolus; assembly: GCA_030449085.1. Lineage (NCBI taxonomy): Eukaryota > Metazoa > Chordata > Actinopteri > Siluriformes > Siluridae > Kryptopterus > Kryptopterus vitreolus. Next base: position 6,101,375 of record JACRUU010000013.1, on the reverse strand, counting down.
TGATGGAGGGACACATTTTCCCCTTTGAGTCATGCTGTTTGAAATCTGTCGTATTGTTAAAAAAAGATGGTTTGCGCTTCCGAATCAGACAAGTGTAAAATTGGCAGCACAAATATTCTGGCTGACTGACTGCTTGGAACAAATTGTTACAAAGAGTCTTTTGTTTGGAAATTAGATTTCTTTTATAATTAGTGACATTGTTTGTTAGGTAATCGAAGCCATCATTGGTTATTATGCATCTGAAGAGAACATAGGGAAGAAAATAAATAAATAAAGAGTGCACCAAAGCGTACTTTCACGCCAATTAAAGTAATTTATTCCCCAAGCTTTGATTAATTGTTCAGTTAACTTTTCCTTATGCTGAAAAGTTATTATCCATGTTGATATTCACATCCAGCACATTGTATTTGGCGCATTATAATGAAAAGCTAAAAAAAAAAAGTCCCACACATGAGCAGAGAGATTCTCATTTGTAATCCAGTCATCCACTTCAGCAATCAAGGGCAAGACACAACACATACATATTCATAGACTGCCATATTGTCTGCTTTCTTGGTGCTGATCTGTTTTTGTTATCTATTTACTGTATATCAGTTAAGGTGCAGAGACCTCTTTGAATAACAGTTTAGATTTAGATATTGTGCTGATGTTGTATTGAGTCTAATTTTCTGTAGGAAAACACACCTTACACACACACACACACATATATATATATATATATATATATATATATATATATATATATATATATATACATACTACACTATGTATATAATTATTATTTTTTGTGATACAGTCTGTAATGAAGTCATTCATTATACAGTTAAACACGTCCCAAAAAGTTTCATTTCACTTACACTAGAAATATGAACTAGTCTATCAGCTAATTAATAACAATTCATAGTTTTCCTCCCACAGAAGGGGCCCAATAATTAAGCACCCAGCGCTATAAAGAGAATCTGGATCAGCAGCACAAAACAAAAAATGCACAAATGGCCAATTGTGATTCGCGTCCCAGTTGGATTCGCTAATTTCAATTTGGTCCGCATTGTTAAACTGAAATTAAGCAAAGCCAGTCAGGCGTGATGCAAAATGTAAATCGCTGATGGAATTGTGAAGACCTCAGCCCAAGTTTAAGTCTCCGACTGATGCATCAGCTGTAATTGGCTCTAGTGGATGGTAATGGCCTATTGAGTCACACATCTTCTTCATTGAACTCTCACTAAACACCAGAGCATGCGGGAGTGTGCTTCACACAAAGGCGAGTCTACTGAGAGACAAAGCAGGTTTGAGGCTTTACTGAATTGTTTGAGTAGTTGTGGATCTGAAGATCCACAGAACCTGAAGATACTGAACCTGTTTGATGTCATGTATTTCCTGGACTGGAAGCTGTGGTTCATGCCAGAGAAATACGGTTTTACTCTAGAATGCAAGGCTCTCTAAGACTTCATGGTTTAGTAGCGTTACTTGATCACCAATTATGTCACTGATTACTTTCCTGTAACAGCCATTTTTGTCATTTTTTTGTGTCTCATATTACATCAACAATAGAATAAATATCTGCATTGGGCAGCTCCTATTGAACGGAGATCCAGTTGCAGAGCAAGGACTTGCTTGAAAGATGATATATCTCATTGTCAGATTGAAACTGGGGAAGCGTAAAGAAGGAGACTGGAGATAGAAACGAGGGTTTCCCTTAACTGAGAGGATCCTCAAAGTAAATCTTGTGCTTCACCAAAGTAACAGTAGTCTAAATCACTAGTAGTTGTTTAAATCACTAGTTAAGGTGATTCAGACATGGGTGTTTTAGCCTTGGATCATCTGGTGGGCTTTAAAGAGGAGCTGGAATCCGTGGCTGCTTATCTTGTTGCCACTGTTTCCTACTGTATACCATCAAAAGTCAAAATAAGTTGTTCCTACAGACCTTCAACCAACCGTATAGTAAGCCAAAGTTTATTATAAAAATACCTTGATGATTAATTCCACAATCAAACAACCAGTCCATTTCAATGTCCCATTAGAGCCATTTCCCCAAAATTTAGCATTCATTGAACATGCATGAAAAAGGAGAACTAGCCCTGCATACTTATATATTATACTGGCAAGCCCTCAAGCCTACATCTTAAGCGCAACCTTAATTTGCCTTAGACCTTGAGAACAGAAGAAAGGGAAAAACTTTGAGTATTTAAGAGCACATAAAGAACAAGTGCATGCTGTAATCACTGCCTTTTGAGAACCATTTTATTTCTGGGATTTACTCAGCCTACGCTTACATTAATCAATACACTCGTTACAATGGGAGTCGGACCATCACGAGTGCAGAAAAATAAAAGCAATTGTGAGAATTACACTGAAGCCAACTGAACAGGATAATGAGCAATTTTCTTCGATGAGCATCCCTGCAATGTCCTATTTATGTGAAGCAGGAGCAGAGAGTGGTGCAGAGACCATGCTAATCAAGACAAAGCATACCTTTTTCTTTAACACAAACATTGCTGATTGTGCTGATTTAGATTCCTCGGGCAGCAGCAGGAAGCTTGGTCAGGCAAAGACAATATAGACTTTTCAGTGTGCACGCTAATCTTCAATCAAACTTTATTTTCACACCATGCCATGCTCTTTTCCACAATATAAGAAGCCACCCTGAGAGATAATTCACTCAACTAAGACTTTCAAAAGCTGTTAGCACCAAGCCAAAACATCTACAGCGAGCATTCGCTAGTGGTTACTTTTAACATTTAAAATGAACTCTTTTAATATCACAAGAACGGTAATAAATGTTATTGTGTATCAAACCATCTAAACCAAGGATTGAAAAACGTGTTTTTCATGTCAAGAACCTGGTGCAGAGACCCCCAATACAAAAGGTCTCAAACATAACCACTAACATTAATAGAAACCTATTATATTATGCTGTTTTTATTATATACATAAAGAAAATGTCAATATTGTTGCATCATTGTCTGTTTATTTTCTGATATTTTCAAATATATTATAGATTTATGCATCATGACAAATATATTTTACAACTGATATATATATATATATATATATATATATATATATATATATATATATATATATATATATTATATATACATGGGTAAAAACCCATGAACTAAATAATTTTTTGCATCATATATTCACTCTAAACAATCTATCCATATACCAGAGTTGAGCAACCAGTCTATCATAGGTGTGCAAAAACCAATCAGAGCATGTTTTTGTTGGAGGTGGGAGAGAATAAGATCAACAAAAACAAGAAACAAAAGGCATGTAGGAAACATGTGAATCTTAACAAACAGAAAACACAAACACGTTTTATTTATTTATTTATTTATTTATTTATTTATTTATTTATTTATTTAATTAAACCTAAAACCTTTGAACAAATTAGATTGTGTTTAGGAACTGCATTTCAGATCGGTTCTCACAAGCCATTATATATATATATGCTACATGGTACATTGCTAAGCATGAGACACAACCACTAGCAGGGTGAGGAGGTTACCTAACCCAAGAGGTAAAGGCTTCTGTTTGCTAATGTTGTACTGACCTTCAGACAAAATATACCGAACTTTCTTCATCCAGAACCTCAATCTGCCTTTGCATTTTTACTCATAGTGCACTATGATGCCCTCTCTGCCCTCTGTAAAGACCAAAATTTAAAGTAAAACATGATCAGACCAGACCACTTTCTTATATTTCATTATTCTCCTGTTCTGACTCTCACATATCTAGTTTGGCCACTTTTGTTGATGGACATGGGTAAGCATGTCGGTCTGATATCACTGTAGCCCTGTACACAGAAAACTATCATCAACTTTTCAAGAACCTTACAGTAGTAGTAAGCCTTGGGAAACAAATTACTTTGTAACCACCATTTATGTTACTGACTAACAAATGCACAATGGGAAAACCTACTCCCACCCATTCAACCAGTTCTGACCCAATCATCCATCCGAGTCAAAGTTGCTTAGATTTCCTACGTCCTTGCAAAACAGTTTGAAAACTGTCTGCTCACTTGCTACTTAATATATCTCATGCTATAAGAGGTGGCATTGCAATGAGATAATGATACCCATTTGTAAGTATGGCTTTGTGTGGATGGCTCGAAGCTGACCAGATACCCAAATCCAAAGGTCTGATATTCTTTATAACTATGCTCTTACTCTCTATGTCAACATTTTATCAGTAGTGTTGCAAACACCAAGAATTTTACCAAGAAGTGGACGCAATATATTTTTTAAATGTCTGCAGTGCGGTCCAGGTGATTCAGAGATTTAAAGGCATTAAAGGTTGTGGATGAACAAAGAATAACACCAGCTTCAACAATGAAGCACATTGTTCTCATTCGGGATTCGAAGATATGCCCTTCATGTTTAGAGCTAAGATGAGGAGCCTCTGACATCTCTAGGAAGTGGAGTTTGAAGTGGGAGTTAATTCCGCTTTATTGATCTTTTTATAGGTCTGATCCTATATACAGTATAATAACCTGGGAGAGCTACAATACCTTTCAAGCACTATTGCTGCAGGCCCATGTCCAGGGATTAAAAAAATCAATACAGTTGTAATATACATACATGCACATAGTCACACGAGACAGTGTGGCCGACGGGTTAGAAGAAAGCGATGCTTATTTGGTGACGATTGTAGCAGGAGAAATTAACGCATTAAATTACCCTAAGTAAAAAAAAATGTAAATCCAAAAATTCACACTTAAAACACAGATAATATTTGCTGAATTGACGTGTTTAGAAAAAAAAATAACACCACACAATCAAAAAACATCTGTATTAGAGTGGCAAATCGAAAAAAGTTCTTTATTTCCCATGAGTTTCATGTCATTCCGTTTGTTTAATCATCTGGTCTTTAAAATATCACTTAAGCATGTTTCTTTTTTTTTTTAATATTGTACTTCACTACATTTGAAATCATATTCGTTACTGGGTAAAAATAAACAAACAAATAAAGAAAGAAAAATCGCATCTCCGGAAACCACCATAATGATTGATTGATGGGCAGGAGATAAAACGCGCTAAACTCACAGGAACGATGGAGACGGACAAAATAGATGCAGTGGTGCAGTTGAAAGCTTTAAGATTTAAGATTTAAATGTCATATGAAATGTATGAAAGTATTATATTTTAGACTAGATCTGCTGATGTTGCTTATATATATATATATATATATATATATATATATATATATATATATGTATGTATGTATGACAATGGATATCAGGCAGCATCAAAACCAATACAACAATATTTTCAATATTCCCTTGCTCCATCAATGGCACCAACCAGGAAGCTAGTGTCTGGCATTCTGAACGTTTGCACTTAACCTGTAAGGCTAAATAAATGATTCCTGTGATGGAAAGTGGAATAGGAGCTAGCTGAAACAATATTAGATTGCACCCAAAGTGCTTGTGCCACTCTCTGGTTTTGTAGACTGTTGTTGCTGGCATAATTTGCAAGTTCATCGCTCTCTCTCCTTTCTCTGTCTCTGTGTCTCCAGCTATTTGTCTGCCCGTCTCTCCTTTCTGAAACCTTTTAAGCCTGTCACTTGATATAACCAAGACTGCGATGACCCAGAGGATGATGGCCGAATTCTGTGGTTGTGAGTTGAGAGATCCCTGAAGGCCTTGATGGCTTTCCAGTAGAATTTAACCTTTAAAGCCACCCCAACAATTCATACCCTACCTTTAAAAAAAAAGGGGTGATTTGTTACAAGGCAAGTAAACCATTGGAAAAGAAGATGCTTTATAATGTTCTTGCCATTCTTGCCCTCTGAACCTGCCTGAATTATCATGATGCCTTACTTCTAAATGGATTTATTTCAAATCACACTATCTGGTCTGTATTTAAGGTGTTTTCTTTTTCCTCAAATGAGATTTTCCTTGGGGTCGACTTAGATTTGCTCATTAGGGATAAACAATTGGTATGCTTTCACGAGCGTTAAATTGATATTATCAGTCTATTTGTTTATAACAAGTTGTCACGTGACATCATCCGTGCAGCTAAAATAGAATCCAATTATTCATCTTATCATTGGTCCATATGAAGTGTCAATCCAACAAAACACTCTGAGTAGAGTAAATTTGACTAATAAGTTTTTCAGCCTGCAGAATATACATAATTACACTCCACCAGTGCAGCTTTAACTCCTCCCGTTCCATTCCAAATTCTCAGGATTTAGAAAAATGCACTAACAAGGAGTAAGAAATAAACATTTGAGCTCTTGCTATTGTATGCAGTAATATAAAGGCATTTCACCTGTTTGGAATTTCATGTCATTTCCTGTTCACCTTGCTAGGTTTGAAGAATTTCCAAATGTGACTCGTGTTTGTCCCGGAGAAAAACATCGGCCACTGAAAAAGAATTCTTTCATGTCATGTCAATTCGAACACTGAAGCAAAAGAAACAAATTGTATGAAAAGATATTTACGATAATATCTAATTTTTGCACTATATGTTATAATGGAGCCATAGAGAGAGCAGTAATAATAATAATAATAATAAGAAAACTAAGTAAACTTTGTTGAGTAACATTTTGTATTATCATTAATAAAACATGTACATTTATTTTAAATAAACTCACCTCTGTACCTATGATTTATAAAAATAAAAAACAGAGAGAAGTTTGAAATACTGTTGACAGACTGAACTAGCTGCTGGGATAAACAGCATAGTGCACATTGTCTTGTACAGAACGAGTTATTTATTATTTAGGGCGAACATTGTTTATCCCTATGAGAAAATACTGATATACTTGCGAATAGATTGACACCTCATATGGAACACCGACATCGCAAACCGGTGATCTCAGTTCAGTTGTAGTTTATACCTGCATGGGCGATGTCCCATGGTAACGTTTCAGAAATAAATAGAGTGAGAAAATGAATTTGATATGAATAAATGTTTCCCTAATAGTTTATCCCTAATGAACAAGCCTGAGGCGATCATGCCGAGGGAAAAAACACCTTTACAGTGTGTAAATTCCTATGTAATGAAAATTAATTTCACTTAAGCTCCGGAGTGGACAGATGTTAGTGGAAGTTGCTCGATTGAAGAAATGGGGGTGTGTGCAGTAGAATACAAGCTTAAACTCATTGTCAATTTAATAGGAATTTCATGTGCATTCATAATAATCCAGTCTAAATTTTAAAAAAAAGCAGTTTTTACAACCATGGTGAGCGAAAAAGCATGAAAAGCGACACTACATGGGCAAAAGTCAATGGACGCCTTGCCAAACACACACTAAGATTCCTGCGTATTTCTTGTTTTTGTTATTATGTATTGTTATTTTTCACATTTATTTCCGATACACAATCATTATAATATCCTTCAGTCTTCTGGGAAGGTGTTCCGATTTGTGCTCAGCGAGTGACAAAGGTGTCAGGAACTGATGTAGGGTCTAATGGCTTGAGGGGCAGTGAGTGTTTTAATTCACTAGGTGCATTTTATAGCAAGCCACTCAAGATCTTCCAGTAGAACCCATGTAGAACATATCTTCTTGGAGTTGTCTTTGCACTCCATTGTCAGGCTGATGTAATACTGCAGCATCCTCAGACTTCCTGTACAATTGTGTGCCTCCAAGTTTGTGGTAGCTGTTTTGGGAACAAACACATGTGAATGGAAAACTCAGGTGTTATAATACTTTTGTCCATATAGTTTATAACTCTTAGGGTTATTGCATACATTGTAAGTCATGAAATTTTATACATATGTATTTCTTTTTGGTCCAAGAAATGTAATTTCATGTAATGTAATTTTTGTTTGTCGCTTTAAATTGTAGTGACATTTTTTGATAAGATATTATAAATCACGTTTTGCCTATTGTTATGGTTAGGCTATCTTTATCAGCTGGCAGTCTATAGACAGTCGACAGGCAAATGGTCATCAGAAGAAAATGCTATGTATAGTAGCAATATCGTTAGCTAGGTAGTTACTAACATGGTGTTGAAAATGTATCAGATTGGGTTGCGAGCTAATTTCTTATCCTCTGCAAACCTTTATATAGTTATGATTTATATATGATTTTATATATTTATGATATAGTAGGCAGGTGGTAGCCCAGTGGTTAAGGTGTTGGACTCTGGGCCGGAAGAGCATGGGTTCAAACCCCACCACAACCAAGCTGCCAATAGTGGGACCTTGAGCAAGGCCCTTAACCCTCAATTGCTCAGTTGTAAGTCACTGATGTCTGATTAGTTTGAGTGAAATTATCATTTTAGTTAGTGTTGTATTAATAAAGATTGACAAGGCCCTGGATGAACCCTTGACAATGGATGAATGTACTATCTGTGGCTGATTGTTATTTTTTCCCCCCATTCATTATAGACCATGGAAATTAATCTTATTAGTCAAGTAAATCCAGGGAATAGTGTGGGGAATTTGACATTAGGCTTTGTGTGTGCACTCTGATAACTTCAATAGAGCGCTAGACATACAGTCCAACGCATCACTGCATTCGTGGTCATGGTCATCATGTCGTTAATTTGCTAGATTAGAAATTAGGCGTTCTCTTTATATTTTTCAACTCAATATAGGTGTTCGCTAGCAATGGAATTTGTTGACTGAAGGAACTTGATATTGGTTTTATAGACCAAATTAAGAAAAAGCCTTCTTTATCTATCCAAACCAAGAGTACCATGTTATTTTCCATCCATTTAAGGCTGAGGAAATTACCCCCGTGCCCTTTTCAGCATGTCTTATATGGTCGTGATGTTTATAAAAGGAGAGAGGATGTGTGGGAGCAGGATGGAAAGCAAACACACAATGTTTGACCTTGGATACAAGGACCAGAAGATGCCAAACAGAGACGGTGCTGTCCAGAACGGAATTTGATGGGTTTGTTTTTTAGTCATTATCACTTACCTCCTTACTTTTCGTAATGCTCAAGATGTGATATTGGTTATTAATGTGGTCCTCCCAACTGCAGTACAATAGATGGAATATAATATTGATTAATTCCTCATAGAAATATATAATTTTTCTTTACTCCGTTGTGTTGTTGGACTAACCTGAATATATTGTACTTTTGCACGCAGTTCAATTGTCAAAGCAATCCAAATTATAGCTTAGGCTGAACATATAGAATATTTACTGTGTGCTCTTTGCTAACATGTTTTTATGCCTAGCACTATGATATGAGCTCCGAGGGGGGAAGGGAAGCCCTCATCCAAGGGCTTTAGATTTAATTCATTCTGAATGGAGGCTCTGATTCCATCAAGAGTTCACGCAAGGACTCCGGGGGCCAGACAATGGTCAACTCACTGGTCTGGATCATATTTCTGTTTTATTTCTCCCTCACAGTGGATGCCCTAATATCACACACTAATCCTCACCTCATTCTGGCCTGCCGAAGAGACAATGTAGAGGCCACCGGTGCAAAAGCAAAAAGATTCAAGTGTGCCTTCAAGAAGCATTACTCTAATGTGCTAATCCATTCTTTAATTAATACAGTGTAACGAACACTGGCAAAGATAATGGAACGGACGCCTGTGAGAGTAAGAATTCACCGGCTCAATGCTGGGTGATGCGTATCACAGTCAGGGTTGAATATATTGGACCGAAATGCTGGGTCAGGATCAGATTTTACACAATAGATCAAATCTGGTACACTACCGATTTATACCATAAATTACATTTGCGCGCTGTCACTGGGGATTTGTCAGTAAGTCAAAGCGAAAACGCTACAGCAAGGTGTATTGGAATAAAAAAAAAAGGTACAATGTATTGCTTTGCACATTGCTTTGCCATGGCGTTACTTTCCGATGTATATTTTGTGCAATATTTTCAGAAATAAATTGCTATCCTTTTCTGAAAAAAATAAATATATATTTTTTTTCATATTCACGCTTCCCTTAGAATGCATATACTGTCGACTGAAAAGACAGCTCTTCTACAGAGCACAAAATCTTTTGGTGTTTTTTTTTTTTCATAACTTGTCAAAAGAATTTTTATTTCATAGCTTTAAAAAAAAGTCCATGAACAAAATTGCGATCAGCCAAACAATAAACAATTCATATTTGTCAATTCATAACAATTGTCCTATCTGTCATGCATCTCAAAAACACCAGTAGGCAATTATTAATAATAACTACATCATCAAAAGTTGTAAAATGCGATCTTTTGCCTATCCTTATTGTTGGTGTACATCTAGATTGTGTTTGTGCTTACGCGTTTCTTCTCTTCATCTTATTGGAATGCTGTAGTAACCCTTAGTCATGCATTTTATTCATATCTTTTGTTGCAGTCGCACGCTTTTAGTATCCCAGGCATCTCTAAGGCTTCTCGTATTAAGTTTATGTTTTCATTCAAACCTGGTTTAAAGAGACGGTATCCATGTACATAAATGCTGTAGCAGGTCGTGCATTTCACGCGTACACTTTCAGTGGAGTCCTATCTCGTATCTATGCGCCTCTTAATGCCATCGTTATGACCCCATGGCAATAGAAGCCATCAATATTATAAAGAATTGCAGGATAAAAGAGCGCTGCATTACAGAAAAGAATCTCATACATAGGTTTCCTTTCACTGTAGCCACAGCTGCACCACCTACATACATAATCTCTAACAGAAAATGTCAAAATCAACCTTTATAAATGACCCCATGCATTTTTTTTCTGTGCATTACAGTTTTACTGAGGATGTGTAATGAAAGAGTGTTTTTGTTCAAATTCTATAAAAAAGTATAAATGGTTCAGGATTAAGCTTAACAACCATTTTGAACGGTTTTTTGGGACCTTTCCTGCTGATGTCCAGTTCTCCTTTAAAATGTCAAAGTCAAATTTTATTTGTCACATACACATGCATTCATAACACGACACGTAGTGAAATGCTTTTTACGACCGCCCAGCATGCAAACAGAACAGAAAGACATTATAAATAAATAGAAATAAAAAAGATAAAGTAAAATAAAAAATACAAGTATAATATAAATTACATCTTTATAAAAATATAAAATTAGTGTATATAGTGTAAAGTGGGGGGCACGGTGGCTTAGTGGTTAGCACGTTCGCCTTACACCGCCAGGGTCCGGGTTTGATTCCCGGCTCGGCCATGTGTGTGTGGAGTTTGCATGTTCTCCTCGTGCCTCAGGGGGTTTTTCTCCGGGTTCTCCGGTTTCCTTCCGGCCCAAAAGCATGCACGGTAGGTTGATTGGCACCTTGGAAAATTGTCCCTAGTGTATGAATGTGTGTGTGTGTGTGTGTGTGCCCTGCGATGGGTTGGCATTCCATCCAGGGTGTATCCTGCCTTAATGCCCATAGACGCACAGACTCCCCGTGACCCGAGGGAAGATCGGATAAAGCGGTAGAAGATGAATGAATGAATGCATGAAAGTGTAAAGTGTCCAGTGTAAAGTGTCCAGTGTAAAGGGTCCGGTGTAAAGTGATCAGTGTAAAGTGACCATTGTAAGTGTCCAGTGTAATGTGTCCAGTATAAAGTGACCAGTGTAACGTGACCTGTTTAAAGTGCCCAATGTAAAGTAACCAGTGTAATGTGTCCAGTGTAAAGTGTCTGGTGTCAAGTTTCCATTGTAAAGTTACCAGTGTCAAGTGGCCAGTGTAAAGTAACCAGTGTAAAGCATCCAGTGTAAAGTGCCCGGGGTAAAGGGTCCAGTGTAAAGTGAGCATTGTAAAGTATCCGGTGTAAAGTGACCTGTACAAAGTGTCCATTGTAAAGTAAATTGTAAATTGTCCCATGTAAAGGAAACAGTGTAGGGTGTCCGGTGTAAAGTGTTTAGTGTAAAGTGACCAGTGTAAAGTTTCCTGTGTAACGTGACCAATGTAAAGTAACAAGTGTAAAGTGTCCATCGTAAAGTTTCCGGTGTAAAGTAACCAGTGTAAAGTGTCCGGTGTCAAGTGTCCATTGTAAAGTAACCAATGTAAACTGTCCGGTGATATGTGTCACGTGTAAAGTAACCAGTGTAAAGTGTCCAGTGTAAAGTGTCCATTGTAAAGTAACCAGCGTAAAGTGACCATTGTAACATGTCCAGTGTAAATGTGTGGGGGTGTAAAGTGTCCGGCGTCCGTTTGTGCAATGTTGTTGAGATAAGAGAAGGTGAAAGTGGAAGTCTGGATATTAGGTGCTGGGTGTTTCCTGGTTTTGTAGAGTAAGAATATCAGTTTCTTCTTCTCTGCCAGCTACTGGGGAATAAATGAAAGCAGTCCTAAAGTCTACACAAATGTGCAGTCTGCTACAGATGGGGTTATTGTACTGTATGGCCAACACTGCTTTCTGATTCGTTAAATCAACAGCTTTCAAACAACACATATTTTAAGCAGCAGGTGCCCACAATTCTGATTCAGGGTTAAGGATACATTCCTTTGACCAACAACGTGTCGCGGAAAAATACGCAAAGAACCATAAAAAAGATCAATCTTTTCACAGCAACAGTAAAACAGTTACTTTATTGCAATAAAGAGTAGACATGACACAGTATATATAAAAATAAAAATAAAAATCTAAATTCTGATGTATATTTCTATGCTTTTGCAGCGAATTTGCTCCACTATTATGTAGCGGATTAGCTCACAAAGGGTAAATATCTATGAGTAATTATAACAGGTTATAACTATTTATAACTATTTACATTAGAGCTGAGTCGAATCAATGCTACATTTATTTAATCTGTTCGTCCACCAAGCAGAAAGTATTACCATTTATCAATTCTAGGAACGATTATCTACCTATGCAAGAAATAATAAATTCCTGCTTCATATGATACTAGTGTAGCGTGTAGCATGTAGCTTGTAGTATAATCAGCATTCATGGACTTTGTATTGTAAGCAGCGCACAGTGGCAATCACATTGAGAGCATATATGGAAATATAAAGCATTTAAAGAATGGAACAACACATAACTAAACTAAGACAAAGCATATATACAGAGAGAGAGAGAGAGAGAGAGAGAGAGAGAGGAAAGGAAAAGAATTGCAACTTCACCACCACCTAATGAGAATCATCAAAAAAAAAATCTAAATTCACATTAATAAAGAGACTTAAACTAATCTAATTTTGTAAATGGTTATTTGCATTGGTTCTTTGCTGAACAAGAGTCCAAGATGCGATAAACAAAGGTGGTTCTTGATGAGTTTGTTCGGAACCATGTGCAGTTCTGTCAGGTTCTGCTGAATATTAGAGTTCCCAGTGAAGAGTCCTTCAGGGTAAAGCTGGCGGAAATGAGGGGGGCGGGGTTTGAGCAACATGTTCAGGACTTTTGCTGGTCCTTCGTCACACGCATCTTGGCGTGGCTGGTCAATACAAGACATGAAACTTTGTGAGGGGAAATGTTTTTATACTAAGAATAGACAGTATTAAATCTATGCCTCGATATAAGCTTTTAGAGTGTACTTAATACAGAGTGGTAGCTAGGCTAATAGAATAGGGGAGAATATAGATAACACATGCATATATCATTCTGAGTTTATACCAGTTAATTATAGTCTAAATAAATAAAGTCTGTGATTTGTATGCCAGTGTTAGAAGGTTAGAGGGGTTGGATGGAAATGGAACCTGGCTTATCTGCAAATGGTCCTATGCAGACGCTACATTTTAATTTATTTAAAGAACAAAACAAACTTCTTCAGAATTCTGAAGGTGAAGTTAAACGTCCCGTGTCGGGTTAGAAGTCTGATTTGATCATATGATATAATTAGTTAGAAACGCAAGAACATCAAACCGCATCTCGATTTCTTATTTGCATATAAATGATTGCAACCAATACCATGGCTGTTATTTCTCCTGTATGTCAATCGGCAAACTAAGTTCACTACGTTCTTCACTACGATCAAAACACTTTAAGGCTTTAAAAAAAAAAATCAATTTGAAATAATAAGCTGAATATATTATACTATAAGTATCCAAAAAAAATGATTATTACTATAGAATTCCTTGTGGTCCTTATGGATAAATGAGATCTTTAGCTCTTTTAGTAATGCCACAGAGAAATTGAAAGCAAGCTCCTCATTTGTTTTTTGCACCTGCACTCTCACTCGCTGCCTTAAACACATGCCACTTGCCATTTTACTGATCTGATTCTTCTGATTGCAGCGGCGTCTCGCTACGCTGCAGCTTTGCAAAGGTCAGAGGGAAGCTGTGGATCAATTTCTAGCTCATTGCTGAGTAACGGAGTCAGAGAGAGTGATTCATTTGGCTTCAGGGAAAGAGGTGTATGTGTGTGTGTGTGTGCGTGTGTGTGTGTGTGTGTGTGTGTGGGTGGGTGTGGGTTAATACATCCCGTGATGAGATTTTGCCGTGCGCACCTTATCTCCAGCAAGCACCGGTATATCGTTGACATACAGGTTAGAGTCTAGACGAGCCAGGATTGGATTTAAGTTCATTTTCTTTTCTTTTTGGTTGGCAAATGGGTTTGTGTTGAAATTAAATGCAATCCAGTTCCTTTTTTTTTAACACTTTCCAAGTTGAACAAGAGTCTAAGAGAGTGCATGTAAACATAATTAACGTTTCCTGCTGAGAAAGTTCTGGATTGGTGAAGGGTGGCAGGGGACAGATGGCAGGGTGCAACTGCGGGGGGGGGGGGAGGAGGGGGGAGCAGCAGCGCAGAGAGACAGAGAAGGGTGCCAGGCAACATTAGTTACACTCAATTCTCAGTGACCCGCACAGCTTGGCACACAGGGGCGCAGCAGAGATTTTCGCGCGATGGTGGCTCGTTTGCAAATATGGCTTGAAAAGATTGATGGAGGGCATCGGGATAAATCTGCTGGGAGGCCATTAGGCTTTTTACGGAAATCCACCGACGCAATTTTGCTAAGTCTTTTCCTCATGATCCCATGGTCAGGAATTAGTGCATGTTTTCTGCTTCAGCTCTCAGTCTTCTTACCGGCCATAGAGCCTGAGAAACTGGATTCTAGACAATTCTATCAAGTGTTTCAATTGTACCAGAATCCTGTTTTACTTTCATTGAACAGAAATCAATCAGTAAATTCCTAAGGATATGTGTGTGTGTGTGTGTATGTATAAAAAAAAACATATATATATATATATATATATATATATATATATATATATATATATATATATATATATATATATATATATATATATATATATATATATTATTTTATTTTTTTTTTTTTTTGGGTGGTGTCAGTTGATTCAAATATATTAATCACAATTAATCATAATTAATTAATTGCCATGAGTTAACTACTTTTTATGTTTGTAATATTCTAACTGTAACAGATGTTATAAAAAATATTATAAATTATATACATTTCTCTCAAAATTATTGATTATTTAATATTTATTTTACTCTGGAAATTATTATTTTAATATTTATTTCTTGTTCATTTCAATGTTACTTTTTAGTGGTTGTTTCAATTGTGAACTCTTCAGGGAGGTGGTAGATCAATGGTCAAGACATTGGCCTCTAAACCAGAAGGTCACAGGTTCAAATCCCACCACCATGGTGCCAATAGTGGGCTCTTGAGTATCAGTTGCTGAGTTGTAATCGCTCTATAAGATGCTCGTAAGCTAAATGCTGTAAATGTAAATCTGGTGTAAAGCAGAAAGTTCATGGATGTAAACTGTAAAACTGTGGCTCTAAAGCTCGTTCAGGATGGAGGAAAATTACAGGTAAAAAGAGCCACCATATCTTTTCAAACTGCTACCTTACAATTCGGTATTCTCCAGTTGATTTCTGATGATCGGACTGAATGGTAATTGAACGGTAATTTTACAAGAACTTCCATACCTGTTCAACCTACACATGCTTGAACTACTTTCAACTTGAAGTTTTAATTGACATTTATTCAGACCTTGACTATCACACTTAACTCTCTGATAAAGGCAATGCTATATAGATATATATATATATATATATATATATATATATATATATATATATATATATATATATATATATATATATATATATATATATATATATATATCTATAGATATATAGATATATATATATAGAACCAGGATATTGTCAAGTTTGAATACGTAATTGGTCCTTCACAGCTCAGAAAATGGGTTTTATGTTCGCCATTCAAATCATGCCGCAGCTCTGCCTCCACATAGGCAGCCGCTGTTATATATTCGATTGGATCGCCGTTCAAAAATAACAACAAACAACTAATTAACATTCAAATGGAGAAAGCGAATGCTTTAAGTTTTAGTTTAATGGGATAAAACTACTTTTCTATATTATTTAATTTAAATTAGAGAAAGTTCTAGTACTCTAAAACATGTCGTGTCTTTATATCTGTTAGCCATGGCAACCGTGTTTATATGTTCATTCCGATTCAGTGATTTCATTTTATTGTTTTAGAGATTCTGGGCCACGCTGACTCCATGGGGGGGACAAAAAAAATAAACAGTTACACTTGGTACCTACAAAAGTGCTAAGAAGAACTGAGTG